>JAXDDX010000046.1:3347500-3422686 GCA_034670405.1 Hoplostethus atlanticus
ACAGCAATACACAGGTTAGGAGACTGGAGCCGGAAATGTTTTGATCTTTGAATGAAATGTTTTGTTTACAATGTTGTTTGGTGGACATGGCACAGAAGTTTTAGGTGCTGCTGTAATTGTGAACTGACTAGCAATGATCAAGCAATTACTGTAGGGAAGCTATTGTACTTGTCAATGCTTTTATGGTACTAATCACTCCTATGTATGTGTGAGGCTGTATGTATTCAGTTAGTGTAGGGCAGCGCCTTAGAACATAACATCAGAGTGCCTTTGATTAAACACGTTCTCCTTGTGTGATCGACCTTATAAAGCATCCTTGACACGTTATGTGTTCTCCCCCTCCATTCTCTGTGGGATCCACATCTCTCTCTCTCTCTCTCTCTCTCTCTCTCTCTCTCTTTCTCTCTGCAGCAATCTACCCAGCCACCACACTGACTCCCATTGGCCAGACACTGCCCCAGCCACCACAGGTCATCCAGCAGCAGCAGCAGAGAGAAGGTGAGGGTGAGAGAACAGTATTACTTAACACAGCACACATCTCATCTTAGGTAATAGATATGTAGGTATATGATATGTAAGATATGTATGTGAGTGTGAGGGTGAGAGAACAATATTATACCACAACATTATACATCTTGTCTTAGGAAATAGACATCAGGGCAGCTGTCCTGGGCCTTAAACCCCAAGGGCTCCTGCAGAGGCCTATACTCAGTATTTCTTTCATTCATAATTATTAGGGCCTATATCATGAAGTCTGTTCTGAGCCCTGGGAATACTGGCAATGCCAGTATAGCCCAGATAGACAAAGATGGTGAAAATAGAGAAAGTGAGCTTGCTAGAAGACTTGGGGCATCTTATCTAACGATATTAACAGCAACTCACTACGGCATACACTCACACCAAAATAATGGTTGCACTGTAAACAGGCTACAGGTCTAAACCCTGTAAATCACTCAGGTTGTATTCAAGTTATGTTTCCAGTATCTTACAGTAAAAGATTACATCATCATCTGGCACAACATTTGTTAGTGTCGTTATAATACATAGATTAAAATGTTCAATTTTAGAAATCGTGACAGCCTGAGAGTGTGAAGGTATCATCTGAGGCCAAATATAAAGTAATCAAACCCAATCGGTTTTGGACATGATGTATTTGAGATAGACTGACTTCTAGGTTTGCCCTCTTTTGCAGCACATGGATTACACTGCAGCAAATAATCACAGATTGCAGATTGTAATCTATTGTCCAGAATCAAATTAATTCATATTCACATCTTAATCCGCTGAGTTGATTAAACGAGAACCTGTAAACAGCAATGTCAAAGAGATTCCCAACAAGTCCAAAAATTCTCAATTTGTATTTGTGTTTAAATACAATGATGTTACATTACTGATCATGTTACATACATCCTGGAAATCCATTTCCACTCAATCTTACATGAAAGACTGAAAATACCAGTAAATAAACTGAGTCTTTCCATCTCTCTCTCTCTCCCTCTCTCTCTCTCTCTCTCTCTCTCTCTGTATTTAGGTCCAGAGGGCTGTAACCTGTTCATCTACCACCTGCCACAGGAGTTTGGAGACAATGAACTCATGCAGATGTTTCTGCCCTTTGGCACTGTCATCTCCTCCAAGGTCTTCATGGACCGGGCTACCAACCAGAGCAAGTGCTTCGGTGAGTTATTCACTGTTGCTCACGCAAAACAAGCCCGGGACACACAATGACACCACTGCATAAAAATGTGTGCCTTACAATATCAGGAACATAGACTCTCTTCTTTCCATTTCAGCTGAGATGTTCTTGGATGGAGGTTAGGAAGCCTTGTCTTATCTCAGGCTATGGCTACGTTTGTCGTTTTAATTTACACATATGTGGAGTGGATCAGACTTCTGGATCTATCTGGATGCATCCAGATATGATCTCATACAATATAATCTTTATGGGCAGATCTCAAAAATTACAATGCAAAGAGGTTTGAGTTGAGAATATAACTTTTCACTAAAACAAACCTGATGGAAATGTGCTGTAAACTCAGATGAAGTTTGATAGTGCAAAGGTGTAGAAGAGTGGAATGCTTCAGCCCTGACTGACAGCTCAGCTATTGCACTCTTGATGACCATTGTGCTTTGTCAATAGCACCATGAGAAAAGGTCATGGGGATGCCATTGTTGCCATAATGCAGTGGGTCAAACCCCAGTCAGTCTTCTGCTTCTGTTCAGCAGCTGAGTGACCTGAAAACCTTGAGATGCTGTATCAGCATCCGCATCACAGCTCAGTAACCCCAATATGTGTCAATACCTACACTGCCGAGGTTGAGTCACACACCACCCTGACTCCTGTCCCATTTTGCTCTGTTAGACTGCACACACGAAGGAGCATCTGGGCTTATGAAAACTTTGAGGAGGCAGGGAGGGATAGAGGGAGGGGGGAGGAAAGCAAGGCAAAGGACAATTATAGATCAGCATTTGTTTTCACTTCAGGGAACCGCACAACCCTGGGCAAAATTGATCGCCAGTCCTGTCTCCCCAGGGGGACTTAATAACATATAAATTCATGAAAGAAGACCTATTTGTAGTATTGACTAATACACTATGCATTTACAACGTAATGTTAGGTCTGGGGAAGGGGGATGCTCGCTGGTGTAATTAATCTAGAAAGGAGAAAGGAGGGACAAACTTAGACTGATGGTGTGCAAGTGACACAGGGAGAGAGTAAAGTAGATAAAGTACACTTGTTATGTTTGGCAGGACTGAGTTGTGGGCTTAGAGTTCTACATCTGCTCTCCACCCCCGCTCAGCCTTCCTCCCGAATGTGCTAACCTGACAATAGGCCAGGCAGACACCTCCTCTGCCTCCCGCTCTCCCTTCCTCATACCTTCCATCCATCCCTCCTTGCTCCGTGGCCTTTGCCGTAATGGGGCAGCCCAGTGGCGAGGAGGGCAGACGGACATCTCTCCCAGGTAGCCGGGGATGTGGGGAGGCTCCTGCTGTTTTTCATGGGTCATCGACTGTTCCTAATGACACCGCAGACACAGGGGAGTGCATCAAGCGGAGCCACACTCCACTGCACTGTTTCTGGTCACTGAATTCTCAAGGCTTTATTTTTACACATGATGGAAACAGGATGTTCAGCATGGGCTTGAGGAGCGGTGTGTCTTGGGGGAATGTACTATGGGACCTCTTGTCTTCATGTCTGTGGCAGACTTGTCTCTTCATGATGAACTATGTGTGCTCTTTTTTTGGCTAAACTACTTTGCACGATGGCTTGTGCTCATTCGTTTTTGTATTTTAGGGTTTTCCAGAGTTTATTAGGTTTTCACAAAGCTACACTACAAATGTCATTAATTTATTAGGTACAAATGCAACAAATATACACTTAAATTCTCATGTTAAAAGTCATGGGTTTTAAGTCCTTGGTAATTTGTCCTATTCACACGAGGGTTGATGGGCTTGTAATCTTCTTTCACAGGTTTTGTGAGCTTTGACAACCCTGCTAGTGCACAGGCAGCTATTCAAGCCATGAACGGCTTTCAGATTGGGATGAAGAGGTTGAAAGTCCAGTTAAAGAGACCGAAGGATGCCAGCCGCCCTTACTGACACAGCCTACTTTCAGTATTCACTGCAACAGCACAGGTGAGCCAATACCATTTCCAAATAAGCTACCTAGTGTCACTAGTACAGAGTCTAGAGGATGCTCCAACATGTCTCTGGGTAAGCTGTACTTCTAACTCTGGTTTAACGTCTAAACAAGTGGCAGTAGATTTGCCCTGGCATGTTGATTCCCTTGCCAAATCCTTGTGCTCTGTACTTCCTCAGGTGGCCTGAATCTAAGAGCTTATAGTTTTACTTTATTCTACCCACTAGACATTCATAGCCTAACTTCAAAAACTGGATACTTTATTCCAGTTTGAAATATACAGTATGGATGGATGAATTATTCCTAAACTGTTGTCAAAGCCAACAGCTAAACTGAAGCTGAATGCTCAGAACCAAAGCTGAGTATATATATATAGTATATGTATGTAGTATATGAAAACGTGTAGAAACTGTAGGCGCTAAGGGTCGATTTCATATGCAGCACAGCAGGTTTACTAATTATGGGAAAATCTGTCATCATCATGATTGACAAAGATTGATTGGTGTGCCAGTGTGGGTTAGCTCTCTCCAGACCATTACACTGATCTAATAGGGCCGTATTGAACTATCCAATGTTTAAAGAAATGGCTCTTTTGAATGACAGCTAAATGAGCAGTGAGATCTGAAATTGCTTTTTCTCGTTCCTTTCTTTTAGGTTTTGAGGACAAGCGAAGATATCTCGGAGGAGTTAAACTTTTTTCTTTGAAAACAAATAAAATATGTTTTAAAAAAAATCAACACATAAGGAATTTTTGAAGACATATCAGCATTTACTTGTGAAGGTATAGGTTATGGCAGAAAAAAGAAGATGCGAAAGAGGAGGCCCTACACCGAGGGGACTTTACCAACAGCAACAGATGGCACAGTGCAAGAACGACAAGAGAAGTAAAAAAAAAAACTGAAAAAGATGTGATGAGACTGAACAACAGAACTTTTCTTGTTGAGACTTGAATTGTTAATTAAGCAACAAACTAACAAACAAAAAAGCAGCAACAACAAATAGATTTCTATATACATATTATATACACATATATAAGGAAAGAGGCGCTTGTGGCTTTTACTATACTGGACAAATGAGGGTTAAAACTTGAAGATCAAGAAAAAACAGTGGAGAAAAAGAAGCTATTCTATATGTCCACTGACAGACTTTCTTTCTCTTTCCCTCTTTCTCTTATTCTCTCACCGTCTCTCTCAGCAAGCGCAGAACTATGACTCTCAGAGGTCACTGAGGTTTCCATTAGCAACAGTAGAACTGCAAATCTTTCACCCCTAAGGGACCAAAGGACCAAACATTTTTATTGTTCTGAACAGTAATATATAGTATTAATGATACTAATACTACAAACTACTACTAATAATATTACAAGTTAAACTTAAGAAAAAAAAATACTAGCTTCAGGTTGAAAAAAGAGGAAAAGGGTTTTGGTTTCTTTTCCTTTTACATTTATAGCTACTGGGTTTGAGAATATTAAAACAGAAAAAAAATGGTTAAAAAAAATAATTAAAAGCTATACTATTTTAGTGGCGTAGAATATGTGGGTTAGAGATTGTTTCGGGCATGTTCAGATCTGTTCTTTTGGCAGTCATTACTCCATCCATAGCATTCTACACCGCAGCATTTCATCTCGGACTTGTGATCCATCAGTGTTACTGTACAACACAGCACTTGAAGCCCCTAGAAATTAGTGCCAAACGTGACACAGTAACAACCTCTCAAGCCAAATGTCACAGTCATACAGTATATTGAGCCATGTAATGCTGTCTTCTGTTCTTTGCAGTGGTCCTGTCAGCACATTGCATTTCCACCATAATTGATTGTCGATGCGAACTGCGAACTCCCATTTTTCCTACTGAAGAGAAAGGCATTCCACGTCAGGAAAGTAGAGGCGCCATTATGAAAGCTCAGATAATACCGATAATCTGACCATAAAGCACTGTGATAAAAGTGCCACCCGGCTGAGCTGGATACTCAGCAGTAAAAAAGCGCAGCATCTTTAACTGGTTAATAAAATATACAAATTACCCTGACAATGGTTATAAAATTGCCATCCAAGTGTCGCAGTGGTGCCTGCTGGGTCCTGCCCTCTCCTGCTGCCAAGCTTCTCCAGCTGCTCTCAGCAGGGGAGAGAGGACTCCCCTCTTCTTCCCCCTCCTCTCTCTCTCCTCCCCTCCCAATGCCAGCACATCTCTTAATAGGGACCATCAGTTTACGGGGGCCTGAGAGCTAACCCACAGCATAATTAGGATAATGCTAATATTGATCAGATGGGGAGTGCCACCGCAGGGCAAGAGATGCACAATCAATTACACATTGGCATTTTGAATGAACTGACTGACTGACAGAGTTCATTTTTCACTCAATGGATGGATAGGAGGGAGATGCAGCGCTGTCTCTCCCTCTCTCTCCCATCCATAGCCTCAGGGAGGACCCCAAAACTGACAGAGACAGCATACAATGTGGGACCGATCGTCACTGAATGCCAACTATACTTTTGAAGACTTGCATAGAATTCATTATTGTAAAGAAGCGAAAGGTCCAGAGAGTCGACAAAGCTTCGCCGCGACACGATCGAACAGGGAAGTGAGAGAATGTGTGCCCTCGTTTTGCACTCATCTTCAATGACTACGACATGCATTCTGTAGAGGAGGTTGTGTGAGTTCTCCATTCAAGAGCAGGTGTATTCTTTCCAAGGGGTATACTATCACAGTAAGAGGTTGTATACACCTAGAGGAACATCTTGGCTTTAGCTGCCTTAGCAGGTCAAATTAAGAGCAAAATGATCCATCAATTAGACAGCAGCAGGCCTGACTGTAAGTGTAGTTACTACAGCTGGTGCTGCTCCAAAAGGGAAAAGGGAGTTTCACACCAGAACAAAACAGGACGACAGCTAACTATCAGCTCCAGTCACACGTGGGTCCTGAACAAGGTGGGGATGATACTCACCCTCATATCAGATGTGATTTGTCAAATAAACTAGCATCATCTATCACAATGCTTTTATACATACATACGGATACGTCTTACACACAAATATCCGAGATGAAATCTGTTGTTTCTTCATTTGTTTTTGTTTTTTTATAATGTTTGTACTCAATTGCCTTTTTGTATCCATTTCAGTTCTTCTTCTACTTCTTTGTCTTCTCCGACATGTCATTCACTCACTCGATGTGCTCTGTTGAGCCGCCTGGCCTCATCTCCTAACAGCTCTCTGAGGCCGCTGCCCTCTGATCAGTGCTCTAAACTTGACACAGTTGTGCTTCAGTCATGGAAGTAGAGTCTGAAGAAAAGGGATTAAAATGAACAGATACAGCTACTATGCCACTGTAATCTGTGCTGGTGCAACAAATGTTGTTGCCAAAATAGTATATCTCTTCTATGAATTGAACTATGGCTATGGCACAACTGTGGCTCAGAAACGTATATAGTATTATTAACAATGGGTGTATCACTTTCATTTGAAAGGCTGTGGCCAACAAACCATTTGGACACGAGCTCAGACACATATGTTACCAGCATTCGCTCTATCTCATGCTGTTGTAAAAGATTACGGGCAGGTCTTAAATGCTGTGAAGAGAAAGTGTTTTTAGAAATGCCTTTCCTCAACACAGAATTGCCAAATTATGCAACCACATCTGTGAGGCATGCCTGCCCATTTCATTTCCTCATGAGAACGTGTGCTACATTTCCTTTGAAAACACAGCGGGTTGAATCTATCAGAAGATGTCCTACTGCTGTACAAATATTCATTAGTAGGATGAAATGTATGATTTGGTATTATTGTGCAACATTATCATTTTAAGGAGAGGCAGATTCAGACTATAGTGATATATAATGGGGTTTTTCAGAATAGGGTAGATGTTCACATATATTTGCCAAAAGAGAGCAGTTTTTCCTGGTGACTTACTGTAAGTTTCCTCTCCCTTGTCAAAGCCTAGCACCTTTAGTAAGCCGTGATATATGACCTTCTATCCCCGGGGCATACAGGGCCTTATAAACCCACTCAAAAATCTTTTCTTATGGGATTTCTACTGGAGGGTTTTGTAAATTATTAAAATCAAATTAAATTTGGCCTTCACAACAGCTTGGGTAATGCAAATTAAAGATGCCAGCTGTGGCTGAAATTTAATGAGTTTGAAAGATGTTGAGTTAATTTCATTCTGCCATGGAAAGAAATTTAGTTTGATTGAACACAATTAAAACAGTGAAGGTTTGTGGATGGTGGCAGCTGATATGAGCTCTTATATTTCCTCCCTATTGAGTTTACAGTTGTAAAGGAGCCCTGCAAGTTTGGGCTCAATTTACTTTCAGTTAGTCCAGATATGGAATTCAGAAGGTGACGAACAATGAAATCCAATAGTTTACCAAGGAATCAAATGTGAGTTTGTTTTTATTCACAAAATTTTAGAATTATTTGAAATCATTAGAAATCCACTTTTTAAAATGTCTCCAGTTCAGAGAGGAAACAGCAGTAGTGATTCCCATTGCACTATTCCTGAGCCTGAAATTGAAGCCGGTCTTTTACACTGTTTTCATTCTTGTCTCCATTTTGCCATGTCTCATATTTGTCATCCTACCATGGTGCCCTTTCAATCTCTGAGCATGCTCAATAGGGGGGCTGGGGGGGTAAAGACTATGATTATGGTACTACTTGTATTAACAATATGATTCTTTAACTATGGTTTGAATGCTAAGGATAGTAGCTTATTATAAATATGAAATCTGTATATTATGGAAAATCAGCACAGGACCTTTCTTTAGGTACATATAGGTTAGGGTTTGAAATGGGAGGGCTGGGAGGGGAGGGTTTTGCTTTATAAAGATGTTAAATTTCTGGTTTCTCAGCACAAGCATACAAAACATATAAACAAAAGTATTGAGTCTGTTAAGTAGACTTTACTGACATACTGGCAAAGGAGGAATCTCAGTACTATTCTCTAAACCTGGAAGAGAAAATGCTGTTTACAGGTTGTTGTTTTTTTTTACAAAGAGGAGGGCGCCACCTGTCTCCATGACAGTGTCAGTACAGCATGGATTAACTGACATGGAAAGCAGTACCTTTTTATAAAAAAAAAAAGAAACTATGTGTTCTGTAATAGCCTGAGAAACCAAACGTTTTTCCCCTGTTGAAATTTCTTAAATACTTGCTGCTTAGATTACGTCATATTAATGATTGATGATTTAATAATTTTATAATTAATTATTTGGTCAAGTGCATAACTTGATGTTTGTTTATTTGTTTATTTATTTATTTATTTATTTATTTATGTATTTATTTATTTATTTGACAGTATATTTATCACTTTTATTTTTATTGATTTTATGGTTATATTAAGATAAAGATATGTATCAAAAAGAAATGCTTATTGGGGCTTTTCTCTCTTTCTCTCCTTTTTTTTCCAATTTTACAATAAAAATTCAAACTGGATGTTTTGTTTCTCAGACTTATGTTGAGTGAAGTGCATAACCATGACACACAGAGTGGGGGAGTTGTTGCACAAGCAGCTTCTCCCCTAGGCATCCATCTCTGTCCCAAGGACCTTGACGGTTCATGGGTACAGATGTTGCAACCTTTTACAGCCCTACCACCTCAGAGTCTATTACGCCTTATCTCTGTTGAGTGATCATAGATGGTGTCACAGCCCTTTAACAGATAATCAAGTTACTGACATCACATACAGCTTTCATGTTTCGAAACATGTTTTATTTATCGTACATGTGGGACGAGCATGCAATAGCAGCACATATCATAGATGTAGTTGCTATACCCCTTATATCAGACAGGAGTCTACTTTGAATTCATACTACATCATAAAATGCTGCAAGCTTTAAGGGTGGAAAATGTACCCATTTCATACTCATATGGAAACTCAATGGGGCAGCATGTAGGATGATTTAGATTATCTGTCATTGTGGAGACTGAGGTCCCATTGCTTCACCAGTTAGCAGGTCACCTGATGTTGGCCTGCTTCTGGGAGAGGGTAGAGCTGAAATGTGTGTCAGGACCCAGGAATGGGTAAAGGATGCAGAAAACAAAAGCACTGGCGCTGAATATGTCACATAAGCGTCAGACATTTCTCAGTCGGAAGGTGTCACAGATGGTGGAATGGCTGTAAGAAAAAAAGAAAAAGACGGGGGAAAAAATAACTTCATGCCATTTTGACATGCAGGAAGCAGCAAATTGATATAAAGACGGCATAAAGTTATCAGTCACATTTACAGAGCTGCTTTGATGCCGGCAAAGCTCAAATCTGTTGCAATATCTGTTGACAGTTGACTTTCCTCCTGCACCATGTAAAGGCAGAACGATGCACATCAGAAGCTACTCCAGCAACCGAAGCAATACTGCTGGTGACACCACATTCACATTTTGAAGAGCGGATATAAAAAAAAAAAAGAAGGGGAGGGGCAAAAAAGTAGAACCACTGGCTCATGAAATAAATTGTCCCAATTACAATAAAGTGTGGCTCTTGGTCAGTGCGCGCGGCAGGCAGTTCATCTTTATTACAATCAGTTAATGAAAATCAATCCCCCTCCTGATAAACTCTTATCTCCACGGCCTTTGCACGCCCCTCGTGCGGGGAGATAATAAATTAGGGTAATATTGCCTTTGATGAGGGTGTGAATTGCAAATTATTGTAACTTTCCAAGATTTATGATGCAGATGCTTAATTTCCGAGCTGGGTTTTTCGGGGCGTCGGGGTGCCGGGGGGCCATTTGTTAAAAGTTTGGTGACACAGACTCATTAATAAAAATACACACAACCAGGTGTTCTCAGCTGTTCGCTACTGTTACAGTAGCAGTGGAAACACAGGATACGTATTTTAGTGAGACGTAGTATTTTACCTATAACAGAGAATACATATGGAGGGACAGAAACCCAAGGGATGCAATGTGTTTACTAAAGTAGAACTGCCAATCATATAATGTTATTTTTTTCCCCCATTCTCTATCACACAAGCCAGGAGCGTATGATTTGATATGTAGGTCAATACCCATTCAGGAGTGAGGCAGTGGGTGAGATATGTCTAGTTGCTTGCTGTCACTCTGATTATTGAGGAGACACAGAAAGATTGAGTTGGTCAAGTATGAGAGAGCCTGCGGTATGAGATAGCTGCATAATCGTTGTGACTGGAATCATCTAACACACACACACACACACACACAGACAGTGCCAGAGAGATGAATAACTTCTTGCTCTTTGTTCTGCAGCAGTGACCCATGTAACAGAGTGCAATGTGTGTGTATGTTGAATGTCTTTTACTTAGTGCAACAATCAGGTTGTGAGTGCATCATTAAGCAAAATGCTCTTGTGTGGGTGGGCCGGGGGGGTTATGAGTCATCAGGACCTGCAAGAATTAATGCAAGGTGATTATATAAGGAACCAGTTGCGAAACTGAATGCAACCACATTCACACCAGAGGAGCTGAATGACATGACTGTGATTGTGGGTGACCAAAGTTCCCTATATGCAACCCAACAACGAGAGCAGCTACACATACACAATGTGTTTTCTACATGTGCTAGAGCCATTATAGTCATTCATCCAACTCTTCATACTCTGTTGTCAATGTTATTATTGACCTTGGAAAATAAACACTGTTCATAGTGCAATATGTACAGTGTCCTATGTGTCGCCTCCAGTCTCCTCTCTAACTTAGGGGTGACCTTAACTTACCTTCACTCACAATATCAAAGTCCTTTTAAGCACCATGATGCTTACAGCAGATATCCAGAACACTTGATCTTCTAATAATACAAAAGCCCATCAAGGCTACCTCACTTAAGTCTAAGGAACACCTCGTATTAAGACAGCCATCAATCTAGCTATTATCAATCAAGGAGAGGACTCACACACCACTATCTATTTATCTTGCCAAGTGCTCTATTAATATCAAATTAATTTCCCCATTGAGAGTATCAATCACTCAAGCAGTTTTTTCCCCCAACTCATTAGCTTGGTAATTGTCCTTGTTTACAGGGGAAAGTCAAGACAGGACGGCTCAAAGAGGGTGGATGGGCAATCTATAAAGGCTTGAGCAGCAGCCTGCAAACCCACGCTACATCCTCCACGCTAGTACATGGATTAGACTCCCCTCTACTTTATGAAATATTGACCCTGTTCCACTATTCTAAAATATTCTTCCACTCCGTTTTGGCAATAAGAGAGAAGCGGTTTTGACTCTCAAACTAGAAAAAGTAATGAAAGGGGTTTCACTCTTCCCTAAATCAAATGTTCACAGGTTGTCAAAAACTCGGCACATTCAAAACCCGCTGTCACATTGGAGTTATATAAGGCTAGTTTCTGCTGCCTGACAGGGCTGTCAGATGACTGCGTCTCAAAAATGACATGAAAAAAGACGAGGCCTGGAGCTCTTTAGCTTTGTTTAATATTATAAGGCAGTTTACAACTTAACAGCAAACATGCATTGAGAGAAGTTGCCACGTAGTTAGGAGACAAATGATAAGGTGAGCTTGACAGATATTGTAAATGCCATTTAAAGGCCTAATTAAAGATAAATACTCGTCAACGTGTTAACTAGTGCTTGTTTGCCTTCTGCTGCCTCCCCAAGACAAGAGAGCAGACAGGTTTTTGAGTGAGTGAATGATAGTAATGAGAAATTATGAAGTGACCATGTGGAAGAATAAAACTAGTTCCTGCATTCTGTCTCTGACCAGGGTTTGATTCAAATGATTCAAAGATTCAAACTTTCTACTCAATTCAAAATATAAATTAAACCCTACAAGTCACTAATTATAGAGCATTGATTTTCAATAATCTCATATACAGGATGTGAGTACCTTTTGATAGTTTCTTTGGATTAATATTAAAATGAATTGATTCCCTTTCTCTGATCCAGGAACTGTACAATGCTCATATTCAGCACAGACATCAGTATGTTCTGCTGCTTGCTGTTGATTCTAACCTCATGTTAACCACAGACTAAATCCTATTTGGAGCCCTGCAGTTCTCTGGCAGACAAAAGCAAAGCCAGCAGCCAGCTCAGCACTGAGAGCTAACATTTACACAGGGGACTGTGCCTCCCTGCAGCTACACAGCCAGCTTGTCCAAACTGTCTTTTTGCTAAGCAGGTGTCAACCTTCATGGACCGAGGACCCCACCAGGACACGGCAGGTCTTACACGCAGGCTATAATGTGGCATTAGTCATTATTGGTATTTTTCATTGTTTGCATGATTCTTTATGTGCTGAGTGGTTACCATGAACCCACGAAAATCCATTTGAAGCCAATTGCAGAATTTCAAAACACATGGAAGGCTGTTGAAACTTTTTTGGAAGATCTGATCCAGGTGCAGTGATAAGGGCTATTACTATAGACATTGCAACTGAGGCCACACAAGGTGAGCCACAACCTCATAGCACAATGAACATATGGCTATAAAATTGGACCCCATTCGACCTTAGAGTACAACTCTGAGGTTGAAAGAATCTATGACACCATGAATCAACTAAACAAGCTACTACGGAACAAACAACGATGCAAGAAAGAGGAAACGAAGCATAGCCAAGAGTGTCCAACACTTTAATACAGAAAATTACAGATGCAGTACAACACATATTAGTTTACTTTTCTTACAAGGACTCAAAATAACATGACTAATCACAACAAATGTAAAACATATTACAGTTAAAACATCTATACACAGGCAAATGTACACAATATAAAACACATATATACACTCTTTCAATATATTATTATAGAGATTTGTTTTTTTACCTTTAAAACTGGAAGCCAAGCAGCTTGAAGAGGGAGTGTTTCACCGAAGCGATAGAAATGTCAGACTTGAATATAGAGGAACTTTACATTACGGTCATTTAGCAGACGCTTTTATCCAATGCGACTTACAAAAGGTGAGAGTTGACACTGTGTGGGGATCAAACCCACGACCCTGAGACCCTGAGAGTCTCATGCTCTACCAACTGAGCCGCTCTGTTGCAAACATCACACTGAAATGTCATATTATGGATAGGTAGTTTTTACAAACAGTTGTTGGATCCTGTGTAATTAGCATGCCAATTTCAGAAAATAACATTGAAATAAACTGAACTTGGAGTGTTAAAACCATTAAGTGCTAATGATATTACTGGATTATACAGGATCTAATAACTAAAGAGAAATCTCTGCACAAAAAAAAGATAATTTTTAATATATGTAACTCAATACATGGTGAAATCATGACCTGTTTTGAGGCTGTGCACTAGGAGTTTCTCAGTTGAAATGAAATATTTACAAAGAAAATAATTTTGATTAGCTGCCTTGAGGTCAGCACAGACGATCAATGCAATGAGTTTCAAATTTTTTCAAGCAAGATTCAGCTTGTTTTAATCCAATTTACAGGAAGTGTGTGGAAATGAGTGAGTATTATGTACTTAATCCCCAACCAATGCAAAATGATTGTGTGTATTCTCTTGAAATGAAGTGGCATATGTATGAAGCTGCAGCAAATGGCATCTTTTTATGAGTGCTAAAATCCTTCAAATGACAACAACAGGAAAAAGACCACAACATTCACAAATGCAAAAAATACAAAAAAATGATATATGGGTGAGCTCTAGGGCACTCTTTCCTCAAGCTGGTGATGCTTCCACTTTGTGTTTTTTTCTGTGTTTCTCTTTTTTTATTATTGATTTTTTACAAAAGCAGCAACACGAGGAGTAGGAGTGAGAGCAGGGAGTGGGTGCTGGATGCTGCTGTGGCCAGCGTGTGTGACACCCCTCGGTTGGAAAGACGAGTCCTTGGGGAGTTCTGCTTCAGTTTACTGGGAGGCAGAGCCTTTAAATCCTCCAGAGCACTGTAGGCTGCCAAGGAGAACTCAGGGTCTCCTGTGGTCAGTAAGTCAAACACACAGGACTGGAAGTACACATCCTCCACCTGTAGAGTCTCCCTACACTTGGCCGTGGCCCGCTCCACCGTATAGATCTGGTGAGGGGGCCGAAGGGGGCCCAGCTCTGTGTTGGTGCTCTGCCCGGGGCCAGGCAGGCGGGGGTGCTGGCTCTGGCGGCCCAGTGTATGCTCTTTGATGAGCTCGTTGCGCGGGCAGCCATGCAAGCAAAGTTGCAGCCCGCCGTTGTCCTCCGACAAGTCCAGGGTGTCCTCTGGCATGCGGATGGCGAAGGTCAGGTAGCTGCCCACGCGGCGCACAATGATGGAAGTACCGATATAGCGGGCCTGGATCTTCACCTGCCGGCCCACCCCAGAGCCGCCCCGCTCTACGATCATCAGGCTGCCGCTCTCGCCGCCGCTGCGCGTCCCGTCCTGAAAGGCCATGGGCAGGTCTGCAGTGGTGGCCTGGTACACCTTCTGGTCTGTACAGCCGTGGTATGACTTGAAGATCACTGTGATCTGAAGCAGGGGAAAACATGAGCAGCGTTAATTCATGATTCAGATGAATTTCAGTATACAGCATATGCTCATTTTCCTTTTCAATTTGAACATTTTCGCCTAAATACGACAACTGCTAAACGAGCTAGTAGGTCACTCCTTTGCTCAACTTAACACTGCAAATCATCAAGAGATCCCCAATACAGTCCCAGAGAGAAGTAGTACCACTTAAAGCCACATGGTGGTAGCAGGAGACCAAACATTCAACAGTCTGTGGAAGGCGCTCATAGACGGGGAAATGTTACTAGGTTTTAATGATTTTAAAGCTCACACTGGACTATTGTTTTATTAGACTGACGAGGATTTACTCTCTGGTGTAAGACCACTCAGAGGATAGCTGTCAATGGTCCACTGAAATGTATCAAGCAAACGGACCAAGCCTAAATGAACCACAAAATACACACAAACATGTGGTCTTCCCCGTCGCGTATCCATTCCTATCTAAAACAAATTACTAATGCTGCTAATAAATGATGGCAGTAACTCCAGCATTCCTCCTTGAATGTAGGATCAAACACGCAGACACGTCTCCATGCCTCTTGGCTCCATAAATCTTCAATCTCGTACTTCACCGGCACTGTTCAGTGCCTGCTCAATGACTGACTTCAATTTGTATTCCAGTCGAGATTTGAAAAATTGGGGCCTAACCTCCATTTCTTCAAAGCTATTTGACAAAGCGGTGTCTGTGGTTAAGTTTACAGTTACGGGGGATACTGTATTTGATGGACGATTTCCTGTCTTAAGTCAGACAGTTGAAAACAACTCCAAAAGCACGGCGGGGACATGCGGGTACTGGCACAGGCATACCCTGACTACAGGTTTGCATTAGTCTCCCCACCCAATACACACTGGAAATTCCTTTGAAATAGTTTGTTCTGAAATCCCTGCACCCTCTGAGGTGTAGCCTACTTCAAAGCAATTTCCTGCGATGTTGCATAGTTTGTCTGCACGTGCCAAGCAGACTCCTTATTGTCTCATCGGTACAGGTAAGAAGTTAAAATTGGTTAATGTAGAAAAGTCAGTGATATCACCAATAAAGCTGATGAGCTCCTAATCACCTACACCGATTTAATTAGCGGGATCAAAAAAAGCCTTGCTGCTCTCCAATTGTTCTTTTATTTTCCACATTATTCCATATTTACACAAAAAAGGCCCAGTTAATTATTTGACCAGGGGGGTGAAAAAAACATTCCAGATCGTGGCGGTGGAGGGAAATGTTTGAGCGAGCGTTAATCACTACCATATGACCACCCATGTGTTAAAGGTAGAGCGCTCAAGCATGTCTGTGATTCAACACCACTAAAGGACACCCTCCTCTCCTCTCGCTGTAGATCTGAAGGAGTTGCAAGACAGGAGGAATGCAGAGGCACCATGGACTGACAATTTACTGCAAATGTTTTAGTACTTTATGACAATTCTTAGGCTAGTGAAATAAGAAGAATGGCCATTCCCAATATGGGCATGGATGAAGTCATGATTTTAACACTGATCACTGACTGTGACAGTCCTTTAAGCACAAAGAGCACTATAACTCTACGTTGTGCTAGACAGTTTTTTTTTTCCATTGTCTGGAAGGTTACCGGTTCTGCATGACCCTCTGGACACATCCTTACCTTGCTAGTTGCCGTGGCACTGGAGCCTAGGACAACTGGCACATTGGTCACCTGCACCGACAGGAAGCGGTTATCAATCAGAGGCCACGCCCCTTCCACCTTGCAGGTCTGAAACTCGTCCCGGAAAGTCCGTAAGTGGGGGTCTCCGAATAATCCACAGTGGGCGTATTTCTTTTGCTGGCCAGCCGGGCCCGACAACAGGACCCGATTCTCGTAGTCACACAGCTCAGATACTGCGGGTCGAGACGTACTCGGGACCTTGGCAGAGGAGGTGGGCCCGTCGCTGGAGCAGTTATGCTGAGAGAATAGCTCCTTAATGCGGAAGACAGCCGAGTGGTAGACCAGGTCACCTCTACAACTGCGCGCCGTGCGGCGGGTACACAGAGCATAGGCCCGCAGGGCAATGCAGTAGTCCATGTCCAGGGGCATCTCCTCCTGCAGACCACTAGAGGGTGAGGTAGAAGCCACGTACTCCGCATTGCAGCGCTGGATTCGACACTGCTGGCAGTGAGCTGAAGAGCAAAAAGAGAAGCGTTGTCAGCATTTCGTTTGCAGAATTAACATTAATACGCTGAAAATGAAATGTTTTGCATCAGTAACATCCCTCTTTGTAAAGATGGCGCTGGCTATATAAACTTTGATTGTATAATGTAAATCTACATTTAAAAGCCCCAATAAGCATCTTATAATCTAACAGGGAAACATTACCCAAGTACAGTAGACGAGTCTGTAGAGTCAAAGTTTTCCACTATCAGGTTTACCTCAATCAGGAGAGCCATTAAAATCCAAATAAGTGTGCCCACAAGGCCGTGATCCCATACTGTGCTAGTCAGTCAAAACTTATTTCCCCCAACTAGCCCTCACAGAAATAGCACGCAGCCTCGCTGTAGGAGGAAACCAACCTGTGTAGTTTGCCTAAGGGTGTTGAATGTGGTTTGGCTGTTGCTGGGGCAATAGAAGTCCATTAAGCTACACTGCATGACATGGCTCTGCATATAGGAGCAGCTAACTTCAGTCCAAGGGGGATATCACAGAGCCATGCTTGTTGGGGGGGTTGCACAGGATATTTGTGCGGTATAGCCTAAATTCTGGACTTCCTGTGACCCCATGACTCAGAAGTGGGATCCTTATTATCAAGCAAAATATAGAATATGGGGAATAAAAGGTGCTGAGAATAATCAAATTCAACTTTGGATCGTTTAAGGTTTGATGTCAAATACACAGGGGATATTAAGTTCTGCTGAATGTTGGATTCCATTTGCCATTTCAAATAGAAAACAGCTC
Source organism: Hoplostethus atlanticus (assembly GCA_034670405.1). NCBI lineage: Eukaryota > Metazoa > Chordata > Actinopteri > Trachichthyiformes > Trachichthyidae > Hoplostethus > Hoplostethus atlanticus. The sequence goes on from JAXDDX010000046.1 coordinate 3,365,436, forward strand.
CCCATACATCACTTTAATATAGACTGGGTTTCAATTACAAGAGACTGCTTTTCTGTTTACTCCAGTGTCAGTTTTCTCCCCAACAGTCCGGACAAAGGCTGCATGGAGATACAAATCTGGCTGCATGTGAATCTTTCACACCATTTCGTCCCACTCACACCGGACTACACTGTGGATGCACTGTGAGGCATGACAAATGATGAATGCATCTCGCAGTCACTGCACTTCAACATGAGCGCTGATAAAACTGAGAGGGGTGTGAGAGGTCAAGATAGAGGCATTCTGCACCCTTCCTCTGAATTCCACCGGGCCTCCCCCGTCTCGCAGTGAGGTCACTTAAGTCTGCTTTGATTGACACTTTTTGACAATCACTGCCTACAGAGCCATCAACAACCATGCATCTCTCTAAAGGGTCTTTGTGTTCTGCTACTTAGTAGGCTACCAACAAATGTGAGGACCATGTGGGGAAAATGAAGAAACAAATGCGGAAATCCAAATAAGCCCACACAAAAAAAAAAAACACTTGCATTGGCGTATTACAGTTTTACACATTTGGAAGAGGGGTGGAGAGAAATATGCTCCATTTGGCTGTCTTGGGCCTCATCTTTGGATAGAAACTATGGGCTGCAGTGGACTGTAATAGTTTCACAGCCATTAAGTAGTCACTTTTGTGCCCCACAACAGAGCCAGGTGTGACTTGCTGGGGCCAAGGCCAGCTCATAATGATTACAAGACAGGATTTTTAAGATGATGAATCTTCTATAATGACACAGAGACTAAATGGTTTAGATAAATCACAGTAGTGAGACTCAGTCAGCCTTGTTTGACAGTGCATAGTTTAAATTTATAAAGTGATTAATCTACGCAGATCAAATTTCACACCTTTTGTACACAGCTGGACACACTAGTGGACAAAGAACTTCTTTTTAAATGAACTATTATGTTCGTAAGACTAGCCTACACCACGATAACCAATGTTTGCCTTTCAGCAACTATATCCTTTGTATATTCCAACCATGACATTGTTTTTCTTAACTTGTCTCGCTGGGTTTCTACATCTCCAACAAAAGTTGGAGTCACAAAGTAAACCAATGGTTCCCATGGTGGGGTCTGGGGACCTCCAGGGGTCCTTGAGTGTTCCAGGGGCTCCTCAGCATGTGAGGAATAATTTAATGCCACTACTGTTGCACTCCGTAGAGGTTAGTACAATAAGATAATTACTTATTGCTACACAAGCCTCCTCAGATGGGGTTCTTATCAAATGTGGGTCCTAATGTGTGTCAATTTCTTTACTTTTTTTTAAGGGGGTGTTCTTGGCATGAACAAAATGGGAAACCCTGGTCTACACCGCAGAAATTGGCAACAAAGTATTAAATCAACTAACCAACACTAACACAACAGGCTCCTGCATGTAGCTGCGGCTTCGCGAGCTTGCAGAGCAGAACGATCAACACGTTCAGAGGCCGAAAAGTTGGACCCCCATGCATGGTAGCTAACAAATGATGCATGAATGAGGGGAAACACCGCAGACAACTTTAGCTCACCGTGCACCAAAACAGTCAGCGCCCGGTGCAACAACCGCAATAGTGATTCGGATATTAGAAGTAACTGTTTTTGTTTGTTTGGCTGTATTTTCGGGTGAAAACAAGCGGCTTCGTTTTGTCTCTGGAGTAACTGCGGGACGCCTGTTGCTACCGAGGCTATGCTAGCTAGTCGTAACCTCGCGCAACTTCGGACAAACTCTAACCGCAGCAATATCTGTGATTGGTAAACACACGATAACAGTTAGACGTTTGGTGGCGAATTAAGCGATGTCCTGTTGTGCGGGGGAGGCTGGTAAATGTGGTCAAAAATGTGTCCGTAAAGTAAACTAACTCGTGCAGCTCGGCTCGCGTAGCCAGCTAGCGATCCAAGTGTTGCAGAGTCGGCTGGAGGCTGGGACACTCAGCAACCAGACTTTACTTTGTCCGCACATTTGGACTTGGATACTTTATAAACTTTTGTAACAGCGACCTTTCCCCGTCTTTAAACACCAAACACTCAAAACTCAAATCATCAGTGAGTAACAGACTTTCAAAAGTGTGGATCAATTTGACTTTAACAACAAAAACAGTTTTTTTTCCATCTCCACCTCCATTCCGGGGTGCGGGAAAATGTTTTGCATACATACTGGAGGAGTACAATGCCTTACCTGGTCGAAGCAGCAGCGAAAGTAAAACCATCGTCAATGTTATACAGTCCCAAAGCTGCCGCTTAGCCGAGTTTGGAGGTCCGCTTCTCCCCATACCAATCCATTCAGTTAGAATGGAGTTCCTCGACTGCTTCTCATCGACGCTGTGGCTGCGGGAAATCAGACAAAAATTCGTCTCCCTTCCCAAGCGCTGTCATTCAAAAGGGGCCCCTGTCTTCAGGGCGGCTCTACGGGGGAGGGGTCTAAAGTGTAGACGGGGCCCAGAGGAGATTGTTGGCCAATGAAAGACTAATTATTCACTAACCACTTGATATTTACATGTAGTGGCAATTACCGGGATGAGGCCAGTGGAAAGTGCCTCCAACAAGAATGGAGACGGTGCGACATTATTGCTCTGATGAACTAATAACGGAGGGATTACAGGGCCTGCAGTTATCATAGAGTTATATAACTATCTATGTATATTTATGATCTGGTGAGGTTAGAAATCCTCAGGGAAACAGCTTGATGGCCATTCAGTATATTCAAAAGTGTCAAGTAATCAAGCCTTTGTCATGCAGAGCTGAAACGAGCTATTAGAGAATGTAACTAAACTCTTCATGGCCAGCACACACTCTGCACTACAAAGCATCCAGGACAACTGTCCTGTTCGACCCCCGCCCACCCCCTCTGAAAACAAATGGCCCGCAATGTGTGTGTGTGTGTGCGTGTGTGTGTCCAAAGTTAAGCATTGCTTTCCTCACCTGTTGTTTTCTCACTTAAGGTTTGGTTCTTGAATAATGGAGTTTAAATAACAATTGTGGTATGAGTGCAATTTAATAGATTATATTGCTGCTTTATTAGTCTAGTGATTAGAAACATTTTAAAAATAGAACCTGACAAATGCATAATTACTAAGTTGTGAAGTTAGAAATGGACATTATAACTAATTATCATTATTATTATTTGGACTCTTTATACCATCATGTGCTTATTGTGACCCATATAAGTCCTATATTTAAAAAAAGAGTGAGGGAATGTCAAGAAACTTCATAATTCAAAATGTAATGGAAAAAATAATGATTGAGGCTGAGATAGTAAATCTGGAGGTAACCCATAATGTTGCATGTATGTGGGATTTCCTCCATTTCATTGGGTAGTTATTGGGTAGATCAAGAAAGGGTTCCTTAAGTCTTTTTTTCTGGTTACCAGGTGGTGTTTGACCTGCCAACAAAAAATGGACATTGTCTGTTTTTAGCACTTTCAGAATTCTGAGAAAATACTCTCAGTGAATTATTTTCTCTCAGCAAGCCTCTGTGTGCTATTAGTTTTTCCATTACATTTTCAGTTAGCAACTTGTATGTTACTCTTTTTCCTTTTGTGGCCAACTTTCCATCTCTCTCACTGCTTAAACGACACTCTGTCTTTCATTTGCACAGCTGCCGTGAGGCCGGACCATCTGCAAGGCACACAGAATCACTTGCTTTTGGCCTTCGCCTGAGACACTCTGTGGTTCTTGTGCCATGTGGATAAAGAATTTTAATGTACCAACCAATTACAGAATAAAATATTGGTATAAAGAAAATCAACAGTCATGGTGTGCATAATTTCTAGAATTAGATTAACACTCAAAGCTTTTCTTTGGTACAACTGGAACATTTGAGTTCTAGCTATGGGTCTCCTGCTGCACCTCCCTCCTGACTTTATGAGAGAGAAGTGAACCCAGACAGTTATTGGATCACTGGTTTCTCTATACACATGCTGGCTCCTCCGGCCACACAATTGTGTGATTCAGGTGGCCTGTCAGTCTTGTGAAAGGTCTTCACAGGCCCATGTTGATGTGGGGCTGATATATATAGTGGAGGGGGAAACGAAGACAGCTCAACCCAAGTGGAACGTTTGGATTGTTCTGTGCTGCCAGAAGGGCCTCCGTCACACTGGATCCAGTGTGCCAAGTTTATCCCCCCAGAGGGCTCTACCTTACTCTGTTTGTTCAGCTAATTTTGGAGACTTGGTTGGTTGATCTGCTTTATGGCAGTGCTTTATGGTCACATTTCAAATTCCCCAAACAGGTTAGACTTAATATTTCCCATGACAACAGGGACATGGGGCAGTGATGCGGTGTGGCAATGCAAGGTAAAATCAATTCCTGCCAGGCATGTCTCACCTGTTGCAGCGTTGGTCTTCAGGATCAGTTGGTGACATCTCCTGGGAGAGAAAATATGTTTTTAGTTCATTTTATATTGGCTGAAAACAACAGAAAACAAAAGACGTGTCAGTTTTGGATCCAACAAAATCAAAACAATAATTGTCTTTAAAATGATGCTGGCAAAAATTCATGTGTTACAAAGTGTGCAAGATCAAATTTAAGGCCGAAATATGCCTGTGTCGTAAACCACAGCACTATCAATAGTCTATGACTAAATGAAGTGAGGCTTCTCTCTGAGGGACTGATGGGACTTTGGCATCATTCAAACACAGCCCAGTGAAGCAAACAGTTAATTGATCCAGGTGGACGGACAGGATGAATTCTTCACATGAAAGAAACTCCCTAGATGATCCGTCAAGCTTGATGGGCAGAGAAAGACCTCTTTCTTCCCGTCTCTCCTTATGAGCATATTGCGTTGCATGACCCAGCACATATGCATATTCCACCTCTAAAACAAGCTGGAGAGAATGAGTAGGAGGACTACTAGGTTGTGTTGGGTAAAAACATGAGACTGAGGCCAGCACATTTCTCCTCCTGACACTGGGTCGCTTGTTCTGATACAATAGAGAAAAATGAAGTCAGTCTGGTGATATTAGCTGTCTGCCTCCAAGTAGACCATATGTGACTCGAGGAGAAGAACCTCAGGAGAAGAGAAGTTCTCAAAAATAACATGAAAAGGAAAGGGGAAATTTAATGTAGAATTGGGTATTTTCCATAGAAATGTAAAGGTAGAGGATGATTAGATTGAGGCTGTTTGGAGGACCGACACCAAGAATGTCTAACAGAAACATGGAGCACAGAGAGAAGGAAGGTGTGAAGAAAATAAGAAAGGAGAGGTCTGACAGGACTCTGGAAAAGGGTAGATTATAAGAAAAGTCCTGTTGATACTTTCACATTTTTAGTATTAGACAGAGAACTGAGAATCCAGATTAAGTGTGCCAGAGATTTGTAAGGAGTGTGCTGCAGGAGAAAGAAAAGATAGCGAGCGAGAAAAAGTGTGAGAGAGTGAGAAAGAGAATGAGAGAAAGAGAAAGAGGGCTGGGGGAAGAAGGAGGAAGGGGGAAGAAAAAGAGGGAGCGAGGGATTGGGTTTCCTCTGACTGTGTGTCTGGGCAGCTCCACATGTTCCTCATTAAGGTCCTCACACTGCGGGACCAGCTCCACACCGGGATGCTTGTTTTTGTTATTAGGCCCAACGTGCTGTGGTCTGGGGGAAACCAGAACACTGGGCCAGTCCGGGACCGTCTTCTCACCTCGTTTTCTTCAGACCGATGCAAAACTAAACACAGTGACGTCACGTACGTGCACCGCTATATGTTAGACGTGCAAATTTAGCTGCTGCGGTAACGCATTGTTTCACGAATCTCTCTTTTTTCAAGGGAATAAAACGTAAATTGTCAAATTTGTCAACTCTAATTATGTATCAATCATGTAATTACCTATCAAATGTTTGTATTGCGATTGTTAAAAACAAAGCAGCTTAATTGCAGAACCCTGAACCATCTTTTCTCCTCGCCTGTTAACAAGGACCATAAACTTTTAAACAATAAACAATTTAGAAATACAATGTTGATAAAATAATAAATGTACATCTGTGGAAAACTGCTGATGTTTCATGCTTCTGATTTTTTTGTGTAATTTCATGCCAATCTAGATTTGTCAAGTGAGACGTGTATCATGTTACTTCTGAAGCCTGATAACATCAGAGATTGAAATCAGAAGGAACACGCGCCGCCTTTAGCTTAAACCAGCACCACGCAGTTGTAATATAAGAGACACTTATTGAATTTTAAACAGGAACCACAGTAAATTGACTGCTGTTGTTTTTTTTATTCTAAGGGCCCCTGTCTGAAGTGAAGTGGCCTATAACACGAGTGAAACACAGCGAGAGAGAGATGCAGAAAGCAGGCGTGTCTGATTCAGGCCTCTCACCGTGAGAGGGGAGCTGTTATCTCAGCAGAGATAAGGGAAACTGTGGTGTGAGTGTATACGGGGTGGCGCTGATAGCATCTCCAACTCAAGGATCCCACTTACGGGACCCTGACTGATACCTGACAGCACACAGAGGGGGTCTTGCAGAGTGTTTTTCTAGGTATCCCTCAGTAGGTAGCCATGCAGGCATCTGTTCGTTCCTTTGGATCTTTGTCTCTGAGCAAACAGGAATTATCACACAAGTGTATCATGTGTTTAGAGAGTATGCTAGTCAGGGCCTGGCAACACCTGGGCTCTTCAGTGATTTTTTTCTGGAGGTGAAATAAAAGCAGATTTTTAAAGATTCACCTGAATGTAAAACACATCGCATCTATTAAAGTTATCCTCATTTCTCTGTTCATCGCTTTAAACCTCACAACACAAAACCCAACTCCTCCCTTCTTCTTCACAGAACAAATGTTGTTGACACAACGTCAAGCCCCGTGCTCATGAATAGACAGTCAACTGACAGGTAACCCTAGCTCTGGGGTCACGGGGTCATCCTGGCCTGATGAGGGATGATGGGTAAAATAAATGGAGAGCAGTACACAGAGGGACCTCTGATCCCCTCAGCCTAAAGGGAGAGAGTTCAGGGCCATTTGACCTCTGACCTGGGCCCTACCTCGTGTGTGTGTGTGTGTGTGTGTGTGTGTGTGTGTTTTAAAATCTATACACCAAGTAGCACATTGAACAGTCTGTGCTTATTCCAATGCATAACTCTGTTTGAACATGCCTGGCCTTTCCTCTCTTTTCTCTTGACACCACTCCCCCTCTCCCAGACACCTGAGCCAAGGTGCAATACTGAAACAGGCAACAAATTGCTTTGTAATGACTTCTGAGAATCTCTTTCTAAGGCCTCCCTTTGATTAATACTCAATGACTACAAAAGTCTCATCTCCCCATTTTTTCACTTTTTAAGGTTGCGATACTTTGTTCAGTGTTTAACTGTACATATGAAGGCATATTTGTATGATGCATATAAGTACTATATTGCATTGTAAAGTTTGGGTTAGGACAGAGATAAGAGTGTATGTTCTCTCTCTCTCTCTCTCTCTCTCTCTCTCTCTCTCTCTCTCTCTATCTATATATGTTCATCCATCTGTGTTAGTGGTGAAGTTCACTGTCAACCGTAGAAATGTAACTCTGATACTCCGTGTACCTCATGCTCTCACCAAAGATCCAAGGAATCCTCCACTGCTTTCTTTTTTATACCTAATTTTCTTCTCTCTCTTTTCTCGTGCAGAGACTGTAAACCTTTGACTGAGTGCAATGACACTTATCCAGGACCTTCTCACAGATGGGTAAACGTTAAGCAAACATTAGTGGTTAAAGCATTAGGGAAACATTTTTTCTCTCTGTTGCTCATAGATTTAAACAGTTGTATGCTATAGAAATAGCATTAATGGGCCGTATGGGTGTGGGTGACCTTTTCCAAACATTTTAACCAAATTCAGTACATTTTCACATCTTGTTTAGGTTAATTTACTATATACGCTCAGTCTTTTGCCCTTCATACCTGAAAGACATAGTCATAATCTTGCAGATGCATTTGTCATTAAGCATCTGCTTTTGTTAGAATGTGACAGTTGGTATTGTTTCTGCCTCGGCCCACAGAGACAACTGCCCTGAACCAGGAATAGATAGACAATAACTCATGAGACCGGGGTGTAAATTTAAGCATTCGGATCTACTAAAGTTTATCCCAGACGGCATTCAAAGAATGCTCTTCCTGCATGGGTAGGTTTAAGAAACTCTAAACTGGATGAACATAGGAAGAGCATACACTATAATATGTACACCTCTACCAATCAAGCCTGATTGACTCACTGCAGTCCTTTGAACACAGATCTGTTAAGTGGGGAAAAATCCATGCTAAGTGCTGGGAAATGGATATGTCTGTTTTTTCGTTAGCTTTTCAACAGATGTTTCTTACATTCACGTTCACCCTATAGAAACAGGCTATCCTCTCTGCTGTGGTAATGTGGGACCGTGCACGTCATATTCTACAGAACATATAACAAATTTAATGACAGTTTTCATAATCCAGATTGACATGTTTTATGTCTGTTAGGACTCTCATTGACACATCAAGATAGAACGTGTTAATGCTGACCTTAAGACTAGAATTGGTTTACATAATGGAAATAACATTCACAGTCAGTCCTCCACACGTTTCTATGTGTGAATCTCAGTTTGTTATGAGTCATGCCAGAGAGGAGAAAAAAATAAACTTACCTTGGATCAATGTGTTTGCGATATAGGCTGTATTGTAAATTGGACCACGGCTCGAACAGGAGTTCAGATAGGCACAGACACAGTTAACCCTCGTTCTCCTACAACCTCAGCTGGCCAACTAAGTACTTGGGCAGCTACACAGGGACAGATAGCCATTGGAATTAAGGCACATGACAACAGCTGTCTGTTTCAAGAATCGGCACTTTGATTAGAGTAGGTTTGTAGTGAGCGATGTGGCCTAATTCCTACATATCTGGGTAGGGCATTTCTGTGGAGAGAAAAAAAAGAAAGAGAGAATAGAATGGAAAAAAAAATTGAAGCACACTCATGTACATGCAAACTCACAAACATGCACGCTTGCACATACACCCACACACACACTTACTCATACTCATAGATACGCATTGGCTTGGCACCATGTGTCACAGTTGGACAGCATCCCATATTCTCCAAAAGTCTGTCGAAGAGACAGACTCAAGAATAAATGTAACAATAAAATAAATAGAAATATATAGACAATATGGCAATGTAAAAATAAGCAGTAGAAAGGCAGGTATGTTTGTACATGTGCAAAAAGAATGTGCAATGTAAAAAAGAAAGAGTGCAAACAAATGTGCAAGTTATGCAAACATCCAAGATTTATTGGTTGGGTGTGTACGAGTTTAATGTCCTAATGGCCTGTCTGTGTGTGATGTCCATGACAGGTCCTCAGTGATGTGCACACCCAGATACTTTAAGCTGCTCACCCTCTCCACTGGAGCCCCGTTGATCCTGAGGGGGGTGTAGGTCTCCTGCTGCTTCCTCCTGACGTCCACAACCAGCTCTTCAGTCTTGCAGACGTTCAGGGCCAGTCTATCCTCCACCTCGTGCAGGTAGGCCTTCTCATCGTTGTCAGCGATCAGGCCTACCACCGCCGCGTCGCCAGCAAACTTCACGATGGTGTTGGAGCAGTGAGTGGCGACGCAGCCATGCGTGTAGAGGGAGTACAGCAGGGGGCTCAGATACAGGACTTTCAGACGATCATTGGCTCCAGTGTTGACAGACCATGTTGTGTACCCCAGTGCCAAGTGAATGAGACCTCTGTCTGTTGTTATGGTCTGTCCTCATCCACTATCCTCTCTCTCTCTCTCTCGCCCTGTTTCCCTCTCTCTCTTTCTCTCCCCCAACCCCCAGTGCACACAGTTCGGAAAGCTCAGTCTTTATTACGTGTTTTATTTTATATGTATCTTATTTTTGTTGTTCAAATCACCCAGACACCACTTATTGTACTTGGTAACAATCACCAAAACACTCTCAGAGAGATCACAACTTTACCTTCATCCAGTTGTTTGATGTGGTGTAGACTCACTGTTAAAGCACGATACGAACAGCATTCACAAACAAGAGTGATCATGCCCCATAAAATGTGTTTGGTTATCAGTTAGCTGTTCCAGAGAGGCTGAGGATATGTGAATGTGATTAACCTTGCCAGACTGTCTCAGCGCGCTCGCTCCGGGATAAGCTGCGTTCCTGGTGATTTATAGATGGTGGAGCAGCCAGCCACAAGGCCTCAGGCTGAGAGAGAGAGAGAGAGAGAGAGAGACAACAGTTCCTTAGTTCAAGTCTAACAAACAGTCTGCAGGAAATCCACACAGACTGCTCCACCAAACCTCCCAGACCCCATGCAAGTTCCATGGTTGTAAAACTGCAAAATGTAAACCTGCAAATTCCACAATAACAAAGCTTGTGAGATATGAAAGAACCAAACTATTGGCTGCTTTGGTTTGCTTTCTGCAGTGATACAACACAATGTATCTGCATTGCCCAGACAGCATAGAAAATGCATCTTTGCAAGCTTCCTGTGAAATGCTGCTTGGAACAGATGTGAATTTCCAATAAAAGTGCTGCTTAATCCTGCATGCATTTTTCAAACTTGTGAAATTGTAAAATACCTCACAGGCTGCATATGATTCATCCGTGTTGTTCTTTTCTCTCTCCCAGAGTCTGTTCTGTCCAGTCCTTTTAGGCAGGCAGCTGTTCACATAGACAGCTGCATCGGCCATTCATTCCGATGGAGCGGCAATTAAAAAATCAAGCCAATGTTGTGTTTCAGTTGATCCATTGCTATTTCTACACGTAATCCCCTCTCTCATGCCTCTTTTCTCTTTCACACACACAAGCACACATACACATGCACACAGACACATAAGCGCATGCACACACACACACACACACACACACACACACTCTCTCTCAGGCACGTACATGCTCATAAACAGCCCCATCAAGAGAATAGTGTTAGAGACCAAAGATGGTGTGATGGAACGGAGATACGTGGCTCACTTTTTTCTGAAGACAAAGGCTCCAAATTGCAGCAACATGGCACCAATGGATTTGAGGCATTATTGAGGCCAGAGCCGATGAGGAGCCATATAATCTCTAAGTCTTACTGGTCCGCAGATTTTTTCCATATCTTCTTCAGTGGAGGTATGTGGCCGCACAAAGCCTCACTGGCGACACAGCGGCATTCAATGGAGGGTTAAATCGAGCTGAGGCCATGCCTTGTGTCACAAGCACAGGCACATTCTTATACATCCTGGCACTCATACACAACAAAACGAACGCATTCATACAAGAGTTTGCATGCCCACTTGTGCTGCTCTTCCACAAAAACTCACACACACACACACACACACAAACACACACACCGTCCATGCCTCCAGTTGTTCCCTGCTCTCACCGCACACAGCAGGTGTGAGGCGGGGCGTGATAGAGCAGGGCTGGGTGGGGGTGGATGAGCCCCAATCTTAAGAACAGCATTTCTATTGTTTCAAATGTGTGTGCACTTTTGGAATTGATTTGGAAAATGTAATGGGATTAAACCATTGGCCATGCAATTTGGCTCCTACATCAGCGCAGCACATGGCCTATGTGAATGTTTAAGATGCTGATTCTGGCTGTTTGGTATTCCTTACTTACTAGGCATTTTTTAGACAATAGTTAACAAATGGAGTAGATCTTCTCTCCAAACCATCCCCATACTCTGCAGGTCCTGTACTTCCCTGCATGTCATCATCACCCAACATGGTGCCAAATTGGCCTGAGCATCAGAGGCTCCTGGCCTGCTGCAAAGACAAAGAGAGTGATGGCCTCGGGTGCAAAGGCCAAGATCTTTCAACAGGGAATTCTTCAAATCAAATACATCCCCAGTCTGTCAGGTTGTATTGTAGGTAATGTAGTAGTAAAGTAGAGCCAGGGGATAGGGCAGTGAGAGGACAGAGGATTCTCTCTGGGAATCAGAGTCCATGTTGGCATGGAGCAGGGTGGCAGCCTGTGTCAGAAAATTACAAGATCAACCTTTCTGATGCTGTAGATGTCTCATGTCAAGGATTTGCTGAGTCATTCTTGTGCTTATAATATTGGAATAAAAACGTCATAAGATAGAAAATATTCAATATAATAAATAGTGGAATGTGATTCACGGACCAGACAGCTCTTCTCATATTCTCTGGTCAAGTAAATGGCCCTGGTTCTGCCAACTCCTATAGTTTCAACTCATATTTGGCTCTTGAAGCAGAAAGAGATCAGAATTTATCTTCCAAAAGTTTAAGCGGGATGTTCCAAGGTTATCGTCCATCCATAGTTCAGAATTTATTGCAGTTTGCCGGAGAACTATGAGGCTTTCAAGAAATCCTTGGCAGAACAGCACCCTCTCTTTTTATATCTGCAGCATAAACTAATGATGTTCCATCAAACTACCTGCCATTCAATGATATACATTCAAGGCAAAAGATCAAGTCATCTCTGACTCTCTGCCCTATTTTGGGGTTTCTTCCACAAAATGGTATTTTAATATGACATTTGGTCTTCCTTGATTTGTTTTTGCTTTGCCTTTTCTGTCTCCCAGTGCATTATTCTTGGCAGGTGGCGTTACTTTGTCAATGCAGAGCATGATTGTCCCTAACCAAAGAGATGGTCCACATTAACTTTATTTGTAATGGACAGTGAACAGACACACATGTGTATGTATGTTGAACGGCAGGTTTTCACCAGCTGTAGACTCACTGTTTCCACCCATGCTGAGAATTTCTGAAAAAGCACCATCCCATATTCCGGGAAGACGGGAAGTATAGATCATATGGGCTGTTGATTTCTGACTTCTTCTGGGGTCTTGTCTAATGATTGCTGGGGATAAAGGGGCCATCATCTTTCCTGCACCCCTCCCCAAACCCAAGTCCTTCCTGTCTGCCACATGTGTTCTGCAGCGTCCAGACTTCCATATGTACTGTACTCTGTAGTCTTTCTTTTCTCGGTCAAGGAAAAGTGGTTGAGTGAGAGGAGCTGTCAATCACAATGATAAACAACTTCCTGGTCAGAAGTTTCATGGATAAGAGATCTAAGCTTTCTCTCTATACGTTTCATTAAATCAAATCAAATGATGGCAAAAGATGTATGATAATGCAATGTGTGCCTGTATGAATAGCTCATGTTGATGCAGTTGTGAATGCAGCAGACAGCATTTGACAGGCTACATAGTATGTGAATAGCAGAAGGTTGAATCACCTGGTCAGTGTTTCACTCTCCTCTTCTTATATCCCCAAAACCTCTGACAGGCTGTATGATAACACATGCTTACAATCTGTGAGTGCAGAGATTATGTGCAATTGCAAACCTTTTTCAGCTCTGCCAAAACCCTCTCCTCCTCCTCCTCCTCCTCTTCCTCCTGATCCAGACGGGAGCATTACAGAGTAATAGCAGTCGGCTAGGAGCGCTGCCGTAATTGCCTGGGCTCATGTGCTGTGGAAAGCCAGGGCAGGGGCCAGCGGCATCAAAGCCTGACTGATCATTCCTCAGCCTCTCTCCACCGAAGGGGGATGGGGGGAAAGGGAGGGGGAAGAAACACAAATACAGATGGACAAACAAACCAGGGGAAGTCAAAACTGAAGCAGATGTGGTGATAGCAGTGGACGGACAGATAGACGGACGGATGGGAACAGAGGAGACTGGCCAAATTAATTCTCTTCTCCTCCTCCTCCTCCACTCCAACACCTGTTAATATTTAACAAACAATGGAGGCGTCAGCGGCGGCAGGGTGAAAAAAAAATTAAGAAAAACAAAAAAATTATGTTGAGGTGACATCATGGATTATTAAGGTGGGGGTGGGTCTAATAAGGGCCTGGTTTGGCCTGGTCGGTGAGGAGGGCAGGAAACTGAAGCAGAAGCAATTTGAGAAGCTGAGACCTCAGAGTCTGCAGCTGTGCACTCAGTTTTTCTCTCTCAAGTACTCAGCTGCAAGTTTGACAGTCTCAAGTATTTACCCATGACCTCTCCTCTACTTCAGAATCAAATGCATGTTTATTTGCCACATACGCTACATGTATGAATGTATATGAATTTGTATGCTACCAGTTGGCGACATATACTTCATTTCAGAGAGAGAAGAAAAAATATTGACAATAAGCTCAGCTAAATTTATTCTTGCAATTTAAATGTGTTTACTTCATTAGCTGCGTAATGTAAAACAGAAAACAAAAATACGTCAACCATGGTCTATTTGTTTTGTTCTTACAATATGCTCGCCATCTGGTTTCAGAGTATTTGGAGTCATTGGGAGTAGTTTACGTCTTATCCATGTCATGTGTTTTTCACTGGAGACATGAGAACATGGGCAGTAGTAACGTGGAAAAACATACAGTCATCCCAAAAGATGCTGTCCAAAGCATAGAGATTAATAAAACCTAATCCAAAACAATGAGGTGAGGATTTAGGAGACACAGTCTGATGCTGCTGCTGCTGCTGCTGCACCACACACTGTGATCACAACCACATACCAGCAAAAGAGATCATTCCAAAAAGTGATGCTATACTTTTGAAGTGCAAATCCTTTATGTGCGTGTGTGTGGGCATGTGTGCTATATGGTGCCAAACAATTTATCTCCAGGATCTTTTTATTGGCTGTGTTTAAAGTTGCCAGATTGTGAGCAGCTTTCCCTTTGAAAATGTTTGCCGCTTGCACTGTCACAGTGTTGCATTCATCTTTGCAGACGCCTCAATTACAACCCACTGTTACTCTTATAGTCAGAGAAGAGCTCAGGAATGCTCTGGTGGGACATCTGCCAAACATCACTACAAAACCCCATCAGCTCAAAGCCCCCCACAGAGAGAGAGTGGGTTGGAAGAGAGAGAGAGAGAAGGAAAGAAAGAGATGAACATCAATATGTTTGCAGACCAAGGCAGGAGAGAAGAGGAGGAGGAGAAGGAGGGGAGTAATATGTGGCACCAGTCTGAGAGCTGAGCCCTCCACCGTGGCCCTTTTGTTGCCAGATCACAACCAGATGTGCCAAGTGTGTCCAAACAGGAATGACTGCGTGAAGGCAATTTTCAGCAATTTGTCAGATTTTAGGGTTGCCCCCCCCCACCCCATCCCTCCTGATAGACAAATACAAACTTCAGTAGAGCAGAGCAATCATTTCAGACACACAGACAGGCACCCCTGAATGTTTGCTCTACTCTTTTCCTCAGGCGTGTGTGATGAGAGATATACAGTATGCTGTCTGAACACAGAGGGGCAAGACAAGGCCTGCAGTATTGACAAATAACCACCCACCTCACTTCCATGCATCAGCATTACTTAATCAACTAAATTCCCATTTCACCTCATAAATTACACCGCATCTCTCAAGGCTATGCTAGTCGCTTTAAACCGTGTTCTCGCTCTCCTTTGCTCCTTCTGCATAAATATTTTTAAGAAATATAAAAGTGCTGGAGTCTCCTAATAATAATCACATTTTCCTAAGTGAAAGAGAAGGGAAGAAAGTACCCTTTGTTGCCTGTACCCTGTTTAGGCCTCTTTCATAGGAAATTGAGGGCAGTGTCTCCTCTTTATGGCAGCCATGAAATGTGTCAGCTCTAGGGATGGGGGTGAGGCTGAGAAGGGAAGGAGAGAGAAGGAGGGATAAAAGCATGTGGGGTGGGGTGGTAGGTGGGGAGCTACGATGCCCCCCCCACCTCCCTCATGCCTCCTCCATTTCCAGGCATATATGTGTGCCAATACCAATCCCATGTAGCCGTTACTTTGAGAAACAACTTTTTAACCTCCTTACCTGTGCTGGTTGCCGCTCTGTCATGGAACAACTTGCCCAAACAACACAGCCCGAGTCACAGCCGGCTCCAGCCCCTCATGCTCTGGAGGTCTTAGCCTTGGGAGACTGTGTGCACCCAGCTGGTGTACCTGAGAGCTCCCTCCTCCCTCCAGGATTCAGACTGAGACAAGCGGGCCTGCTCTGTTATTTTGCCCCTCTGGCCATTTATGTTGGTCATTGGCAGACCAGGCTACATACATGGGCTTCGTGCCCTATCTGCGGTAAACTCACTCACGTGCCATTGCATGCAAGCAGGTAATCTACTGACAGAGATACAGGCAGCCATCCAGCCTGATGAGATTCACAACTGCATTTTGGCTCTGGCTTGTGGTCACGTTGTAAACACACGAACATACCAGGGTTGTCAGGCAAGCTCTGATTCTGTTAAGTGTCTAATAGAACTGAGAGAACACATGACCTATGGATACTATTAAGCAAATACGTGAAGGAAGGTAGATCCTACACAGCATCTTCCTTCTGGTGCGACTTGTGATGTTTTTTTTGTTTCTGTTACGTAATTACATTAGCTGGCTCGAAAGATTCTCCAAACAAGTACCACCCACACACCCATCTACCCCTACCTTCCTCCACTCTCTTTCACTGAATAAGCAATGAGTGTCCTGCGGTTGAGTCACATTAAAGCTTAATAGTAATGATGGTGGTTTTGGGAGGCAACTAGTCTGACTGCTTGGACCAATGAAAGGGACAATTGTGGGGGGTTTGCATAACGTTTCTGTCAGTCATGTGTCTTGTTACTCTGTAAGAGAGCTCAAATTCACCACTAATGCCTGTTTTAATTTGTTGCCTCATTGCTCTGGAATCCAGGATAAACTGCTGCCGTTGTTCATCTTGCTTACACAATAGATAGCGCTGTTAGCAAAGTAAGAGCATGTTTACCAGATTCATTATAGTTTGTTGTTTTGGGTTATATAACAGAGGGAGTTTAAAATGGAGTATTCAAAGATACCTTAAATATAATTACAATATATTTTCCAATATAGGTACTCTACGTATCAACCAGACATGTAACTCCATATAATACAATGTACAAAGTTTAAGATACATAGACATGACTTGATGGAAACTGAAGCTGCCAGAAAGGAAGACATTGCTGGCTGCAGTAGTATGGATTGCCATAGCCCAGTGATTTAGCCAATCCCGGCCATAGTAAAGTTACAGGCTTTACCCTCCCCGGGGTCTATGGCTAGCATTACAGCTGAAAGACGGACAGCAGCAATGGAGTTTCCTTACAGGAATCTGTGTGGGTGTGAGAATGGTTGCACATGTGTATGAATGTACTTTTTAGAGTGGTATTTTTTTCATTCTCTTTTTCATGTTTGAGGGTGTGTGTGAGTGTGTGTGAGTGTGTGTAATACTTGTGGTTGATCTGCTGTATCTGTGGCATTTGTGAGAGTGTGTACATGCATATGCTTGCATGTTTATTCCATTGTGTCATAAAGGAATAATCTTTTTTTGTTTGTTTTGAGAGACAAGCAGACTTTGTACTGGTATGTATGCAGACCAGATGTGGGTAGTCTGGCATAAAAACCAGCAAGCAAGAGTGCAGTGTGCAATGAACAAACAGTAGGGTCCAAATGTCGGCGTGCACTACCAAGAACTTTGTTTGTTTTCATCATTTATCAAAAACAATTTATTTACTCCAACATTTTTAGATTTTTAGATTAGATTTTTAGATAGATTTTTAGATTATTAGTAATTTTTAGAATTAGCATTTTTAGAAATGCTTGTATGAAATTGCAAAATCTTGTTCGCACACCAAGGGACTTCCGTTGAAAAATATTGATAATTATGAATTAAATTATTTTTTTTAAATGTATAATGCAGCCTATTGATAGTCTATTGAGATAGATAAGATATTCAGATAAGATGATGTGTGTGTGTGTGTGTGTGTGTGTGTGTGTGTGTTTGTGTCTGTGTCCGTATAGTATAGTATAGTATAGTATAGTATAGTATAGTATAATATAGTGTAGTATAGTATAGTATAGTACAGTGCAGTATAGTGTAGTGTAGTATAGTATAGTGTAGTATAGTATAGTATAGTATAGTATAGTTTAGTATAGTATAGTATAGTATAGTGTAGTATAGTGCAGTATAGTGCAGTATAGTGTAGTATAATATAGTATAGTGTAGTGTAGTATAGTATAATATAGTGTAGTATAGTATAGTATAGTATAGTATAGTGTAGTATAGTATAGTATAATATAGTGTAGTATAGTATAGTATAGTGTAGTAGTATAGTATAGTGTAGTGTAGTATAGTATAATATAGTGTAGTATAGTATAGTATAGTACAGTGCAGTATAGTGTAGTATAGTATAGTATAGTGTAGTATAGTATAATATAGTGTAGTATAGTATAGTATAGTATAGTGTAGTATAGTATAGTATAGTGTAGTATAGTGCAGTATAGTGTAGTGTAGTATAGTATAGTGTAGTATAGTATAGTATAGTATAGTGTAGTATAGTATAATATAGTGTAGTATAGTATAGTATAGTGTAGTATAGTATAGTATAGTATAATATAGTGTAGTATAGTATAGTATAGTATAGTGTAGCATAGTATAGTGTAGTGTAGTGTACTATAGTATAGTGTAGTATAGTATAGTATAGTATAGTATAGTGTACTGTAGTATAGTATAGTATAATATAGTGTAGTATAGTATAGTATAGTATAGTGTAGTATATTATAGTATAGTATAGTGTAGTATAGTACAGTGCAGTATAGTGTAGTGTAGTATAGTATAGTGTAGTATAGTATAGTATAGTATTAGTATAGTATAGTATAGTGTATTGTAGTATAGTATAATATAGTGTTAGTATAGTATAGCATAGTGTAGTATAGTATAGTATAGTATAGTGTAGTATAGTGCAGTATAGTGTAGTGTGTATAGTATAGTGTAGTATAGTTATAGTATAGTATAGTGTAGTATAGTATAATATAGTGTAGTATGTATAGTATAGTATAGTGTAGTATAGTATAGTATAGTATAGTGTAGTGTAGTGTACTATAGTATAGTGTAGTATAGTATAGTGTAGTGTAGTGTACTATAGTATATTATAGTATAGTATAGTATAGTGTAGTGTAGTATAGTGTTAGTATAGTGTAGTGTAGTGTAGTATAGTATGGGTATAGTGTAGTATAGTGTATTATAGTGTAGTATAGTATAGTGTAGTATATTGTAGTATAGTATAGTGTAGTATAGTATAGTATAGTGTAGTATAGTATAGTGTAGTGTAGTATAGTATAGTATAGTGTAGTATAGTATAGTGTAGTGTAGTGTAGTGTAGTATAGTGTAGTATAGTATAGTGTAGTATAGTGTAGTGTAGTGTAGTATAGTGTTGTATAGTGTATTATAGTATAGTATAGTGTAGTATAGTATAGTGTAGTATAGTATAGTGTAGTGTAGTATAGTATAGTGTAGTATAGTATAGTGTAGTATAGTATAGTGTAGTGTAGTGTAGTATAGTGTAGTATAGTGTATTATAGTATAGTATAGTGTAGTGTAGTATAGTATAGTATAGTGTAGTATAGTATAGTGTAGTGTAGTATAGTGTTATAGTGTATTATAGTATAGTTTAGTGTAGTATATGCATCTGTTTGTGCGACCATGTCACCATATCATTTGCTTACGTGTGAATCTATCAGACTGCCCATGTCCGAATACATATGTCAGCATGTGCTATATGCACATATACACATATGTTGCCGCATGTGTGTGACAGAGTGTGTTTAGGAGAGTGTGTGTCTGTTTGTGTATGCAGACCCATAGCAGCTGTCTGGCACCACCTGTGGCTGAGCCCTCTCATGGGCCTGGTGTGGCCCCAAATAGTCCCTCTGGGCTCTCTAGGACTCTGGCTGCAGACACCCACCCGTCGGAGATGCCCAGGCACAGCCCTCCCAGGGTGGATGGATCCCACTGTTATGTCTGTCAAAAGAAATTCACTACTAAGTAATCAGAGTACTGTTCTCTCTCTCTCTCTCTCTCTCTCTCTCTCTCTCTCTCTCTCTCTCTCTCTCTCTCTCTCTCTCTCTCTCTCTCTCTCTCTCTCTCTCTCTCTCTCTCTCTCTCTCTCTCTCTCTCTCTCTCTCTCTCTCTCTCTCTCTCTCTCTCTCTCTCTCTCTCTCCTTCCAATCGTGCAGGTTTGTTTCCCCTTTGGCTCATTTTCCTTTGGCTGGCTGACAGATGTCCGTCAACCCTGTCGTTAATCCTCCCCCCACCTCAACACAATCCCAGGCCCCTTTACCACAACAGGACAGACATGGTAAAAAAGAGCCATATTTAACACTGTCCTACAAATGGACACTCTGGATTCTAGCTAGCATAAGAAAAAATAACTTTTCTTATGGGCTATTCATGTACCAGAGAAAGTGAAAATGTGCTATTAATTATGTTAATCATCATGAGTTAAATAACGAGTTAGTTAGCATAATCCTGCTATCAGAAATCAGAAAACTGTTTATTGTCACAGTTTGTTCCACATGATTTCTATTTACTGTCCTCTAGCAGAATTACATTTAGTTCTAATTACTTTCCAAACAATGTGAGGAGAGTCTTTCTTAAAACAAATGCATTTAATAATGAGACAGAGCGATTTTCTGTCCCTGATTGGGAAAACCCTAGAGCTCCGTTTTCATTCATTAACTCCCTAACTCAATTTCCGGCTGAGCAACAGATAGTTACAGCCCATAACTTTTAGGTATGATTACTAATAACGTGTAATTAGCAATCTCATGTTGGGGAGATTCTCTGAAAACAGGAAATGGAGGAGGAGAGGAGAGGAGAGGAGAGGAGGAGAGGAGAGGAGAGGAGAGGAGAGCTCCCTGCTGGAATGTTAAACTGAACCACAAACATTTGTATCTCCAAGGGGACAATCTGCCTGTTTGTCTGCCTTATCTTGGTTTTCTGTCACAATAGTTTGTGTTGTCCGTACTTAGTAAACAGATGAGGTTTATTTGGAAGTAAAAGCAGAGTGCTGAGATAAAGAGTTGGTAAATACCTGGAATTGAATTTGTACTAGAAAGAGTCAGCCGTTAACATTGTCCATTGTCTAAGGTGAGCACTTGACTTAAGTCTATTATGGACCGTTTAGGAAAGATGAGATAAACATAAAAATCCATACACGAGTACAAATTGTGCAGGTGAAGACTTCAACAGACATATCAGGTATGTCACCCTGAGAATGCTATTAAGTAAAATAAAAAGTTCAAAGAAAACATAAACAAGGAGCCCCTCGGTCTACGATACCACGACATAACAACATATACATCTTTACAATCCTAAACATTTCTTATTTCCTCGAGCAGAAATGGCAGTCAAGTTTAAGAATGTATGTGTTAGTAATTTGGAAACTTAGTTGTGGGGGTTGCTGGTGTCATATCCCACAATGCAATGCTGAATTCCTTTAACATGTGGTGAGTCAGGAAAGGGGTGGTTGACCTATGCCTTCCCATGAGCCCCTTGGGAACAGCTTTGCTTGGCTGCTCAAGAAATCTAGGATCACTGCACAAACCGCTATGCTAGTTGTGACTGGAATTGTAATCACCCATACCTCTCCTCTCTCCCCGACAAACCTGACTCTCACTACGGCTCCTTTTTCCTCTCTTCTTTTTTCTCTCTTTCTCTTTCTCCCTCCGCCTTTCGCCATTGTAGTATACTTTATTATTTTCTCTCTTTTTTTTCCATCTTCTGTCTGTTTTAGTGCTCTCCTTAGTCTTCGGCTAAACACACCGTCTCCACACATGTAATCCATTACACTAGGTAGAACAGGGAGAAAGTACAGGAAGCCGAAGCTGAAATGTGTTGCTCCACTTACCTCTGTTTCCTGTTTGAACAGATCTCTACCGTCTGTGGCTTCCCAAAGTCTGATATCATCAGCATATTCTTCAATAATGACTTTTGGGTCATTGGTTAAGGGGTCCTCTGTAGAGAGGTTATTTTATGCTCAGCTGTTTCTCTTCCGTAGAACCACCATAGTATAGTTAACTACACTATATGGCCAAACGTCAGTGGACACCTGACCATCACACCTATATGAGGTTGCTGGACATCCCATTCTGAAACCATGGGCATTAATATGGAGTTGGACCCCCCTTTGCGGCTACAACAGCCGCCACTCTTCTGGGAAGGCTTTCCACAAGCTTTTGGAGTGTGTCTGTGGGAATTTGTGCCCATTCAGCCAAAAGAGCATTGGGGTTGAGGTCAGGGCTCTGGGCAGGCCAATCGAGTTCCTCCACACCAAACTCGTCTAACCATGTCTTTATGGACCTCGCTTTGTGCACAGGGGCACAGTCATGCCGGTACAGCAAAGGGCCTTCCCCAAACTGTTGCCACAAAGTTGGAAGCGCCCAATCGGCTAAAATGTCTTGGTATCCTGTAGCATTAAGATTACCCTTCACTGGAACTAAGGGGCCAAGCCCAAACCCTGAAAAACAGCCCCAGACCATTATCCCTCCTCCACCAATTACTAGGGGTGTCCACTGACTTTTGGCCATATAGTGTAGATTAATATAAGGTGAATGGAATGATGCCCTGCTACCTTAGCTTGTTTTATTACCCTACACATTTATTTTCCGTCTACATGAACTTTCCTTAACAAATTGTTGGAGTAATGATCCACAATATCTTCATATAAATAAATGCCCATTTTACTTCTCTCTATCACTAATTGATTTAACACAATAGTACTGGTCACACTGTTTGATTGATCACTGGAATGTGCAGTGCAAAAACACCACAGCAATGATCGCTTAGCACCAAAGATGTCACCAAAATCAAAACAACTATAACCTCACAGATTGCCACTTCAACTCTTCTTTTCCCTCCTAATACTTCATAGTACTTCATACTATTTCTCTCAAACCCATATTTCAAAGGGTAGATGTGATCCTGATAGCAGTGACACCACATTGAGTTCCTATGCATCATGCTACAGGTGCATTAATCAAGGCCAGCGGCTCCCTAATTGGTGGAACTGCCTATATCAAAGAGAACTAATAACAGATTCAAAAGGTCCCATAGATGTCAGCAAGCCCTCAGGGGGTAGGAAGGGTGGAAAGGAGTTTTGGGTCAGGGTCGTGAGAGGCATGTGCGCCGAAGGCTCTATTGTGCAGTGAAAGGGGCTGTGTTTGGGGGATGAGGAGCAGCTCAGCTCTGCTCCGATGTTGGTGGTGGGGAACCGTTGGAGGGGAGGCAGCTAGTGGGGAGCAGGGATGGGAGAATGGGAAGTAGACAGCTGCGTAGGGGTGAATAGGAGGTCCCTTTGTGTCCTGCCAACAAAAATCTGTGACCAATTATCTGTGTCTGTCTCTCAAGGGGGAATTCTTGAACACTTTGGGTGGGTGAGTGGAGAGGGTGCATAAGGGATGCAGTTGTGGGGGAGAGGGCTGGGGTGGTGGTGGTGGTTGGGAGGTGGGGGCATGTATTGGGTGGGATCAAATCAAGTCTTTTTCTTTGGCCCGGAAGTTTGGCTCTAACAGGGAACATATAGCTGATCACTTTGTGTTTTAGGTTCACCGCTCAAGAAATAAAAGGCGAAGAATAATGAAGAAAATGTTTAGAGATGAAGGGGATAAAGTTTTGCAGCCAATTCATTGCATGAAACCAATGGTACATTCTTTAAAAAGTGCAGCTAGAATCTGTGTATCTATTTTAAGCACAGGAAAATAACAATTTGTCCCACAATTGCTGAATTACGCTTGCCTGTGACTTACCCCCACCCCACTGAGAGTGCTTCCTATTTGTGTGGTTAGATTTCCAGCTATGTGAAAAGTGTGTCCTACAGAGAGAAGGGCAAAGTGGTTGAGAGGAGGGAAGTTGGACCCACGGATGGCTTGTAAGCCATGTGTTAGACATTAAAGGGCTAATTACAGTTTTAAAAGCCCTGTGTTTACCGCTGAGAAAAGTCTTGTTAGGTGTATTTTACTGTCTCCCCTGAAATTATTCATCCTTGACAAGCTCAATTGACATTATCATAATTACAAATGTGATTGCTGCTTAATCGCTCCGACCGTTATTTCATCTCTTTAAGTGTCTGCAGCGGAAGTGAGTAATGTTGTCAGTGCTGCTCGACTCCGACCATTCATCAGAGAACGGGATGCAGGAAAGTTGTCTTCTGGTAACGGCAAGTTTGAAAAGCTAACTTACACATTAATACTACTTAACTTACTTAATACTTAATTGACGACGTTCATCAGTTCTTGTTGGCAGGATTGAGGAATCATCTCGGGTAATAAATACTTGCTTGGTTGTCGGTTGAAATACAAAACACCCCCTTTCTAGATAAAGTCAAATTGGTTGGCTTTGGAGTTAATGCTGAAATAGTGCAGCGGTGTTTGCAGGAAAAGGATGAAGGCACGTTGTGAACTCTGGCCCCGGCAGGGTCTGGGTGTGTTATTGCATAGGTATAGAATAACTCCGCTGCTGCTGACCCCACAGCCACCTCTCCCTTCCAGTCCCACATGGTTGCCAATAGTGATGGCTCCAGTTGATCTTCACCTGTCAAAGCAAAGCTCTGACTAAAGACTTGCAGCTTGAGGAGAGGGAAGCAAAACAAGAAAGAGGAAGAAGAACAAACAAAGAGCTTAGAAAACAACTAGCTGCTGTTTCTGCGACTCTAAAAAAAGTCTTTATTTGAGAAAAGACCAGCAAATGAAACAAAGATTTACTCACAAAGACAACTGAGTAAACACATAATAATCTCTCTGCACATCATGCTTTTCTCAGACATTAAAACATAACTTATGTTACCCAAGGAAAACTAAAAGAATGCACAACTTCAGCTCTGTTAAAATGTTAAAACATGTCTTTATGGGAGTAAACTGGTAGACCTACACATATTGTTCAATACTCTCAGTAAATTTGAAAAGACGAAAAAAAAACGCGACAAGTCCTAATCAATCACTCGGCAGGCCTCGGGAGGATGGCATTGTTTTGCATTTCTTCAGTTTGTTTCTTCCTGGGATTTTTCTTCTCTTGACAGGAGGTGCCGCAAGCATGCCAACAGTTGAAAGAAGAATCACATTCTTTCAGCGCAGATTCCTCCATCTCTCCTTTGTTCAAAGTTTGTGTTTGTTTGAGGGTCTTTCCTCACCTTGAACTAAGTAAACGCAAAGACTCACAGAGGGTGAGGCCTAATAACCACCGGCTATGTTGGCCTCTCTGGCACAACATGTAACACTTGAGATTTATTTTAGATAATCAGAGAAAATGTTACTGAGCGAGTGATTTTTTTTTTTGCTTTTTCTTTTTGGTTACGTGTGATGGAAATGTGTGGTCACATTTCTTGTTGTCACATGTCAGGCCAGTGTTAGTTCATGGGGTATTTTATTGGTTTATCACAATTACCGCCGTCATGTGGTTTCTCTCAGAGTAAAAGTACAATGAAAACTTTCCGTGTTTATGGGAGGAATAATTCTCAGGAAAGTTGATTGAAGTTGTCTGACGAAAAAAGAGAAGCCCCCTTGTAAAATGCCAGTAAGTCCTCAGATCTGCTTGACTAGTGTCAGAGCCCCCTGGGTCTCAGAAAGATGGGAGTCAAACATTCTCAGCCAATCCCCCGTTGCAATCTTTTTTAAATTAAAAGACAAATTTGGCCCTGGATTCTTTCCCTGGGAGTTCTACTTGCCTTGTAACAGGGTTAAGAAAATAACCTCATGTCTTTACCCCAGTGTGGGTCGGGGACGGGTGGGGGTTGGGGCGGGAGGTCATGCATTCACCCACAGGTCATTGTTACAGTAAATAGGGGACGGTCACAATGGAGCGGTGTGGTTAACGGACTCTCTCTTTCTCCTCTAGCTTGTTCACAGTGAGAAAGCCTTTTTCAACAGAGCTGTGGGGAGAATGTGGAGATCGAGGCTACCTGTTGCCTGAAACAGCTCAGGCATTATGCATGCTGCCGGCCTGCCATCCTCAGGGGAAGCAGAGTGCTGGCTGCTGATGGGGACTTGGCCGAGGAGCCTAAAAGCACATCTGGTATACGTTTGGTGGATTTTTCTTTTACTTTTTTCTATGAGTGCAGATGCTCTTGGATTGCCTTTCAAAAAATTCTCTTCATTTTACAAAAAAAAAAAATGGAACCTAGGGGAATTTTTATTTTCCCCTCTGGGAATTTATTCTTGCTTGTTCAGTTCCTTAAGCTGTTCCTGGGCACAGAGAACACAGAGCTGATTCAGTTTCTAGGAAGAGTCTTACCAAGACAGGTATCCAGGGTTTCAACAGAACAGAAGAGTACTGAGAAGAATAAAAATAATAAAATAAAAACTCTGCTTCATCAGAAGTAACAGCAGCACATTCAGCTTGTCCAGTCGTTCTCACAAGAGGTTATGTAACGATCCCCAAAACAGGTGATGTATGTGTGGGCAAGAACCCTGGGCTGTGGCCTGGCTCCTGTTGACATTGGCCATACTGGCTCATAGGGCCGGTCTGCAGGAATGGATCTGTGTGTGTGTGTGTGTGTGTTCAGGCCTCACACCTCCCTCCCCCTCTTCCACTCTTCCCCATTCTCTCTTGGCTCGGTAGACTTCAGACAGCTGGGCCCTATGATGTGCTCTTCCCCCTCACATATTTAATATGTCCAGCTAGGATATCAAACAAATGTGAAAACATAGAAGCTTATACGGACAAAAAGATTTGTGAAAGAAATTAAATGACAAAAAACAGCACAAAGGCTAGAACAACAAGTCAAGTCAGTCGACTCAAACAAACTCTCTCACTCACCTCTGTGTTAGTCCACGTCACATGGACCTTCTGGCAGTGCCCAACGTCTGTTGACTCACCAAGATGCACCATGCCAGCTATTCATACCTTCCTCCCACTCTTGTTTCTTTTCTCCAGCAAATCAGTCATTTAGCCAACTAACCAGTCCATCAGCCAGCTAGCCAGCAAGCCAGATGGGATTTTCAAGACAAAAACAAGGGCTTTGACTCTGCTCCCTGCAAATACGTGTATGTACACCGATCAGCCACTACATTAAAACCACTGACAGGTGAAGTGAATAACATTGATTATCTTGTTACAATGGCACCTGTCAAGGGGTGGGATATATTGGGAAGCAAGTGAACAGTCAGTTCTTGAAGTTGATGTATTGGAAGCAGGAAAAATGGGCAAACATAAGGATCTGAGCGACTTTGACAAGGGCCAAATTGTGATGGCTAGACGACTGGGTCAGAGTTGTTTACCTGGGGAAGAGATGGTACCAGGATGCACTATGGGAAGAAGGCAAGCGGCGGAGGCAGTGTGATGCTCTGGGCAATGTTCTGCTGGGAAACCTTGGGTCCTGGCATTCATGTGGATGTTACTTTGACACGTACCACCTACCTAAACATTGTTGCAGACCAAGTACACCCCTTCATGGCAACGGTATTCCCTGATGGCAGTGGCCTCTTTCAGCAGGATAATGCGCCCTGCCACACTGCAAGAATTGTTCAGGAATGGTTTGAGGAACATGACAAGGAGTTCAAGGTGTTGACTTGGCCTCCAAATTCCCCAGATCTCAATCCGATCGAGCATCTGTGGGATGTGCTGGAAAAACAAGTCCGATTCATGGAGGCCCCACCTCGCAACTTAGAGGACTTAAAGGATCTGCTGCTCACGTCTTGGTGCCAGATACCACAGGACACCTTCAGAGGTCTTGTGGAGTCCATGCCTCGACGGGTCAGAGGGGGACCTACACAATATTAGGCAGGTGGTTTTAATGTTATGGCTGATCGGTGTATGTATGTATGTATCTTCTGCATCAGTTATGTTTTGTAAAACTCACTATAGTTTGTTTTTGAGTTTTGAGATTACTATGGAGGCCTTTTTTTGTCAACCACTGGGTCCGAGCTTTGGCGAAAAATGGGGTTTTGCCGGCGGGTGCATTCTGAATCTACCAGCGTATACTGTATAGGTCAACAGGTGGGGCCAAGTGGTTGTTGTAAGCATTGCATACTCTCATCAGCCTAATATCACAGCACAGAGCTGAGGTCTTCATGTTGAAATTCTGTATGTTTCATGAATGGTATTTTATTTTTCTCATTAAAAAAGGATCATAAATACTAAAATACTATATTGTAAAATCAGAAAAAGATGTCCTCTGAAGTCTCATTTTCAAATGATCTCAAATGAAGCACAAATTGCAAAGTACAAAAAAGTACATATTCAACTACTTGTAAACTGTAGCTTTTTCTGTCCAGCTAACACTGAGCTTATCTCGGCATACAGCTCATGGAAAAACAAAGTGCTCTGCTATTCCAGACTGGACAGACTGTCTACAGACATCTGTTATAATGGTGATGGTTATGATGATGATGATGATGATGATGATGATGATGATGATGATGGTCATGATGACGAGAGGTTTGTACATCCGTTTGCCCGGAGAGCCATCGAGGCGCAACCATGGGCTCTGCTCCCCCGCTGGTCTGGCCCCAGACTGAAGCCCCTGTCTGGAATGCAATCTGCTGGCCATCTGCAGGCTTCCATGGTTCTGTTTGATATTCAAACAAACACCTGTCAAAAGTCCATGTCTCATCTCACATAGCTCTTGGAAATTGGCAAAAATCTCAACTTCTTCCTCACTCCAAAAAAAAGAGGGTAAGCGGGGCAAACGTGGGTTTTTATTCCAACCATCTGTGTGCATGTTAAATATAGATTTTTATGGAAGGCTCAAAGGACTAGTTCTACTTTCCAGTAAAATGTCAAAGAATAGTAGGCCATTCAAGGTGTTGCATTCACTGAGGTGTTTGCACAATAAATGATTTCAATTTCAATATATTTAGCATCAGCTGGCAATGCTGATTGAACTGGGGATTTACAGTCACGGTGTGGTGAATCCAAGCACTTTGAGGGATGTTTTAGGGTGAAGGAATAGTCATGCAACCTTTCTTTTTTTTTAATCTATCATTTTCTTCCTCCTCCTGCTTCTCCATTGTTTTCCACATCTCTCTTTCTCTCTCTTCATCTGTCTCTCTCTCTCTCATATTGAGATGAAGGGCCTGCTGTAGGATGATGGGGTTCTACTTGGCGGTCGTCCAGGTCCCACATCTGCCCAACTGCTGTTCTTCTCCTTCTTTCTTCCCAACAGCCCCCTACAGTATTGGTTCAGTTGTCGACCCATTTCAGGGTCTCTCTCTCAAGGTCTGCAGATGCGTTTCTCAGAGCAGCAGTGATGGACTCTCGCAGAGATCTCTTGTGTGAGTGACTAATGGCACGGAGACATCTCTGAAGGCATTGAGGAATGGATTTATCCAATGTCATTTATCACACTGCCTGTCAGTGCCAATAGAAATGTCAGATGGAAGGCACACGTTGCCCTTTCCATGGAACAGACTGGAATCAGTAGCTCCACAAGACTGTGGAGACAATCTGCTGTGAAAGATAAAATGTGTGTACAACATTTGCTAAAGAAAGATCTGTACATTTACTATTGGATATCAATTCAAATAGCAGGAACACCCAAAGCATATAAAGTCAGCATGACTGAGAAAATGTATGAATAAATACTGAACATACAAGGTGAAGAAGAAGAGTGCTGATTTTGTTCCAAGATACAAACACATTCAGACAAGAATACAACAATGTCAAGGCCGCCTGGTTCCCCATGTCAGTGACTACGGCCCATGCAGACCATCTGTGAAGGCTGTATAACTTCAGGCCTCCCATTCTTTACTCTTGGAAGGATTTTATTGCATGCTTGTTGCATCTGCCACCAATGGGGTTTACAGCCCCCTATTCTCCAGTGTGTCATCTCCACAGCCGTCGCTGCTATGAGGGTGACCTTGAATTATAACATTCACTTATGCATTTAAACATACTATGAAAAGCAATGGGATGTAAAACAGTTTCCATCATTCATCCGCATTGTTTCAAGAATAAAGGGTTTTCCACTCTGAGTTTACCTAAAATATGGTGGTGTGAAACCTGTTGAATCACTAGGCATGCTCACTACACGCCCTCTGACGTCATCTCTTCAAGACGACCAAGAAAAGACTTCTGCTTTTTCTGAAGGAAGTACTACAGAGTCGCAAGATGATAATGCGACAACATTAAAAATAACAATGAAGCACAAGACGCGGGGCAGAGTGCATGGGAGGGACAATAAACCAAGCGCCAAGATTTATGTAAACATGTGAGGGACGGGTGAGGGAGAGAGGGTGGAAGAGATAGAGGGAGAGAGGGAGAAAGGTAGAAAGGAACAAGGAGCTGACAATTAGGGACAACTAATCACCAAGTGTGTAGCCAAGCGCATCCCCCCACTCCGGTGCCAACGCTTGCACTGTGCTTGAACCTGCAATGAATGCCAACGGCAGATAATTATAAACCCGCAGGGCAGGCCTCCTCTGTGCAGAGGGAGGGATGGAGCCTCAGCCAAGCCTGAACTCCTGACCTTCTTCACACACCAAGCGTCTGTTGTGGGCTTCGGGAGGTGCAAGATGGGTCACAGCAAGCCGTGAGGCAACGGGGAGAGAGGGAGAGAGAGAGAGAGAGGCAGGGAGGTGGGGGGGAGTGGGAGAGAATGAGGGGGGGGGGGATGGGTGAGGGACACAGAGAATGGGGAATGGTGGGGGATGGGGGAATTGGAGAGGGAGGGAGGGGGTAGGGGGCACACTGGAGAGTCACTTTGTTGGCATTCTTTGGTGAGTGCTTCTGACCAATCAGAGGAGAGACCAACCGCTGTGTTTGACAAATCAGAGTGAAAACCTCAGTAAGCGAAATCCCTTTTGTTATGCCTGTTTGGTTATCTCTCCCCTTTATCAGCTTTCATTAGGTGTGGAAATGTAATCCATTCAGTCCCTTTGTGCACCAGGCAAAGCCTCTATTTGACCTTAATCATCTTTTAAATTTCCTTTAGCGTATCAATACATTGTCACCCATACTCAACGGTTAATTCTTTAAATCTTTTGATAGTTTTAAAGTTTTTCTGATTTGTTTACACATTTTCTGAAGTACACATACACCTAAAACACAAAACAACAAACACAGATGCAAAATGAAAAACACAAAATAGATTTCTTGCAAAAGGAAACCTTCAAAATCATGTTATGTCTTCTCAAAATTGAATTTCGTGTCCAAATGAAACAACCGTGCCGTCATATGAATAGATCTTTGTAAGAACCATTGACCCCTGATGTGCTCAATGGAGAACACTACTATGAATAGCTTTACTTATACGACTTCTTCATTTCTATGTTACACTTACTACTACGTATATACTGTAGCCTGTTGTAAAAGAACACACAAACAAACACACAACCACAATAACACAATATTGTATACATTTTCAATAACAGTTGGATGTACAGGACATATAATAGAAGAAAATATAGAAAACAGGTAAAAAAAACTGTAAAAAAGTTAGCCTGCATCCTGTCTTCAGTTTCTATCTGGCCACAACATCTCATCCACATCGCAGGAAATGTTCTCCCTGGATAACCAGCGGGGGAAGTATGACCTGGCGTGGATCCAGACCTGGATGGATCCCTGGATGCTCTTCCTCCTCTTACCGTCACCCTTCCTCTACCTCTCCCTCTCTCTGCAATGTTGCCATCAATTTGTCTCCAACACAGGAGAGCTCACCTCTGAAGTGAGTAGTCAATGTGGCCAATAATTTCAGTTTAGCATTTTGAATGGCATATGGTATATATTGTAGTTATGATGATTGTAACAAATGTACAAAATTGTCTGTAGTGTTTTGCAAAAAGTGAGTTAGAGTCTGAGTGAAGAGCAGAAAATGTTGTTGTGTTTTTGTAGAATGTTAGCGTGTAAACAACTGAGAAAAACTGTAAAGTCAATAATATCAAAAAAATATTCCAAATAAAAAGACAAGAATCCCAGTCTTGGCCTATCATTTTCCTGTCTTCTCTGTGAAGTCAGAAATGTCGGTGGACCACCTCAGCTCATCTGGCCTCATGCTCTCATCATGAAGATCTCTCTCGCTTTGCACTTTGCCAATTTCCCATGATTGAATGTAATTGGGACCAGATAACCCACTTTCTCTCTCTCCTCCACAGTCTTTGATCACTTCTGACCTGGCTCTAGCTCAACTCTGACACACAGGCAACCATTTCTTGGGTGGCTTGTGATTGCTCACAGACAGACAGCAAGATATATAGAGTATTGGTACGAGTCTGGTCTTTACAATTCAACAAACAGCAGTTAATATTACAACTTTTATTGTCTGGTACGGTCGGAAATTCTGTCACCAGCTATCTCAGAGCCAAAAATAAATTTGCGCAAAAGAATATCGTGAGTTATTTGTGTTGATGCGAGTGGATAGGTTTGTTTACGTGTGTGTGCATGCATATCTTGAGTGATTGTCTCGGGGGAATAGAACAAGATGTGCGCAAAGATTCACAAATTTGATTCAGAAGATTCGTAAATCCTGTGCAAATTACTGCTGCCTCCTTCTTTTTTTTCTCTGCCATTCTTCTCTTTGAAACTCGTCTTCTGAGGCAATCGCTCCCAGATGTTGAATATTAGATGTAATCACTTCCATTTGCCGGCTCTTTTACTCTCACTGCGAGGTGACGCGCCGTCTCTCTCTGACATCTCCTCACAATGGACAATTACCCAGCCCTCATCAATCACTTTCAGCAGGGAACGTTGACACCAGAAATCTGGTAGAAATCATCTCATCTGATAAGCTACAAATCTGCTTATATATGATTATACATTTTCAATGCATAGTGTGCGTGTGTGTGTGTGTGTGTGTGTGTGTGTGTGTGTGTGATCAAGTGAATCCTTTCCTACTGCCTACATTTGAACTCCTATCAGTGCTATTCTGTGTGGCATTTCAGAACTGCCAAGTGCATACAGCGTTTCATAAGCCCTTTGCTCACACAGAGCACGCACATACCGAGTTGCTTTTGATCTGTTTGATACAACTAGTAAGTCGATGGTATACGCTCAGCTTTAAAGACACCCATGTGTTTACGGCTATTCTGGTGAGAGGAATCTATCTTTCACCAAGGCATATGGAAAAGCTAAAAAATATGAACAAGGGGGGAGAATTACATGCCTATGCAGTTAGAGTTGTCCACCTTTCTGCTTTCACATTTTATACACTCACTCTCTTCGTCCCGCCACACGTCAAAACCTCTCCGCCTATCCTAATTTTTAATTCCTCTCTTTTCCTCCCTATAGCTCCCGTCTTTCCCAACCACCAACCTCCCTCCCTTTTCCATCCACCCTCACCTCCTACCATCTCTCTCTCTCTCTCTCTCTCTCTCTCTCTCTCTATCCCTCATTCTCTGAGACAGACAGTAAAGCAAGCCTTCCCGGGCTGACCTGCATTTCACCCCTACCTCCACACCATCCCAAACCGCCAGGGGAGGGTGAGTTACAGCCCAGGAACCAATGTGGTGCAGGACGGGCCTGGAATATGGGCCGGATTCGGGTCCCACAGGGCTTTCGGGCCCCCATGGCCGGGCTGCTCTGTTCTGCTCCGCTCTGCTCGGCGCTGATGGGGTCATCCAGACTCCAGACATGCACAGACCATTCACATCACCACCCCTGCTGAGGGGAATTCCTATGGGTTCGATGGGAATGAGGGAAGAGAGATAGCGAAGAAAAGAGAGAAATGTAGAAAGGAAATGAGAGAGAGAGAGAGAGAGAATCGCACTGTGGCCAAAGTGACTCCTCTCACTTGGGTCCGTTTTGAGAAAGCAGCAGAGCGAATTTTGACAGTCATCTAATTCTAGGCACGTGCTCCTTTCTTCTTTTCTCACGACCCCCAGCTGACACGGCCACATCACTGACCTTTAGATCCGTCATTTAGGAAGAATGGCTACGGAGAAATTACAGTTCATGTGAATCAGATGTTCCGGAGAGGAGACCGAGTCTTCCTTCACTGCCTGGCAGCTCAGCCGAAGGGGAAGCACCTGTTTCCAAATAAATCTCCAGATAAAGATGATATACTGTAGTCTGATCGTATATCTTGACATTTTGAAATTTGATTCGTTGTGCATGCATACTTGCACCGAGGTGAATTCTTTATCAACCCTCCCTCCCTCCCGGCCTATAAGTATCATTTTGTGTTCCCTTTATCTTTAGTAAGTCCTGGATTTAAAGTGAAGGTCGTGGTCACATGTCTCTCTAGCTGTCCTCATCCCATGTTGACCCCAGGGTCTCGGGGGTTGAGGTGCAGGCCCAGCCAGCCCTCGCTGGTGGAACCGTGAACCGTGTCAGGTTCACTGCTCGGCTCCCCTTACTTGAATATAAATAAAGCGAGTCCGGCTTGGTTCCACTCCACCGGTGCCACTCACCCTGTCTCTTCAGGGCCATGCATCGCAAGGAATGACACCCGGAGAAGAAGGCCTTTTGTTGAAACCTCTTTTAGAAGATTAAAAGAAGACTCTTGATGGTGTGAGGGGAACTTGATTTGCACGTTACCTTGTGTACTGCTTCCATACTGTCAAGCCTTTTCTGGACGAAGACGAACCTTGCTCAGAGCTCCTGAATAAGGCATTTTAACTGAGCACCTCATCCAGAGGAAAAGAAAGAGAGGGCAGTATAGACCTGGTCCCAGGAGGTCATAAATTGTAGAGGCAGAGCCAGTTTGAGCAGGGAATTGAGCCCAGGCAGAAGCTCCCTTAAAGAGTCTGGGGGTCTCCGTTTCTCTTAGGGTTTAACCCTCTCACCCCTTCCCATTGGCCACTCTTTTATTCAGCGGGCTGATTTATTGGTGCTAGCAAGGGAGAAAAACAACCATGCCACAGCCTTTCCTTTGATAAATGACCCAAACCACTATCTTCATCTCAGCTGGGACCTACGGCTCCAGTGTGTGTGTGTGTGTGTGTGTGTGTGTGTGTGTGTTACGTTTGCCTGTGCCATTCACTTTGTGCAAAGTGGGGTCACGTTTGTGTTTTTCTTTTGCATACAATGTGTTTGTGACAAAGGGAGAAATAGCAAAAAAGCGACAAAAAAGCCAACGGAGAGAACTCGTATGTCTGTTTCAGTAACAATGACGGCACGCCACCATTTTATGCTATCAGAAAAAAATGAAACAGAAACATGGTCAGTATGAATTATGATACAAATATCTCTTGTGCGATCTCAACCACCTTCTCCTCTACCAGTTAAATGCTCTCTCTCTCTCTCTCTCTCTCTCTCTCTCTCTCCCTGGTGGTTCTGTCTCTCCCCAAGATCCCCCTATCCCATGTCCTGCCCCTGGCCACCCCAATGCAACACAGCCCCTCTTCTCCTGAAATGAAATTCTTTGGAAAGTCATTTTATATCACCCTTTGAACGTGCATTGAACTGTAAAACCACCCCATTGGAAACAAAATAAAAGGATAGGAGAGGGAGGGAAGGGGGGGGGGGGGGGGGGGGGGATGGGGCAAGGAGGAGAATTATAATTCTTTGCAGGCCTTTGGTATTAACCCAAACACCAGAGCTGTCAGCAGTTCAGAGAGGGAGGTGCGAGGGGCAAACATTCAGTGTTAATTGGCACTTTGTAAGCTCTGAGCCTTCCTTTTGTGGGGGAAGTGGAAGAGAGAGAAGAGGGAGGAAGGGGGTGGTCAGAGGGGGGGGGGGGGGGGTTGGGGGGGGGGGGGGAGAGAGAGAGAGAGAGAGAGAGAAAGAGAGAGAGAGAAAGCCAGCTCTTGTTCTTGTAGGTTTGTTGGGCCTTGTTGAGGGTGTTTACGGTTCACTTCTTATCCTTTGTTAATTGGGCGTTCTCTCCCCCAATGAAAAAAAGAAAAAGAAGAATTCATGTAACCCCCACCCTGCCACCCATGCTCCCTGTGACTCCCCCCACCAGCCCGATCAGCTACAGAAGGATAAATATAAGAACATAACAAAATGATAAACGTATATATCATTAAATTATTAAAAGCAAAGCTGCTTGGGTCCATCAGACGTCATTCAAACTCAAGATGGAGAAACATGCAACCTGCGGCGTATCATCTTTAGTGCAGACGCCAAAACAAGGACATTATGAAAAGAGAGAGGAAAATAACTTTTGGCGGTTATCGGTGAATTCCTCCTTCAAGATTCAAGAACTTTATTTGTCACATACACACACGGGGTGTGTAGTGAAATGAAAAGTGGCAATGCTCACGGGAATGTGCAAAAGGGCAACAGTACACAGTATTTAGAATAAAAAAACAACACAATATTTACAGATCCTGGTTTGTCTGCTGCATGGAGACTTTTAATCAGGGTTTTTATTGTGACCCCCGTCCGACACCTTCGGTCTGAACGGAGGAAACAGAGAAGAACTGGAACAGAACAAAGACAGAGACAGGATGTAAAAACACCCGGCCTTCCCTCTCTTTGTACCGTCTCCTTCCGCCGACGTGTTTGGAGTTATCTTTAATAATTAGAGAGGAAGAGATTGAGAGAGTGAGAGAGAGAAAGGGAGAGGGAGAGAGGGGGGAGAGGGGGAGGAAGGTACCTGTCTTTGAGAGAGGAGAGGACATGGGGCTGGTCTACTCTGCTTCACAGCACCTCTGGCCTCTCTCTCTCTCTCTCTCTCTCTCTCTCTCTCTCCCACTAACTGATGTAAATAATAATAGCGCCGGCCCAGAAAGGACACAGGTGTCGACCATTGTGCTGCTCTGAATGGGGCTGGGGGGGAGGAGGTCAGGGGCCACAGGGCCACCTCAGCCACCTCTCACACCCACACTGTTTTTATTCACGCTGACGCTCCCTTTCATAGGTTTTCATATTGTCTCCCCCCCCCCTCTCTCTCTCCCTCTCTTGCTCTCTCCTTTTGTTATCATAGCTCAATGTTTTGCGAAAACATTTCAGAGGTCATGCACAAGCTTGGTGTTGAGGAAGATTAACATTCTTTTCCGACGTAATCTGCTCAACACAACAAGATCGACGGCTGCTGGATGTGAAGATCCATTGAACAGCTGTGATTTGTAAAATGTTCGTGGTGTTTTTATTGACGTGAATCCTTACTGGCAAGATGCTTCACACATCTCTGTCTGAAGTTATATCACAAGGTACTGTACATACATACTGCAACTCATTCTTTACAAAGACTTGTGCTCTTTGTTGGGACCATTTCTTCTTTGGTAGTAAGTCCCAATCACCACAGAGCAGCACTAAAAGCTGTAAAACTCATAGAAAATGATTCCAGACTCAGATACAGGAAAGGGAACTACCAGCTCTGATCTATAAGATGATGCTGCATCATGGGCCCCGTCAGAGTCTGATGCTGTGGGGTTAGATATGTGGTCTTGGTGTGTGGGAGAACATCCAGCCTTACACCACCATACAGATATCAGAGAGAGGCACTTTCTTGTACATCAGCTCTTTGCCGTGATTTACTCTTTGTCATCCTCCCTTCCACCTTCACACAGGAGATTCATTGGTCCCATTCTCACCAGTAGGCCACCCATTCTCCGGGCAATGGATGATAAATGCCACACACACACACACACACACAGATATATATATTCACACTCCCCCATCAGCACACGCACGCACACACACACACACACACACACACACACACACACACACACACACACAAGCAAGCGACATGCAAGCAAGCATGCATGTGTGTACACCAAGGCCATTCTTTCTCAACATAAGTAGTGAATGAAGCTGGATGGAGATTTGTGGAGCGGTGTCCTTTGTGCTCAAACACCCAGGGCACGGCAGGGCCATAAATTGAGATTGGCGCATGATGGTCGAGGTGCACCATACAATTTCAATGGATGGGTGACTATTTATGGTCTGAAACATGGCATTTCTGCTGTATCAGCAACTTTGTGGATCAAATATAAAAGGGAGGACATATGCTACAGGTTATAGACCGATTTTACATGTCATTTAATTTGGCTAATATAGCACATATACAGATTGTCTGTCTTCATCTGTCGACATTGAAATGCGTCACTGGTATGTAATATCTATTAAAACTAAATTTCCCTCCATTCTCCATGAACGCTCTGATACAAATACTCTGTGATGCAGAGACCAGTTGGCCAAGCTGACTGGCACCTCTGAAGTTTTATGTGTAGTCAGTAAAGAACCAAGCCTCAGCTTTGGTCTTGGCCTTCGCCGCTTGCAGCCATAATGAAAATGTTTGATCTTGATATAGGGCCCAGTCTAAACACCGGAAAGTCCCCAAGACACCGAACCAATAAGATGGTGATTATATACCACATGTACCAGGTAATACATCCATGGATGTAAAAATATTACAAGAATTAATTATTATACTACTATAATTAACAATATTATATATATGTGTGTATGTATGTGTGTGTGTATGTGTGTGTGTGTTACGTTCAGTTCCAAGTGTGTGTGGATGTCCCCCAGCCTGGGTTCCATGCTTGGTGGAGATGGAGATGCTAGAGGAGGGTGAGAGGATTTATTACCCAGCATTAGGAGCACTAATCTGTTGCAGGTGTTACTGGCTGTTCTCCCAGGCCATGCCTGCTCCCCTCCCCTGGAGGCCCCACCATGTTTGTGTGTGTGATGGAGAGAGAGAGAGAGAGAGAGAGGAGAGAGAGAGGAGAGAGAGAGAGAGAGAGAGAGAGAGAGAGAGAGAGAGAGAGAGAGAGAGATTATTTCCACTGCATCTCCAGAGGGATTAGAACATCTTCGCAATCCTCTCAAATCATCAAGAGTCCCCAGAGAAGGACAAAGGCAACATCTATTTGAATGATTTTCCCCCATTAGTTATATCAATCAGAAGAACCGGCTTATAGGAAAACACTCATTAGTCATGTTACCTCAAGTATCATATGTGCATTCAGGAGATTTTGCTCTAAAAGCATGTATTTAACTTTTCCTTTGCATACTATTAGTTGAGTGTGGCGTGTTTTTCAGTCAAATCACTCCTGGTAGACAGTAGCTGCTGCTCTGTGCCAGCAGGGTACAACCTCAGGGGTGTATCACAATAGAGAAGACCACCATGATGGATTAGGCCTACTACCTCATAGGAGGCTGCAGTGTCATGGGGATGAGGAACAATGACACAAGGACCCCACAGAGAAAGCCTCCACTCTGCAGGAAGTCTGCACGGCCTGCTGTGGCCAGCTATGGCAAGGAGGAGAGAAACTACATGGAGCCCAAGAGAATGGAGCTGTAGAGGAGTCGTGGGTTGAGGAACAGGGATGACTGAGGTAGAAGTGGTGGTGGTTGTGGTTGTGTGACAGGTCAGAAGTTCATATATGAACGATGCATTCTCTTGTGAGATGTTCCTATATGAATATATGGATTGTGAAAGGCCTGTCCCACGAGAGACAGTGGAAAGTCCTTCACCCAAGACACTTTCACACACATTGTTCAAAGTAACCCTGTAGATGTTTAGAAACGACCCCCCCGCCCTTGTCCTCCTTTCTTTATAATCTCTGTTCAGATGTTTCCCTGGCAGAGCCCTTGTGTGTGTACCTCTCTCCTGAGCTCAGCTTTTTCTTATTAAATATAGTTGACTAAATCACGACTTGACTCTGAATCTTTACTTAAACATTTTTATTCAACAGTCCATCTTGAAAAAAAAAGATCATTACCTGAAGTTCATTATTCAATATCTGCAAACTATAGAAATGATCCAATCTGTGAACATCTGTTATCTGAGCCAATCTGTTAGCATTTTGTCCACCAACGAAAGCTACCTACTGTTAAGTCTTATCTATTATTTTATATTTTGTTCTCTTAGTCGTTTTGTAAGAGCATTTCACACTTTTTTAGGAATTCTCATGGATATACCATTTTGTAATATCTCTTCAAATGATATTATTCATTAATTAATATGTTCTGGTCTTTTGTGAACAAAAATCATGTTAATATCACTACAAGCTATAACATAATTTATTTTCATGTTGATTTAACAATTTCCCCAATTATTAAAACATCTTATCATGTTCACACATTTAAGATTCAGTAGGACAGGGAGCATCAACTACACCGGTTGCTCTTGGAGCCTTGAAGATACAGATACAGTATGTTCCTCAAGTAATCATAAAGCTTTACTTTGGCACTACTGCCCCCATGTGGACATCTACGGTACTGTTCATTGCAATGTACAGTATAAGCCTGTCCTTTCCAGTAGGTACGCCAAGATAAAACAAACACCTTTTTCTCCCCTGTTGACTGAAGAACTGGACATCTCCCAATAGCTTTTAGGTAAAGATTAGGTAAAATAGTGCAGAGTTCAGATTGCTATATATAGTAACATGATCCATTTGCCTGGGAGGAAACATATTTTGTAACTGGAAGGGTAAAATATTAAGACAAAACTGCTGGAGTTAAATTTAGGTAGTAGAATACATAAATTACAGAAAGGTTTGTCCACAATAAAATAATACTCAGTGAAACTCAATAACTCAATGTTCAATGTGAAATAAATGACATGATACATGGAGTCACATTCAAATAAATTGCTGTAAAATTAGTGTTAAGTTGGATGTGACAGCATCTAAAATGATTAAATACCCATGTATTGAATACTGCTACACTATAAGATACACAAAATGGTGCCATATCTCGCCAGCTGTCATGGGTGGTAGGTGTTCCGTACCATGTAGTTTGTGATGGCAGGGAACCAGTCTTTGGTAAGACTGGCAAAGTAGGTGAACCAGGGGTAAAACACCTCTGGCTGTCTCGTGGCTCCTGCAGCGATGATGCTCAGGGCTGCATCTGTGGCAGGGTAGGCTGGTACGTCGGTGATTCCCCTACGATGCAAAAAAGAACAAATGATGCAGAGGTCAAATATGTATCAGTAAGAATTTATCAATCTAACTGAAACTGATATTATCATTAAAAACAATGATTGATCATCAGTTTGTTGTGACTGATTTTGTGAGAAGCTATTATAGGACATTCCTTGAATAATACAGTCTGTACTGACTCACCCGACTTTCTCCATAGCTGAATCAGTATCAATGAGCCCCAGTGTGCATATAGAGATGGATACGTTGCTCTTCTTCATAGCCAGCTCATGCGAGAGGGACCCAAAGAAGCCATTCAAGGCAAACTTTGTAGAGCTGTAAGGTGCCACAAAGGGACTGGCCATTTTACCTACGACACAACAACACCCGTCAGAATCAAATCAAATCACAATAACGATGTGCTATAAGTCTTCTGCCTTGTTGACATTGTAAATGCATGCTTGGGGCGACTGTTTTAAGCAGGCCAAATCATTCAGACTGCAAAGGTATTTTTGCAATAACGTTAAATCTCTCATCAGCAATATGTTAGTATTAAAAGACACTCAAGAGGACATGACACGTGTTTCTTTGCTTGCTGCCATTAAGTGGAATGTTTCATCTCATCGACATCTCTATGAAATGGGGTGGCAAACTGTTGAATAAACTCATTCATTCATTCATTCATTAACATGAAGTTAATGAAGCATGCATACATGATCCAAGTTACACAAGAATCTAAACAGTTCATCATGTCATACTAACTAGAACCATAAGGGTACATATATGATACAATAGAATCATATGATACAATAGATTCTTCCACACAAACTTACCTAAAAGCGATGAGACAACTACCAGTGATCCTTTACTTTGCTCAAGGGCCGGCAAACCTTTCCAAGCCATCTGAAGATAGCTGAAGAAATTGACCTTTGAAAAAGTATACACACACACACACACACACACACAGTCACAAAATTGTTTATGTCATTGATAGAATTTCAAGAAATCTGGTGTTTTAGACCCAGGTATTTTTGAAGATATCATGTTTTATTGTGATTGGTGAATGTGAACTTGGTGTAGGTACATTTAGGTTTGAAAAACAAAACAAACACACACACACACACACACACACACACCGTTCAGACAATCAATCAATTGGCTGCATTACCTTCATCAGCCACATGGCGTGATCCAGGTCTCCCTCCCACATACTGAAGGGGCTTGGTCCAATGTGGTTGAGGACCAAGTAATCCAGTCCTCCCAGTTGGTCCACTGCAAAATTCACCACTCTTTCAGGCTCTGACTCGTTGGCCATGTCTGCTGCTACATACAGAGCTTTCTGGGCTCCCAGACCGAGGCACTTCTCCGCCACCTATGAGCCAAGGTTGGAGAAAACGGGTTTACTGGCCTATTCAGCTGTAGAACAGGGTGTAGAGCCACATGTGGCTTTGATACTGGCACGTGCAGAACACCAAGCAATCAACAGTAATGTGACAGTAATGTTATTACTTTTGTTACCACCCCTTCATATCACACTTCAGTATAATAAGACGTGTGTTGTGGAGTTCACTGACCTGCTGCAGCACGACCTCCCTCCGCGCTGTAATCACTATCTGGGAACCAAAGCGGGCGTAGTGATATGCCATTTGTTCACCGATACCTGTACTGGCTCCAGTCACCAGCACCCTGGCACCTTGCAGAGATTCTGAAACAAAGTAGACACACATCAATACATGAAACATAAAACAGAGGGAGATGCTAAAAATGTGTATCTTATAATGTAAAGAAATTTGGTGCACATGCTTTAGACCCAAGTATTAGTCAAAATCTAAAGTTATGTTAGGTCTGTGTGGGCTTGGCCTAAGGGCTTTTGGGTGTGGCCTATCATTAAGGTGGGTGTGCACAATCCCTATGAAACTATCACCTTTGGCACCTTCGGCTCTGGATAAAAGCGCCTGCGTTTAAATAAAAAGTAGGTAGCTAACTTATTGCACTTTTAC
Source organism: Hoplostethus atlanticus (assembly GCA_034670405.1). Classification (NCBI taxonomy): domain Eukaryota; kingdom Metazoa; phylum Chordata; class Actinopteri; order Trachichthyiformes; family Trachichthyidae; genus Hoplostethus; species Hoplostethus atlanticus. The sequence goes on from JAXDDX010000046.1 coordinate 3,407,753, forward strand.
TGTAGCACTGGTTCTGTACAGTTCCCATGGACCCTATGCCACTAATATCATTGCATTACACAGTACAGAATTTTTCTTCAGTGGTAGAGTACTAAATAAACTATGTTCCTTATCACACTCTTATATGGTCATTAAAGTAAAATACAGTGGCCTTCAGAATATTCAAACATTGTAATATGTGTTATGAATTTATAACCTTTATATTATTAAGGGATTATAAACCAGCAAGTCTCCCATAAGATAGATAGATAGATAGATAGATAGATAGATAGATAGATAGATAGATAGATTGTGTATGTTTCCTCTGTTCTCCTGTCCTGGCTGAAAGTTTGATACAAGTGTTGCATCGTTATGAAAGATGATTTTGCTGAGAAACGTCAAGGACACAAAGTTCCAGGTATCGAAGGACGAGTTGTAGGGAGTTGGAGCTGAATGTTCCTATTACGATAGAAAGTAGTCCCTCTTCTGTCAGGTGTCTGTGCACTTATCACTTATCTGCCTGACCTATGTGTGTATGTAGAGATAGTCACAGTCACGTGTATAAATGTATCTGATGAACTGAATTGCTCAGCTCATTCTGCATACACCTCGGTGTGTGTAGTTTCAACTCTGCTTGCAAGCATTAAAGACTAACAGACGGGGTCTCTGACATATATTGTGTTATGGCTTTATTGAGCTGCTCTCACCAAACTAGATACTGTATTGATCCGCTGGGTAAATTCTGGGGTTGCAGCAGCATAACAGTATCACAGAAACCAGAATGTACAAAATACAAAGGCCTAAATACTAAATACTACAATACTACATAAGTGATAAGTAGTGAGGAGGAACACAGTCCTCAGTTGAGCTGTAGAGGGGGAGGGATTTTGCAGGATGCTATACTATGTAGTCTACTCTACAGCAGAGTAAAAAATAGTTAAACCTTGACAGAAGAACAAGAAGAAATTGATATTGATTCAAAAGCCAGAGGGAAAATGATGGCTGCATTAACACTATCTCATTGACTCTGACCATTACATATGAAAATCAGTTGCTCTATAAAGTGTACACTAGCTTCTCTATAAGATGTTGACAGTGGCCAATACAGTGAGCTCTCTCTGATGTGACCACAGTCACAAGAGGAAAGCATGTCAGATCAGAAACAGTTAGCCCCACTCAGTTTGTGGGCTTCCTCATTACGCCCACATTTCTCCATGGGGATCATTTGGGCTTCATCACCATCATACAGGTAAATGATACCATTGTGTTGCTGGAGTAATGTAGCATATGATTAAAGGGAAATTAATTTCTTTCCATTTTGATGACCTATGACAACTCAATAATGTTTGTTTCCACCTGAGAATGAGAGCATATCCATCCCCCTTCATAAGCTACAGTCACACATAGATGAATAGCTGCATGGAGAAGGAAATGGGAAATGATAGAAAAGGAGACTGTGATAGTACCTTCAGACATTTTCTGTGGATATGCGTACATTGCTAGTGCTAATATACAATAGAACACACATTAGTGGAAAAGCAAACATTATATGAGTCCAATGAATCAGCCTTGTTTTGATTGTCATTTCTAGGCTGTACATCTTGACACCACAGATTAGAGTCTTAGTTATCTGTTTCCAGCGTATCTACCTTCCTAGCTATTCATAACCACATATGATGATTCAGCTGTCTTAGGCAATAGGAGCAACATATATTCTCAATTCTTACATTCAGTGCTATTCACATCAGTTAAACTTTTAAGTGTTTATTTCAAACTCTGCCACACCATCAGCCAATGAAAAACTTTGTAAGATCTAACATAACGTAATCACCTGCAGGCACATGACCACCAACTGCCATAATAATCATTAACGTGTATACACTGAAAAACAACTTTCATCTTGCAATAGCATTGTCCTTACCTGCATCAAAACTGGGTGCAATCCACTTGACAGCAAGGACAACAACACATATACTGGCTAGTATGAGCTTTGTTCTCATTTTGCAAAATTGTGGTTCTTATTTGTTGTTAACTGTAAGCAACTCTAGTTTTCAGAGCTGGCGAGGGAAACAAGGGTCATTTATATAAGCCCCCCCTCCCTCTTTCTGTTTGAATGTACACTATGGAGGGGTTGTAAAATGTGTTAATGACATACCCAAGTGACCACGCCCACCTCAAGTTCAACACACTCTTATCTTAAAGGACAGTCATATAAATCTTTGTTCTTGTTAAATTAAGTTAGTCATATTGGATATTCGAACTTTTAATGCAAATCCGTTGTGTTGTTGCAAAGTGACTTTTCATTTATTTCTGAGGAATATCTCAGCGTTTGGGTCTAAGGGACCATCAACAAATTTTAGAAATTAAAATTTACAAATCATATATAGTCACCAAAAATGTTCAAAAACGCTACGTCTAAAAAAATACACTGAAAAAATACACAGTAAACAAAGGTATGCAGCAACATAAGTTACAGGTATGAGATGAACTTAATTATCTTCAGGCATTCCCCCTCTACCATGCACGGGCATTCATTTTACATTTCTTTTACTTAAGTACCTTTTATTGAAATTAAAATGCACTTAAATGAGCAAAGGTACGCAACGACAAAAGATAGAGGTATGAAATCAGCTTATTTTTTTATTTTAGTGTGACATTGCATTTTTCTGCCCTCTCCTGGTAATTATATGAACTACCTCTTGCAAAGTGTCCAGTTCTACAACTGAATTTTTCACCTTTTTAAAAACAAAATTTGCATTTAAAAGGCATTTATGGTAAAAAGTGAAATAAATAAGTGCCTGTGCATGGTAGAGGGGTCATTGTGTACCTTTGCTCATTTAAGTGCATTTTTCAGCATTTTCAATGACATGTGCAGCATGTCATTAATGTTACTTCAGTAAAAAAATAAAAAAGATGAGTGCCCGTGTAGGGTAGAGTGGGAGTGAATGAACAGAACTAAGTTGATTCAAGATTTCTAATTTGTTGTAATAGGGATCAGTTCAAATTTTAAAATTAGTAAATGTATATTTTGTTGACGGTCCCTTACGAGGTTGTCCCCAATGGAAACACATTCCATTTAGTTTCTGCTGTTAATTAGAGTTTTATAAGGTTGTTCTGGGAAATGTTGGAATGAAACGTGTTTTCCACCATCAGCTGATCATGAATATGAAGCTGTTTTAATCCTGTTATGTACCATTTAAGAGAAATACATGATCAAAGTTCGAATATCCAATATAAAACTAAATTTACCGCGGTATCTTACCATTGGCAGGAATAACATTTCTGTCCCTTGAAACAAATATCCCTCGTACAAATGTCCCTCAGAAAAAAAAACGTTTTAATAGAGGAAATGCAGAGAATAGACGAGCGAACGAATCAGCGGCTCTGAAATCGCTCTTTTAAAGTCAACTTTATTGAGACGCCCACTAACAGGCTCGCCCTTCAATGTAGCTAACTAGCCTGCAGTCCAGTTTCGTCTTTGCGTACTGGCTATAATACCACTCAATAGTAAACGAGGCGCTCTGTAAAGGGTAATACACAATTTAACAATTGTGATACCATGGCTACCAAGATCCTGCCTGTAATTAAGTGAGTATTTCCTATTTCTCTCGTCATAGCCTAGCTTAGAAAGCCGTGTTAGGGTGCTAGCCAGCCGACTAGCCATGTAGCTAACTATCGCTAACTGTCCATGAGCCTGAGCGCTTTACAGCTGTCATTTTGATGTTGCTTCTTAGTCAGCTAGCTAGTTAGTTATCAAACTGACTAGTAAAATTATATTACTGTGTATGTACCTTGAACCTGGACGTACGTCTACATATTAACAATATTTTTGCACCAAGATGAACACTTAACTTGTTAATGGTCTGATAGTCCGTAAGACTTATAATTTATGTCAATCAGCTTGATGTGGATTTGGCTGAATTTAGAGCATTGGGTATTTGCATGAGTGGCTCTGTTTTTTTCAATGACAGATTGGCGTCCAAGGTGACCATTGCAGGAGGAGCTCTCTATGTTGCCTATGACTCAGGACTGTTGGGGGGAAGTGAGCAGGGCTCAGAGGTCCTGGCGAAGGCCAAGGCTGCAGTACCACCCGCAGTAGAAGAATGGACCAAGTACTTTGGCCTGGAGGTAGAGATCAGAATTCACCGCCACATGATGCCACACAGTAATGCAAACATATCAGGGGAACACAATTGTCTCCATCTTTGTCCTAGCTATTGGCCTTTCAGAAGGAAATAAGTATGGTGTAGTAAGTGACATTTACTGAAGGCACCCCTTACATTTTTTGATGGTTCACAATTTCTTTAAGAAATTAAATCAAATAAAACCTTAGCATAACTTATATACCATATATAGCTGTTACTATGCTCTCACTATAAACAATCTTAATGGTATTCCGCTCCATGGTATATTTATTGCCACTCTGGCGTAATCTGGAATAATATGTGTCTCATAAAGTCCCACACCTGTCACCCTCCCTTTATTTATTCCAATAAACATGGTGCACTTTTTAGGTAGTTCCTTCTGACAAAACTTCTAATAATGATATCATGTTCCACTCTCAGTTGAGGTTGTTTTGAAGTTTGACAAGATTTAATGTGAGTGTATTGCAATTTATATGACTAATTACATAATTTCCCTGACTGGTTTCAAACTATCTGATCATCCTTCTTCTTAGGCTCAGCTGCCAACTTTGCCAAATGTTGAATTCTCCCCTGTTCAAGCATGGAATTCAGGTAAGAACTGGATGAGAAGCTTGAATGTTGTTGTTTTGTTTGTTTTTTTATTTAAAGGGGAGGGGGGAAGTAATGTATGTACAGTATGTACAGTATGAACTTTTTTTTATTATTGAACGCACACAGCATTGAGAATGTGGTTGTATTTTTCACTTGTTAGATGCAGTGCAATCCCTCCTGGCCTAGGTTATTTTCAGTGTTTGATTTTCAAAGATATAATAACCAATAACAGCACCACTAAATGGTCTCATCAGAATCTGAATCGCTTTATTGGCAGAGTATGTTGGACTTGGTGGGTTGCTCGCTAGGCACCACAATGTCACACACAGTAAGGCAAAATAAATCTAAGAATTAAGATGTTAAAATATACTACACTGCTACTCCACCATGGTGCGAGAGCGCTACAGGAAGTCTTTCCTGCTGGCCTCCATCAGACTTTTTAAGCATATTTCCAGAATATAATAACTAGACTAAACTATATGACAGATGGACCAGCAGTAGTGCACAAGTGGCATTTAGTGCTTTTTTTCTGTTCAGTTATAGATTTGTGCATTTTTGTTCATTTTGACAAGATTAGTATCTTATTCCTGCTTGTTAGGACCAATGGCTATCAGATGCCTTTCATGTGTTTTTGGTGCATCGAATCGAAGTTGATGGTAATTGTAAGGTTTCTATTTCCAGACATTTATTTTTGTTTGTCTAACTTTATTGTAGGAGTGCGGTCGTCAATTTCAGCTCTTTCAGAGGCCCCCACAAGAGCAGGTGAATACACCAATCGGGGTGTGCAGTACCTGAAAGACCTCACCAAATGAACATGAACACCATGGAACAACCTGACGTATATGACTCTATGGCTTTTGGATGGGTCTCTGATTCCAAACTTCAGAAATGCCATTTCTTCAAAAGTTGAAACCCCTCACAGGGAAAGAAGAAACACCCTATATCAAATAATTTGGCTGATCTGAACGAATACTTCTGGATCACAGAATTCTAAAGGTTAACACTCATTTGTCAAGAAAACTCCGAGTTGAAAAGCAATTTAAGTCTAAAAGTTAAGAGTTTGTGTTGTAAGCAATTTAAGTCTCCTGAAGGGTACGTTTTCACACTAGATGATAGTGAAATTGGAGGCTATACATAACGCCTGTATACAAGAAAGCAAACTAATGGACATATTTCACAGTGTCGTGTATGCTATGTTATTTATTTGCTTTTGGCTTTGACCCAAGTTCTCCTTATACCATCCAACTCACTTATTTTATAAAGACTGTCTGTTTTGTATATATTCAATTTCACCCTTTATGGATGTAAAACACATGAATCCTAAACATGTTTGGTGTGAGTTGTTGAATTGATTCAGTAAGCCAATGTGGGGAAAAGGAAATTGTCCTGAGAGAAGTCTTTTTAAGTTGGACTACTGTATGTAGGCCAGCCACATTAAATGATTTCAGCACTGTTAGTGAGTTTGTGACAGATTCATTTTTACCTTTTCATTTGTTATTAAAAGTAGTTGAGTCTTTTTTACTTGCACTATCCATTGATTGCATTTGGATCATGACAGTATATTCAAGGAATAACAGAGCAAACAAATGTGCAAAAAACTTTATTACCCATGACAGAATGATGACACAAATTGCCTGTGGATGCTGCTACAACTTCAGAACAGGAAGAAGTGAGTGAAAGGATGAAGAAGAGCACACAGTAATTTGGAATTACACTCTACACAACATAGAAACACACCACAGGTGTTAACTGGTGGTGGTATACCTCCAAATGAGTATGGACTTCTTTTTTTGTCTCCTTTTCAATTTTAGGTTTTAGGATAAATGTGGGATGAATAAACAGTCCTGATTCTGCCAGACATGTTCAATCTTCCTCTGCCAAAATAACAGACTTAAAAGTCTCCAGTCATTCCATTCAAGTGATGCATGCACATTTCTGACAGCCAGGTAATAGAAAAGCATGAAAAATCACAGTATGAAAATCACAGTATACCTACCAATCAACTAGTTTACTGAGGGATACACTGAATGGCTTGAAGGCTGAGAGGGGCGAGACGTATTCCTGGAACTAGGATATGACGAGTCACTAGGCATAGTGCTCATGTCTGTAGTTTTGAAGACTCGGGGCCCAAATTTTACTTCCTGTCCTGACAAACTGATCTATGTCGTTTCATTATATCTTTGTGATATATACGTTTTGTGTAGAGGACATTTTTACTAAAAGCTGGTGGTGTTTTAATGAAATATTCACATAAATGAGGGTAATCACAACAGGCAACATTACAATACATTTTACACAAATTTTACAGATTAAATACTGTAAGCAGAATGTATTATAACAAGTAACTGTTCTAAGTTTTCTTCATGCGTGTGACGTAAAGCATAATCCGCCATATTTGCTCTTAAGCAAAAAAAGCATGTTGGGGAAACAATGTAGCGTACCACAACCTAAACATATAAACTTTATACAATATATAATTAAGTGCTCCCCACAATATCACCAACAATGAGATTATACAACCAGTGACTAAGCATGTTGTATTTAAAGAACATGTTCATACTGCATCAACAGCAAAACATTGCACATATCCTCTAATATAAATCCATGGTTGCAAAACTTTTCTCAAGTTGTCAGTGTCACAATTTGTGTTAGAGCATCTAACTTTTCAATGAACAGTGAAGACCAAATAGTGGCCTTCATAAGCTATGTTAGGTTAGGAGCGCAAATAGCAGATATATACAATATTGCAACATGATAAGCCTGAAGGCACTTTATGATTTGTGTGGGATCAAATTTGTATGAGAATTTAGCAAACTGGCTCTTCATTACCAATACAAGGGATCTGATGTTCCTTGTGCTATTAAGCCAGGATGAGTGCCTACGTAGAAACCTCCCATCAATATTAGAAGGCGAGGGGCCTGACATTAATGATACTACATCATGTAGCCTAATAATACAGCCATGGATGCTGTAATACTAAACATGGTCAAAAGGGGGAGCTGCAGGGGCATTTTTCCAAATGAGTGATTCATCTGAATGGATGGTGCCTTCATCATGGTCTAATGTAAAAGGACCAAATTCAGGTGATGTTTCAATGATGCTTTGATTAATCCCTTACAATACTAACATGCTCCGATGTTATGGTTAGATAGCCAGATACATGCACGTCTTTACCTGCCCAATCACACTATATCAGTAACTACCTCTAAGGAAGGCCTCGATATAAAAACACAATAGTGTCGTTTATGTGCGGTACTGTTCTTCACTTTGGCAGGTACTGTCTAGTTTGTAGAACTGTTGATTGAATAGGGAATAGGGAACACGAACGTTTACACGGATCAATAAAATCAGCTGCACAATAACAAACCCAGATTGCTGATATTGTGATGTTAACGGGCACCTCGGAGCTCTAGACTTTATTGGTCCTCAAAAGTTCAGACTAGTTGATAAAGGGCTTATTCCGCAGTGCATCATGCTTCTTTGTCATTAAAACAATCAAAAATAATAATGGCTTTAAAAGGCTATTTTTGGCAGCACTGTTACGCGTTACACTACATTTTGAGATGTCATCAATCGAATTGCTCTAAATAAGGCCAGTGAGTATCTTAGGGACAGCTGCCCTTTGTAGCTGTTGGGCAAGTGCACGCCTGGACTGTGCAAACTGAAACCATTACGTAGCAGAGCAACAACCAAACACGTTGACCAAGAGGTATACCTTTTCACATGAGGTTTTCTTCCTCCCCCTAATGGCCTAGCATAGCGATGCTACAGTTCTGCTGTGCATACCAGAAAGATCTTTTTCTGAATAATAAAGCATATGATCTGTTAAACCCTGCAAATGCTTTGAATGAGAGATGACAATGAGTGAAAAGTAAGCAGATGGAGGGGGGGGGGCTAGGGGGACAAGGAGGGCTGGAGGGTGAGGTAAAGTGTCCATCATCTCTAGGTGGTTTTGACCAGGTCATAGACATGGATGTGAAAGTCATCATCGTATTTGATGTAGTAGACAGAGGGTTTGGCTGGGACCTGGTAGATGACCAGGCCTGTTCTCTTCACACCCTTGTCAGTAACGTACTCCACCTGTTTCCCCACCAGACTCTCTGTCTCTTCGCCTGGCTTCCTGTCTGCAGGCAACAGGTGCTTGTTTTCTGAGCAGAGAGGAATGAACAAGGAGGGAATAAGAGGTTCATTTTAGAATTAGTTACATTTGAGATTTTTTAAAATGTGTTTTGTGTCATTTGGAGTTTTGCTGTCATTTGGTAAATAAGCATTACATTTAAATTCAATTACTATTCAACTATGACCTTGGATGGTTAAATTATTATTTGTGAAGATGAACAAATCTTTCCCAAAGCTACATTACAGTCATTTAGGTAGATAGGCAAGAGAACTACTAAGCTAGAATCCAGAAAACCAAGGCTCTAATTTGTGGTGTCATTCAGCAACCATTTCTGGAGCTGCTCCATTGACAATATATGAAAGATTGAGTTTGTGGGCACAACATACAACGCCTAAATGTGCTTGATAGAAGCGCTGCCAGTTCCAAACCAAAATACACCCATATCCCCAGAAAATAAACCTGGTACTGTCACAGTGTTCACAGAGTCAACGTGTCCTATTCATTCATTGCATTTGCGTCGATACAGGATAATAGCTCTAGCTCATGTCTCAGTTAAAGTTCATATTTTGGATATGCTACATATGACCACGGACACAAAGCTTAAAGAGACTGAAACCAACAGGAAACATGCATGAGGATAATGTTGGAATATCGTAGCAATCTTAGGAATTACAGCTGATTTACTGTAAATTGGAAATGATGTTTACATGTGTTAACTCAAAAGTTGAAGAAAGAAATATTTGAATGTTGTGAAATTAGAAGGGGCTTTTTAAACATCCTCATTATCAATGGAGAAGCTCCAGAAAGTGTTTTGATGCTTAATAGCATCACTGATTAGTTTTGGCTCTCATGTCTAGCTGTGGCGGATACATTGTCATGTACATAAATCTCGTCTAATCCACACAAGAGACACTTCTGTTTAGAGCATTTTCATTTTAATGTGATATTTCACTTTAGTATGACATTTATTGGAACACACAAACCCTGTATGAACTCATAGTCAGTGTTGTGTCTGTGTGGAGTTTGTGTCCATGGTTTCAAGAAGTAATTACTTTTCATGAAGTAGATTTGCCTGTTTGCTAATGAGAGTAAAACAAAAACAAAACAAAAGCCAGATGACTGGTGGTGATTACAGACTCCAAGGACAGCTAATGTTTGGGACTGGCTGCTCATGAAGTCACATGGTATGCGTGCCAAAAATGACAATGTTCTACCAAAGTGGAATATTGCTTTAAATCACACAGAGGTGTGTCTTGGTCTTGTCTAAGTATGAATCGTTGTTATATGCTCATTGCCAATACCTGCTTCAGGCAGAATCCTCAGGTCCCCATCAGCATAGTCATCCCACAGCTGGTACATATAAAGCACTGGGTCCTTCTCATAAGTGATATAATACCAGTTGGTCATGATGGGAGCTCTGGAGAGGACCATGCCCCTCCACTCATTCTTCTCTCCATCCTCCTTTTCAAATAGATGCTCTACCGCTTTGCCCACCAGCTCCTCAGCCCCGTGAGGTATCTTGATCTTGTTGTTTACTGTGGAGACACAGGCACAAAGGAAATATGAATGGAGAAAAATGGCATGGGAATAAGACATTTGCTCCCCTGCTCTCACTGCCCCCTGATCAATGTCTATCTGCATTGGCAAGCCTTTTTGGCATTAAGAGTGTGTGCAAATTTGTGATCTAACCCAACTCTTATATAAATTAATACATCTTTGAATCACCTTTATTCAACATTTGCTTTGATGTTCATCAGAATCTAAATGATTAGTTGATGGAAGGTAGCTGGCACAGACTAAAACAGAGGCTACTACTCACTCACCAACTTTTTCTGTGAGGACTTGTAGGTTTGACACCCTCTCATCCTTGAACAGCTCAATGCCATAGACACAGTCAAAGCCATCATACTTGACCATGAAGAGAGAGGGGTTAACGCTGAGCCTGTCAAGCACTGTGCCCTTCCATTTGCTCTGGTTCCCCTTCTCGCGCCAGTTGTGCTGAATACGGACTCCCAGAATGCAGTTGGGATCAGGGGTTACTGTGTCAGTCAGTTCCCCGCTACTCCGCTTCCTGGTAAGACAGGATGGATATGTGTGTGCATGTGTGTGGTTAAGGGTTAAAACAAAGTATGGCTCTTATATAAACAGAACAGCTTAATCAGATTAGGCTACTACCTGTAACAAACTGCAGGTGAACACATTTCCAATATTTGCTAAAACATAAAGTGGGGCTTGATTTATCTTATCTTACAAGTGCTGTTACTGCTTTTGAGACCGTTTCTGACAAGTTGCTGTAGTTTGAATTAAGACCACCTCAAAACAATTTAACTATTTTTAAATGCAGACAAATAATCAAGTAATCATGCGAAGTGATGTTTTGTCATGATGAGTTCTTCCAGTGTGGATGGTGTGAGAATGTGTGGGTGTGTAGAGAGCAGAGTGGTTTTGAAAATGCTGCCAAATACTTTCCAGCACTAGGAGAAGCAATAGCCTACTTTAATATATCATTAAAATACAAACATGATCAGCCGTAAGTCCAATGTAAACTACTGGACAATTCCTGACAATGAAACGTGGTACACCTGGTTTTAACCACTTCTTCGTGTAGCTGAACCAACATGATGTTCTATTGTCATATACGAACACCAGTAATAATGGCATCATATGATGACATATGGCTACATGTTTCTACATACCTGCCCCTTTTCTTGGACATGCCTCCCGAAATTCAAAAGCTAATGAGTGAGAGAAAGAGAGGGCAATGTTCAATTATTATTTGAGTGAGTATGAAAGCTGCCATGCTTTTAGACATAGGCTACAGCGTTACAAAAAAAATAAGGCCTCTGCCTCAGCCCACTTGAAATGATCTGTGACAGGCTGTAGCCTACACAGCAGGGACTGACAACCACAGCAGCCAATGGCTTTAAGATGATGGGACAACTTCCTGGTTATTTCCTTGAACTACACAGCCATGGAGGTCACGGTTTATAATGCACAATATTGTAAAGCAACACAGTGTAGTTCGTCTGACTCAGTAATATATTATACCACATATAGTTAGCTCATTGTTTCGTTGTATTGGCTGAGTGTGTAACCGCATCAGGTCTAGCATTATAGAGACAATACGAGAGACTGGCTGTGACACAACTTCAAGAGGATACGTCAGCCATCTCACTGTATCTGAAAAATTACAGTATGTAGCCGGTTAGATGTGTCGCACCTATTGTCTGCATGCTGTAACAAACTATGGAGGGGTAAACCCAGTAGACTACTCGACAAGTTAAACCGTAGCCTACCTGTCCTGGACTAAGGCCAACACACCTACACCACATAATGTTCGATGGCAATAGGTTATCAATAATTCTAGTCTGCCCAAGCTCTACCTCAATGCAGATCTTAGTAGAAGTAGAAGCGGCTACAACCGTTTTTTAATGTCCTCGATGCTAACATACAACACCACAAACAGGATATTAACAGCGTTATCCTTCCTTCTAGACATAGTTTTACCTTTACGCAGATTTCATATCAGTATTGTTCAGTTCGTCTGGCACAGAAATGTAGCCACATACAACCCGCCCATGCAAACCTCGCGAAACCTGTGGAAAATGGGAGGACGCGAGAAAAAACTGCAGTTCCCAGCGAGCCTTTGGTTACGATGACTGCAGACGAAGAGACGAACATGCGCGCAATGAACCGTGGGAATTGATGTCCCAATTACGATGACATGGACTTTTCACATGCCTCAAAATAATCGGCTCGTTTAAGGTGAGCAAGTTTTGCGCAGCCTAGCCTCGCTGGGCTCGTTGCATGACGGTTAGAAATGTTGTCCGACTTGCTCCGGAGGAAACGACTGCGTGAGCCACGGAAATCTCACGGGACCGAGGGGAAAACCGTTTTTGGAGCAAGGCGCCGCAGTTGCAGTTGCTCTCTCTCCAGTAACTGTACGACTGGGAAACGCCTGGAGCTGAGCGCTCATTGGCTCATCAAAGTTGTAACTCGTCTACCAGGAAGAGAATTCCGTTTTTTTTATCTATTCCAAGATGTTACTCCATGAACAATCGAACAGCAACCATAACATTGCAGTAGTACATTTCAGACAAATACTGCTTTAATGCATTTTCTATATAAAAATAAATCTCAAAATAGCCTAATGTAACCACGTTGTTGAAATGCTGCCCTCGGCGGTGTTGGAAATAACGATATTAAGATTTCACTGCACACGAACGACTCAATAAACAAACTACAACGACGGAAATCGGGATTTTCTATCATGCCCGGGTTGCCGAGATGTGACTTTTTGTTATTATGCCTTTGGTCCGTTTTCTCATTTCCAAACAGAAACACTCGAATGCATTACATGTCATATTTACGACTTCCAAACTTGGAAGCCGGAGCTTACGAGGATCACTTGAAGGCAGCATAAGTGACAGCTACACAAGGACACTTGCGTGCAACACGTAGGCTAGGCCTAAATGTGTGCGTGTGTGTGTGTGTGTGGTGCTTGGACTGTGAGCTTTGAACTGTTAGGCTTCTTCTTTTGAGAGCCATAGACACAAAGTTTATTATGAATTGCAACATATGAACAGAGCTTTGAGGCAACGAGAGCAGTAAATGTACTTTCCTATATTTTGATGAGGCTGTTTGTCTACGTTGTATCAAGTATCATCTAATTCAGTATAATTGCTTGTTGTTCAACATATCTATAATCCATCCCCTGTAGGAGGATAAGCGCATGTAGACATCAGGGTCAGACACCAGAAGCCTTGTAAGTCACGGGCTCCAGTGGCACAAACCATCGACTCGGTGATGGGAGAATCTCCCCATCTGTGACGTCATTCTGCCAGTGACAGGATGTTGACTTTGACCTCCTGCAGCTTGTTTGCCAAGGTTTTGTTATTGCCTATGCTGTGCTGCACTGACTGGATATGTTCAGCCTGCCCTCCATCAGAGGGATCAGCTACACTGCTCTGGTCAAGTTGGCCTTGTGGTCCAGCTGAGAGACAGAGGTTGATGGTAGAAATACAGAAGATGTTCATTGAGTGTAAAGTGTTCATTATTATTATTATTTTACTTTTGCCTATAGGTATTTTTTATAACTTTGTTTAACATATGCAGAAACATGATATTGGAAAAGAAGATAACACTTGATTTTTTATAAAGAAGATAGTGTTTACCATTTAGAGGGATGAACAGCAGTAGTACATAACCTGTTGTGAAATGAGCACCTTCCCTGTTGATCTTATATTTGTTGAACAATGTGGTTTGTTTAGTTCTTGTTTCTGTTTCTGTTTTTTTTTCAACATGTGCAAAGACATGGTTTTAGGTTTTCAAAATAGGGTTGAAGTTTTTTGTTTTTTTTAATATAGTATAGTATAATGTAATCAATATGTAATGGTTTCAAATCAGAGTTCTGTCACATTAATCCATTCTCTCTTTTCCACCATTAATTTCATTCACTGAGTTTCTCAGCTTTGTGTGATGTGGGAATCAAGAGGTATACCAATTCCACCATGATCAATAAGTTGGTCATTGGTAAAACATGTTAATCTTTCATAAAATCATTTGCTGCCATTTGTATACTTACTTTTATACTTTACTTTCATGCACACCAAAAGATTACATTTCTCAGGGGTGGTAAAGCTTTCCAGGCTGTCTTTTCAATCGAACTGCCCTAGTAAATAAGATTTGTAACAATGGAGGAAAGGTTGCTTTGGTATTTTTATTGTTTTGTTAAAATAATATTGCAAAGGACAGAACAACAAGTAGAGAGAGAGAGAGTTGCCTAAACATCAGGGAAGAAGGGCCTTTTAATCTGAAATGGTACATATATACATTGTTGAATTTGTGTTGGGCTCCTTATGTTTGGGCCTTTTGTAGTTCCTCTATATCTCCAACAGTGGGGGCAGGAGAGTCAGAAAGGCTTGGCTAAGACTGGAGCCAACACACCTTACCCTTATGTTATGGTCTGTATGACTGAGTCCTGTCAGAACCTCCTGACTTCTCTACTCTATATTAGGGACTTCAGTAGAAAATGCTATATATCCATTGTGGACAAACTTGCAACTGGAAATTCAATATTTCAAACAAACACCATGTGCA
>JAXDDX010000047.1:0-167500 GCA_034670405.1 Hoplostethus atlanticus
AATTATTTTGTTTTTAAAATAACCAATACATTGTTGTGTTGTTTAATAGTTTGTCAGTCACTTACCTAATAAGGAACATTTATGACATAATTGATTTACATTACTTAAAGGGGAATTCCGGTTTTTTTAAAACCCAGAGGGGTGTTCCACGAAGTGGCTTCCCACTTATCCGGGGTTATTTCCTTAGTCTGGTCTTTTTCGGGTTTATTGGGTTTCCCAAAAAGCAAGTCAGATGTTCAAGCTAAATTGCTTTGGCAATTTTGGGCCCCAATCCCAAATTGTCCCCCCTACGGACTCACGGTTTTGAGGTGCGTTCCGCTAATCCGCGAGGGTTTTTTTTGGGGGGGGCGTCCCAATGTCAAATCGCAAGTGCATGGGGGCGCTCTCGGACTTTTTGAGCCCTTTATGCACACTTTCCGTAAGTCCGCACGATGCAGACTTTGCCTGAGGGAATTACCCCAAGTTCATGCGTTGTGCGTAAATCGGGGTTATCGGGGGGAAGCCCGGAAGCGGGAAAAAAAAAACGGGAAACAAATGGAAGGACAAATGTTTATTCATCAACCATTTATTTAAATTTTTGCTTGATGATGCTGTTTTGACAAAAACGAGTCAATTGATTATTTGACAATTACCTCTCGTGTACTCTGTAAGGCAAGAGCCTGGGTGAAGAAAGTAAAAAAACTTAAAATAAAAAGTCCCAAACCCACAATCATACATAAGAACAATTTGGTGTCGTCAAGGTATCACAATATGTCGCAAAGTGTTGTCCCATTCCTATTTATACAATTTTGAGCCCTTGCAGCCTCTTGCACTCAAGCACTTACCAGGTGACATCAGTTAAGTCTGTGAGGGTTCAGTGAAATGTAAAAAGTGGCAATGCTCAACAGAAATGTGCAAAGGACAAAATAACAGGTTCACACTATTTACAATAAAAAACAATATATATACCAACACAATATTTAAAATATCACAGTAAGAGCTCTATATAAAAAACAACACAATATTTACAGTAAGAGCACTTTGGAAATAAAAATATAGTAAAAAAGGGAAATCGTATGTATGTAATATAATATAAATTATGTGTAGTCGCTACCTAAGTGTGTGTGTGTGTGAGTGTGCATAAGAGGGGCAGTGTGTGTGTCTTGGTGGGGGCCCTGGTGAGGTCAGAGTTCACAGTCCTGATGGCCTGAGGAAAGAAACTCCGTCTCAGTCTCTCTGTTTTGGCAGCGTGACTACGGAGGCGCTTGCCTGACCGCAGCAGCTGAAACAGTCCGTTGTTGGGGTGGTGAGGATCCTTCATGATCCTGCAGGCTCTGGTTCTGCACCTCCTGGTGTACAAGTCCTGCAGGGTGGGGAGTGTAGTTCCACTACTCTCTGCAGAGCCTTCCTGTCCTGAGCGGAGCTGTTGCCAAACCAGGCAGTGATGCTTCCTGTCAGGATGCTCTCCACAGCTCCAGAGTAGAAGGACTGAAGGATCCTCCGGGAGACTTTAAATTTCCTCAGCTGCCTGAGGTGGTAAAGGCGCTGCCTCGCCTTTCTCACCAGAGTGTCAGTGTGTGTGGACCATGTCAGATCTTCAGTGATGTGGACTCCCAGGTATTTATACCTGCTCACCCTCTCCACAGTAGTCCCATTAATCCCCAGTGGTGAGTACGTCCTCTGTTGTTGTGTCCTCCTAAAGTCCACAATCAGCTCCTTAGTTTTGGTGACATTCAAGAGGAGGCTGTTGTCCTGGCACCAGAGTGACAGATCAGCAACTTCCTCCAGGTAGGCCTTCTCATCGTTGTCGGAGATCAGGCCCACCACCACTGTGTCATCCGCAAACTTGATGATGGAGTTGGAGCTGAACCTGGCCACACAGTCATGTGTGTACAGGGAGTACAGTAGGGGGCTGAGGACGCAACCCTGGGGGGATCCTGTGTTCAGGGTGAGGGGGTTGGAGGTGTGTCTACCCACCCTGACCACCTGGGGCCTGGCGGTCAGGAAGTCCAGGATCCAGGCACACAGGGGGGTGTTCAGTCCCAGCTCAATCAGCTTGCCAGCCAGTCTGGTGGGGACTATGGTATTGAAAGCTGAACTATAATCAATGAACAGCAGTCTCACATAGCCCCCCTTCCGGCTGTCCAGATGAGAGAGTGTGGTGTGCAGTACCTGGGAGACAGCATCATCCGCGGATCTGTTTGGACGATAAGCAAACTTAGGGGGGACATTGGGATTGGGCCTTATGCTTCCAAACTGCCTCGGGGCAGGCTAGATATCAGGCTAAACCACAGTTGTAGCTTAATCGGTACTCCCGTAACACTGATCCGACTGAAACGCAATGATTTTCAAACAAGGTTCCGCCATCCTAATGTTCAACACTATTACCCTAGACCTACACTATCAGACATAAAATGTAACGTTAATAGAAAATAAAAAATATAACGGTTCAGAGCGTTGTTAGGCAACCCCATTTAACCATGAGTGTCCAGTGAGACCTCAAGTGCCGTATTGCTTTTAGAAAATGGTTACAACTTATAGAAATAATTACTTGATGACACAATATTATTTTATTTTCTAAATTATTTTTATTTAACAAATTCATTGAAATAATAAAGTACCTTGAATATATGTCAAGATGTTTCCACGGTTGCTAGGAGACGCAGTCACTGTTTCTGTATGGGATTTACAGTCACTGTAGAACACGCTTTCAACCGATCAATTTCCAGGATGGAAACAACCGATTTCATAAAAATAAAAGTAAGAACCAGCCCGAACAGCTCAGTCAGTAGAGCATGAGACTCTCAGTCTTAAGGTTGTGAGTTCGATCCCATATAGGGTCGAGTACAGTACGATGATTGTAATGTAGTAAGATGAAACCTTACGTACAGCCTTTACTACATAATTTATGGCGATAGATAGTACATTTACAGTCCTGAGGTTTCATATATGGCATGGTTTCATTTATAATATTTTTAGCACAGCTTTTCAGTTCTTTAATATTGTTGGAACACATGATATTTAATAAGGTCTATACAATTTGTTCGTTTTTAATTCAACAATTACTTACGCATTCAATCTAGCAGCAATTCGTTGCCAATCTTTCTCTCTCCCTTTATTTATGGCAATCGTATTTCCTTTTTCATTGTAATATGGCTGAATTCTCCATAGACCTCCACTAAAAGTCGCAGTTCAGTGGCCGTGAACATTGCGGCTCTGTCTTTACCGTCATTTTTCGCCATGATGAATCGATCAGATCCATGATCGACCTCTCGGGCTGCTTAAATAAACTGTGTATAAATGTGCACGCGCAATTATCTGGATTGCTTGAGCCTGGCTCGGTTTAGCCCGATCACAGTAGCTTGACTTGGGCTTCGTGGAACTGCTTTAGCCCCGATTGATTTGTTAGGTTAATTCAAACCAGGCTTGCGAGGTTAATCGCCACTTTTCTAAGCCTGCTTTGTGGAACAGCCCCCAGGTCTCTATGTGTACAAATTTGTTATTTATACCACAAAATAGGTAGCAAACTTTTTGGAATTGCTCCGGTAGATCATCGGCAGTCACAAAACGGGCTGTTATGGCTGCAACATAATACGCAGATCAAAGTACGTCCACTAAAAGTGCTTGTTTTTGCCACTGACAGGTTCAGATTGTTATTGGAAGTGTCTGACAACATTACTGGAAAGGATCGCTACAGAGACCAGAAACCTTTGTTTAACCTCTTCATGCAACAACTCACCTCAGATTTCAGAGTGAGACTTCTGTTTCTGGTTAAAAAAAGGTCTATCTCTGTAGCGATCCTTTCTGTAATGTTGTCAGACACACACATAACAATCTGAGCCTGTCAGTGGCAAAAACAAGCACTTTTAGTGGACGTACTTTGATCGGCGCACTTGCCCCAACAGATTACGTTGCAGCCATAGCAGCCTTCTACGGCTGCTACACCTAGAAGGGAGTAACATTCCAATGGCTCCACTGGTTCCATTACAATGTTATTGCACTTTTTATGACCCATCAACCAAGTTACTGTTGTCCACCCTGTAACTTGTAAATAATCTAAAATGTATTGGTGCATTTGGTATGAAATTATGATTTTACCTAATGTTATGTGTGAAACCGGGATGATATTCAGCCATATTTATAATGTTTACTTAAAAATTAGCTGGACAATTGTTGCAAAATATAAAAAATCTGTGCTGGATATACACCGATATAAAATAATAAAGATCCCCTTTAATCACTAGAGATGGATGATGGTTTCTTTTGCTAATCTGCAAAATTAGCAGGACTTTTCTTCAGCCTATATACATTGAGTTAATAGGGAGACAACCTTCCTGGGCTGTAGAAGACAATGGCATATTCATTTGGTTTTTTAGGAACTTTAGGAAATTGTCAAGGCTGTCTGTGTATAATCTTAAGACCTTGCTCAGTAAGCAACTGACTTAGAACAATTCCAAACCAAGACTGATAAAAAAACGTTTTTATTTTTGTAAAGGATGTCTTATTTATTCCTTATAAAATAATGGTGGGGTGAAAACTTGGTTATAGACAAGTAACTGAGCCAAAAGGGTCTGTTTATGAAAATCCGCCAATTTAGTAGGAATTTTAACAGAAAAGTTACGTTTTAAAAGGAAACATTATCTGCAGAAAGGTGTCCTTCAAAATACGTTCGTCATTCTACAATTTTAGACGTATGACTAGTACCGTTGTTCATACTTCCGTTTTTCGTACTTCCTACTTCCGTCATGCCACAGGTGTGTGACGTCAGGGGCTTGTCTCCGGGGCTGCAGCGGGATCCCTACGCGACCATTCTGACAGAGTACGTTAAGTCATGCTCTTATAAAATGACTCGGTATCTCTACATTTTACATCTTATTCAGGTGTTTAGTCCATACGAATCCATATGTGTTATGTGCTTGACAGAGATGCGTTTGTCAGCTAAGTAAACCCAATGCTAAAAAAGCTACTTATCGCTAATAACGAGCTAGCTATGTTAGCTAACTGTGCCCGCCTGAAGTTGCATCTTCAGTTGATGTTTGTGATTTGCTTTGCCGGCGGACGCAGTTCCCGTTTCTTGTTGTTACTCAGCTAAAGTAGGAGCTGACACCACGAGACGATTACCAGATGATTCAATATTAAGTTATGTTTTCTTTTGTTACAGCCTCTTGAATCGTTTCCAGAGGTACAACATGGCAGAGTGGAACGCCTTCTACCAGAATGATGAGGAGGAGGGAGGGCAGGAGGAAGGAGAGGAGTCTGGAGGTAGGGACTCTCTTCATTACATGTGCCAGTGATACAGTTAATCCACCAGGGTTACTTCGGTCATGGAAAAACTGCAATTCATGGAATAAAAAAAAAAATCATGGAACATATAGTTTTGGAAATGTATTGATATTTCTTTCCAATCAGTGAAGTTTCTTTTGTCAAGCTTGGTTGCTTGTTGGTCCACTTCCCTTTGAGGAATAAAAACCCAAATTAGAAATGACCTCATAGTATCGATCCTAAGTGATCAAATTAAACTTTATTGATCCCCTTGGGGAAATTAGGTCCATTCTGATTGATCTACAATTGTTTTCACATTTCAACAGCCAAACTTGTCTTGAATTTTATTATAACAGACATGGTCTTAAAAAGTCTTTAATTTAACTGAAACTTGCAGACATGCTGTGCACTGATCTGAGTACTTATTCTTGTCTTTTATTTCTTGGTCAGGAGACTACAAGATCACAGGGAGAGATAGTTTGGTCTTCTTGGTTGATGCTTCCAAGGAGATGTTCATTAAAGGAGAAGACGGGGAGCCTTCTAACTTTGACATGACCATGCAGGTAAGCTGGCCACTTCTCTCTCTCTTTTGCCACATCTGTATAACACCTGTCCTCTGTTTTCTGCACCTGCCACCTCCTCCTGTAAGTAACACAGTTCCTACACGAGTCTGGAAATGTATGGGAGAAGAATTTTATTTTCCAGCTCTTGAATTTTGAAATTGAAACTGTAGGAACCCTGAAGTTACCATCTCTCACACATACTTTAATGAATATTATATACTTATTTAATTTACCTTTTTTACACTTAGATGTACTCTCCTTCATAGATAGATAGAGAGAGAGAGAGAGAGAGAGAGAGAGAGAGAGAGAGAGAGAGAGAGAGAGACTTTAGTGATCCCCGGGGGAAATTCTGGGGTTGCAGCAGCATAACAGTATCACAAGAAACAGAATGTACAAAATACAAAGGCCTATATACTAAAAAACTACGGTACTATGTATTCATGCATTCAGTCTTGTGATGGTAGGTATCTGTGTCCTCCCCTTGCAGTGTGTGCGCAGTGTGTACACCAGTAAGATCATCAGCAGCCACAGGGATCTGGTGGCTCTGGTCTTCTACGGTACAGAGCAGTGCAAGAACCCCAGGAACTCCTTCAAACACGTCTACGTGTACCATGACCTCGATGAACCGGGTAGGATGCCGCCGCGTGCGTCGAGGCACTTCCATTACTCTCATCAAATGTTATAGTTAACATCCATGGGCTTTACATTTACTATAATCTCCCCATGTTCAGTATAGACAGTTATACTAGTCATTGGGACAAAATCTTGTAAAATGGCGATGAGTGGCCTAATGTTTATCTATTTGAGAACCCCTGCATCATAACATGTTTGTTGTTTCTGTCCTCGTGAATAATGTTTCTGTGGCCTAGTATGACTGTCCTCCATCTTCGTTCCTTCATCTTTTCCTTCATTTCCCCCAGGTGCTAAGCGAGTGCAGGACGTGGAGGCCCTGCGGGGGAACAAGGGTGCCCAGCTGGCAGCAGAGACCATGGGCAGCGGGGAGACATCGCTGGGCGACGCCCTGTGGTGCTGCTCCAACCTCTACAGTGACATTAAGCTACGCCTTTCACACAAGCGCCTCATGATCTTCACCTGCAGGGACCAGCCACATGGGGGCGACAGCGCAAAGGACCGCCAGGCACGCACCAAGTCTGGTGACCTCAAAGAGACTGGTAGGTTTGAAGGCAGCCTCATGATACCTCTAACAACCCACCTTGACAAAAGTTTGAATTAAAGCTGCATGAGGCAACTTTGCACATTGGCAGTGAGAGGTAACTGTTTGAATTTTTTTTTTTTTTAACAAATTAAAAATTAAATTGCACACAACACACTCATGAAATGATGTTTAACCAGCCGCCGCCCCCCCTCTCTCTGTTAGGTGTTGTCATTGATTTGATGCACCTGTTGAAACCGGGTGGCTTTGACGTCTCGCTCTTCTTCTGCGATGTCGTCAGCCCACCGGAGGACGAGACTGAGCTGGGGCTGCAGCTGGAGCCTTGTGGGAAACTGGAGGACCTCCAGAAGAGGGTCCGGGCCAGGGAGCAGAAGAAGAGAGCCATGGCCAGGTAGAAAAAGTAGTTACACATTTCCGATCTCCAGACATAAAAAGTTATTGTTGCGTCTTGTGCCTCCCGAGGATTCCAGAGGTGACACTGTAGTAGCTGTTCATTCCCTTCCTTCTTTCCTCTTCTCTGTTCTGCTTTCATTTACCGTCTCACACTGCTCTCCCTCTTTATCTTCCGTTGACTCACTTGACCTCTTCTTTCCTTACCCCTTCCCTCCAACCGCCCTGCCCCCTCTCCCTTCCTTTCAGGGTGACTCTGTGTCTGGGTGAGGGGATGAACGTGGCGGTGGGAGTCTTTGCCAACGCTATGGCGGCCCGGAAACCGTTTCCCGTCAGGCTGTACAGGGAAACCAACGAGCCAGTCCGCAGCAAGACGCGCACCTTCCAGACTCAGACTGGCAGCCTGCTGCTGCCCAGTGAGCTCAAGAAAGCCCAGGTAAGGACGTGTCCACACCGCTCTGCTGCTTTTTGTTTTGTAGCTTCAACTGTATGTTGTGCTGCCAATGAAAAGCAGTTTGCACAGCATGCACTTTGTCTCCATAATGAGTAGCTGCCATCAGTAAACAATACTTCATAACATGTCCCGTCGTATCAGGAGAGCGGGATGACATCTCGTTACTACAAATTGGAAACGTTCATGTGTTTTAACTCGTTGGAACGTCGACATCCAACATGGCGATCATAAGGTCAATTGTTCTTACTTAGTAGTTACTTTAAAATCTACCATAAACGAACCTCGCTCACCTTTTGCAAGTAGAGTTGGTTGTATCAATATTAAATAACTGATGCTTTTGACTTTTATGTCCTGCCACCATGGTATGTTGTGTTACTTTCCCACTTTGATATACAGCATGGGTGCACATAAGAGAAACCCATTTAAACCCACTATTGAAAATGCAATGGTTTCTGCACCCTAAGTGTGTATGCCTGATGCCTGTCTGTGCTGTAGGTTTATGCTAAGAAACAGATTGTGATGGAGAGGGAAGAGGTGGACGCCATAAAGAAGTTTGATGATCCTGGAATCTCTCTGATTGGATTCAAACCCATGGAGAAACTCAAACTGCACCACCACATACGTCCCGCTCTCTTCCTCTACCCTGAGGAAGACCAGGTGACAGGTGGGTAAAGCTGCTCCATTAATCAAATCAATCAAACACCTAACCCTGCCTTGCTCTACCTCTTGACCTACACAGGGAATTGAACCCTCAACCCTGGCGGTGTTAGTACCACGCTCTATTTATTGAGCTGCATGTCCTGTGTTTTCCAGGCAGTGCGTGTGTGTTCACCGCCTTGTTGAAGAAGTGCAGCGAGAGGAACGTTTTTGCTCTGTGTCGATTCATCTCCCGCCGAAACAACCCGCCTCGATTTGTAGCCCTGGTGCCCCAGAGAGAGGAAGTCGACCAGGGGCAAATCCAGATTACACCACCAGGTACAACACCCCAGGACTCGACTGGGTTTTATTGCATTTGATTAAGCCATAGAGCACCAAACCTAACAGATGTTGTCATCATGGGCATAGCTAAAAGGTGTTATGATGGCAACTTGTGATCTCTCGACTGCCTCAGGGTTCAACGCCATCTTCCTACCGTTCGCTGACGACATCCGGACCCTGGACACCCCGCAGTTCCCCACAGCCTCAGACATTCAGGTGGACAAGATGAAGGAGATCGTCTCCAAGCTCCGATTCAAATACAGGTGATCTATATGGCTGCACAGTTAATCAACAAAATACCAGATGATCCCTGGCCAAGTTACGTGTTGCTCAAACTGTGCAAATATTGAGCGTCAGTATCTCAATTTCTCCATACGACAAAATGCTGAAAAATACATTTGTAGAAAAGCTGTGTCACCACCATTGTATTTGAATGCTCAGATTGGACTTCATCAGTGTTGCCATAACAATAAGTAAATGACTCACCTGAAACCGTTTTGGCACCATGGCATCGTTAGCATGGAGGACAACGAGACACAACAATAGAAAGAAAGACAAATAGTCGACTTGAGGCGTCTCCCCAAATAATCAGTCAGTCAAAACCCAACAGGTACAAACTGTAACTGAAATATGTTGAAAAAGTGGGAGAAGCGTAAATCTTTTGTTTTTGTTACTCCACGTCTTTTCTGCATCGCTGTCAGTTCAAACCAAACGAACCGATATGAGCAGCAGTTTGGAACTGAGCATGAAGGCCTGCAGTGTGAACAAAGCCTTTATGTGTCTGGTTGCAGGAGTGATGCTTTTGAGAATCCAGTCATCCAGCAGCACTACAGGAACCTGGAAGCCTTGGCTCTGGACATGATGGCTCCGGAAAACACAGAGGACTTCATCAGTAAGACGCAGACAGACAAACGAACACACATTCAAAAGGACTTGAGTTGCACCTGTGGCTGGTAACACCGGGTATGTCTCTCTCCTCGTCTGTCTCAGTGCCCAAGGGGGAGCAGATGGACCGGCGTCTGGGTTCTCTGGTCCAGGAGTTTAAAGACCTGGTCTACCCTGCCGACTACAACCCGGAGGTCAAACCAGCTGCCAAACGCAAAACAGGTCAGAGTTGGAATAATATGGGAGCGGAGTCTCTTTTTCACTTGAAAGTGATTGTTTTTGTCAATGTGTCTGACTGCATGAGAGAGAAGTGAGTTGGTGCTCAACAAAAAAGATTGGCTGACTTATTCCCCCTTTAACTGATTTATGTTGTGATGTTGTGACTGTTTTTCTCCATGTGTGAACGTGCAGGTGATGCCGGAGGCGGAGCTGAGAAGAAGCCCAAAGTGGAGATGCCAGAGGACGAGCTGAGGGCCCACGTACAGAACGGCACTCTGGCAAAGCTGACGGTGCCGGTGCTGAAGGAGGCCTGTAAGCAGTTTGGGGTTCGAACCACCGGGACCAAGAAACAGGAACTGATAGATGCACTCACTGCCCAGCTGGCCTAGTGAGGAGAAGAGATGAGCCTCACTGACTTGTTGAAAGGGAAAACTGGTTTCAGATCAGCACTGCTTTTCTAAAACGTCGATGGGAAATTACCTCCAGCCAGCCAAGTGCTGGTAAACTCTGGATCTGGCTGATATGAGGCCTGTATCCTCTCTACCAGCCACTGGCATGTAACCAACCATCATTTGGAGGGCCTGTTGTTTTTTGTTTTTTTTCTAATTCCTACTTTGCTGGTCAAATAGTCAACTTGGCCTGTGAAGTTTGGGATGGACCCACTGTGGCCAATGTACAAAAGAATCCCTGCCTTGCTTGATACGACCGAGTCTGTAGCTGAACCTTAAATGTCTGCAGTTAGCGTGTAAATCCCACAGTAACCATTTATACTAAGAATGAATGTAAACAAGTTGCGTTATATAAATTGTGTAACTGGTTCAATGCAAACTGGGGTCAGTCTGTCTAATAAGTATTCAAACTGGTACATGTGGGTAACAAGAATATAAAAAGTCTATAAAACTATTTGAACGTGATCAAAATAGTCCAACTGAGAATGACACTTCCCTCCATATTCTTCTGTTTGTATTAAAAAAAAAATGAAAACACTTTTTGTTGCCATGCTTCTAATTTCTACCATTTTCGGTGACTGAATCAGTGGGTATACATCTCCAGCAGAGTTTCCAGTTCTTCTTGTCTGGCAAGAGAAGGTGTGTCTCACTACAGTAAGACCGCAGCATTGTCGGCATACTTTGACCTGCCGCTGCATTGTGTCACAATACAGCACAATAAAATGTTGAGGGCAGGCCTGTACAGGTTAATGCTACCTGGCTGGAGGTGGGTAGTTGACGCCTTCAACTTGACCACGTGGGAGCTGCATCGGTTTTTAGAGGCTTTTCTACAGTAGCATTTCATTGGGGGCTTATTCTGGCTGACTACACACCAGGTAATGGAGCTTTAGGAACACACACAATTTTTCAAGGTAGTAGACATCCTTCCAAGTTGGCCAAGTTGTAGGTTTTGTGAATTTTTGAAACCTGATTTACCACTAACAAATGGAGCTCTCATTCTGTAGCCTTGTAGGAGCAATCGGACTTTATTCAAGCCTTATTATACCTTATTCAAGGCAGCAGATATCCTTCCAAGCTGTCTATTTAAAAGGAAAATAACTGTTTCTTCCCCGAGTGTATTCTTTACTTTCACTTTGGCACTTGTGTAACGCGAAACAACGTTGCAACACGGTCGTCAAACGTTTTATTTTGAAAGTTCTGAGCGGAAGTAGTATTGTGTTCTAGCTAGCATTACGCTGTTTGTGGTCTGACTAGTGTACCAGCAGGTGGAAGATGGAGTGTGACTGCAGGGCGCACAGCGGCTGTACTGACGATGCTGTCGACGGTAAGACGAGCCTAAATAAACTATTACTTTCTCTGGTACTCTATAAGTAGTTTAAAGTGATATTATCGGATGTCATTGCCTTCCTAGAGGGACTTATAAGGTGTCTGCGGAACTCAAAAGCGACTTTACTGTGACATATGTACTGTACTTTATGGCCTTTTGTATCTCCTATAGTATCACTATTATTCACATAATATTCCTATAGTCTGCTGTAGGACTACTATACTTCTTTTCAAGTGTGTCCCTACGGGGATACACTTGTTGCTGTTGTTTATAGTTATTGGTTGCGAGAATCGTTCCAACTTCCGGTATGAATGTTCAAAATAAAGGTTGCAATGCTAATTGTGTACTTGATAGCTTTCAAAGTTGACTAGTATAGGGAATTCTGATAAATAATATGATTCATAAACACATAAAGCGACTTATATAAGCAAACAACATGTTTTAAAGCAGTTTAAAGAATTTTGTGACTTTTTAAACTAACCTATTTTTTTTGACACACTGATACACTATAGACTGCAACTACTGTGATTTTTAAAGCTGTGCAACTGTGCTGCATAGTGGTCAAGCTGAAAACAAGGCTGTTTTTCTTCTTCATCCTGAAAAGTTGACATTTTTGAGAAACTATGAGCAGGTCTGTGAAAAGTTCACACAAATGAAGGCCTGTATTCAACAATAGTGTTTTCCTGGGATTTTGAGTATTTATTTCTGTATTTCACATCTAGGTGAAAAGTCAAACCCATGATATGTTGTAAACAACATTGCTGTGCTGACTAATCTCA
The DNA here is from genome assembly GCA_034670405.1 of Hoplostethus atlanticus. Taxonomy (NCBI): domain Eukaryota; kingdom Metazoa; phylum Chordata; class Actinopteri; order Trachichthyiformes; family Trachichthyidae; genus Hoplostethus; species Hoplostethus atlanticus. Next base: position 12,460 of record JAXDDX010000047.1, read on the forward strand.
CGGTTTCCTCCCTACCCTCTCCTCATAGGCTCATGGCTGGCTGGCAACAGCGTCCAGATGGGGGCTTTTACTGTGGTGGGATATCTTCTCTACAGATTCTCACAGAGTCAGTCATTCCACAGCAGCCAAGTTCACTCTGAAAAATCCCCTGATATGTTTCTCTGATTGAATGATTGAATTATTGATTGATTTCACAGAGTTAGTGAGAAAAAGACAGAAGAAAGGCAGGAAGTGTAGGAGAGCACAGGGTCAGTTAACTTGAATCTGTCTGCAATGGCTTTGACAGACAGATACCAACTACGTTTGGATGCTAACACCAGGGGTGTAGCTTGGGATTATGGGGCCTGGACACAGGGGGTGATCTATGTCATCTAATCATCGATGTCTTCACATCCACATCACCTCCACACATTAATTTACTGATCAGACACGTCCCTGATTGAAATGATGGGTTTTGGGCGCTAACCTTGATGCTGATGAACCAGTGCTAATCAGCTGTCATTACCAAACTTTCACCAGTAGTCCCAAATTCTGCACTGGAAAAAACAAGGCAGATTTTTATTCCTGTCTTTGATAGACAACATAACAATTTCTGGATATTTTTGAGAATGTTTTATTTGTTTGCAGTTGTGTAGATTTCAGCCAAACCCTGTTTCAAAACCACAGATTAAATGTATAAAAGGACCCCTGTCTTATTGAAGCGTGACGTGTCCTGGAGTTTTAAATCTCAAGACCCTGGAACCTTTTGGACTTAACAAATCCTTTGACCTTAAAATTGATCTATGACTGATACCGTCTTCCCATCTATTACAACAGACTTTTTCAGTATAGTCAATAACTTGTCTTATCTTATGCCGTTTTTGCTCTTTGTATTTATATTCTTCTCTCTTCTCTGTGATTGTATTTTATAATTAACTAGAGACGTTTAGCTCTTATGTATTTTCCTATTCGCAGTACTGTATTTATACTTATATATTTTTATATTTTTACTGCATATTTTCCAGTATTTTAATCTCTCACTTTATGTATTTTTATAAGACTTAAGCTAGAGACTAGATAGAGGCTATAATATAATATATAATATATAATATAATAGACAGAGGCTATAATATTTTGATCTCTTTGACCATTGTCTATGATATTTAACATTTGGGTGGTTCTGTGGATTACTGTTTTATTTTACTGTTTATTTCATTATTTCACAGTTTGTTTTACTGTTTTATTTTATTTGTAGTGTGAGTGTAGAATGGCTGTTCCAAGAGTCCAAACTCTTTATGGATTTTCGGTCATTTTATCTTTATCTTAGTCAAGCTGTCTGATAAAAACACTGAGTGACAGCGGTTTGCTCACCTATGATAAACCACCATATTCATTATCCTCAAACAACTTCCCGTTCTCAAACTGACACCGACTCTTCTTCCCCTGCAGCCCTCCCAGCTGTGATCCGATGGCCGATTCGTCTCTTCTGCTCTCTTACTGGTGGGTTTAGTCCGGGGCCAGAGGTCAGAGGTCACTTGGTGTTCCCTCACAGCCTGTTTGAACTGACAGAACACAAAACTACAAACCAAGATAGATGAACAAGATAGATGTTTTAAATGATGTTGTTCTTTCTGTTGCAGGTCTGTCGTCTCTGTGGGGCTGGGTGAGCCACCTAGTGGGAACCCTCCGTGGTACAAAATATAACCCTTCTTTCTCAACCATAAGAATGAAAACAAAATGTGTTGTACGTTACCTATTGAAACTAAAAGACTGATGTTTTATTTTGTTTGTTTCAGGGATACAGAGCTTGTGCAAATGGCTGTCTCGAATTTGGCGGTTTATCGTAGGTGAGCAAACTGACGCCATTCGGTTGGATTTTATTCACGCTTGTCAGGAAAGAGAACCCAGTGCAGCGAAATGTCTTTGTAGAGGAAGGTGAAAGTCAGTTTGTTGAGTTTCAGTGTTTTAGTGTCTGGCTGATAGGAAGCTGAGCGTAACTGATACAGGAAACACTCAACATGGGCGCAATGAAATAACGATAAAGCAGAAGGTTTGACAAAACCAAATGAAGGCCTCATGTTTACTGTGAAGGAGTATCTAGTTGTTTTTTATACTGTACAAAAATGAATGGCAGTAAAGGGCTTCTTCTGAAGGTGGGAAAACGAGCCCTGATGACTCAAACTACACTGACTGTGCAGAAGCCACCAGGAATAATGGGAAGGGACGGGGCAACCTAGACGACCGATGCAAACTTGCAACGGTATAATCCTTTAAATCGGGGTGGTGAGGGGAACACATGTAGGCCAGCAACATGCAGGTGAGTGTAGGTTTGGTCACGATCCGCCTTGTTAACCGTTAAATCAACTGACCTCTGATCTGTTCTCATTCAGCGTTATGCTCCAAGGTCAGCTGGCTGCATGCTGTCATCAAAACCAGCCCAGGTGGGTTTGCCTTAATTTACCCTCTGTTCTGTCCTAGAAGAATCTATCCTAGATTTGCTCTGGTCTCGGTCTTGGCTTGGACACCCTTTCGACCTGGTCTTGACTAAAAACTTGACTAAGGTGGTCTTAACTACAACCCTGCAAAGAAGTTAATTGTTTTTCTACTCACAACTTGTTTGTCACCTCTGCAGGGCCGTCCGACCCCAACAGGGAACCAGACCTGAGGCTGATTCTCCTGGGGCCCTCTGGTGGGGGGCGGACCTCACTGGCAGACAGTTTGTCAGGCTGCAGAGCGGCCCAGACTGGGGCACCCATGGGTCCCATGATGGTGAGCACCAATCGAAGGACGGCCTTAGACGGTAGAGAGGTGACGGTGATCGACACCCCAGATCTGCTGGGGTCGTCGCTTGGTGACGGTAAAAGAGCCTGGGAAGCACTGAGGAGCCTCCAGCTTGCCGGTCCTGGACCCCACGCCTTCCTGCTGGTGATCCGAGCTCCGGGCTCCGGTACAGGGCTCAACCAGGATGCCGCTCAGGCGATCCGAACCACCCTGGAACTGTTTGGAGACGGAGTCACCGGGCACATTATCACCGTGCTCACCCATGCAGACCGTCTGGGTCCGAGGCAGACCCTGGATCAGCTGCTGGAGGTGGACGCTGGAGGTCTAAAGACTGCTCTGTCTCTGAGCGGCCAGAGGGCTGAGCTGGTGGACAACGGCCCAGACTGCCCCCCAGAGGCACGGTGGGCGATGCTCCGGCGTCTGGTTGGGCGGGCGGCGGAGACGAGGGCGCTGATGAGGGGGCATTTCGTCCACGAGCTGCAGGAGAGGGAGGACCGCGTCAGGGAGGAGCTGCTGGCTGACATGGCTTCAGTACTGGCAAGAAAACTAGGACGCATGTAAATGTGGGAGGGAGGAGAAGGGGAGATGGTCGTGTGTGTGTGTGTGTGTGTGTGTGTGTGTGTGTGTGTGTGTGTGTGTGTGTGTGTGTGTGTGTGTGTGTGTGTGTGTGTGTGTGTGTGTGTGTGTGTGTGTGTGTGTGTGTGTGTGTGTGTGTGTGTGTGTGTGTGTGTGTGTGTGTGTGTGTGTGTGTGTGTGTGTGTGTGTGTGTGTGTGTGTGTGTGTGAGAGATGCTAGAGCACTGGAGAAATAAAGAGGCGGGATTCATTGAAGTGTTAAACATGCAATTTTGACTGCAAAGTGCAAGTGTGATTCTTGCCTGAGGTATTTTTGTCACTCTGCGGGTTTTCCACTGTCCACATGAATTCACTATCGCTGCCTGGATTTTGGTTTTGAACATACCGGAGATGCTTTTGGTTTACTATCTTGGTCATGTACAGTTTGTTTTCCTATTTTTATCATGTTGTAATACATTTGTACTACATTTTGCACGTTCCATTGTCTTGTATAGGCCTTTTCAACATGTTTTTCATACGGGTTACTCCCTCTGCTCCAGTTGTGTTTGGCCCTCTTCCATCTTTCATAATGTATAAGAAGCATCAAACTTTAAAGATTAGAAAGGAAAATAAACTGAACTGTCATGTTGGGCCGAGAGCTCAAGGAGGAATAGCTGATATTTTGTGCCGATATTCAATTGCTTTCAATTTTCATGTTCATTCCCCCCCACAATTTTATTCTTATCAGGATGGTAAAACATCTGAAACAGCATTTGGACCATCATGGGACTAAAACCCAGACTAATAAAATTAGGGTTATCAGCTCCCTTGAGGTAGGGTGACCAATATTTACCTTATTATCTCCTATATTTTCTTCATTGACAATGCACCATACTCTACCTAAAACTGTACCACCCTGCTTCCCCAGTATGTTTACAGAAAAGCATGACTCGCTGTGTTTGATGGCCTTCAGTGAAGGTTCAGCTGACACGGGATGAGTAGATAACTGAATTTTCATTTTGAGGTGAACTATTCCTCTAAGTATCACCTTACTACAACTGATTTTTGTCTATATTGGTGGTGGTTTCATGATGAGTATAACCAACTGGAGGTCGTAGTTTATAAACCTGTTAATTTATCACTACATCTCTGCTGCGACAGGATGTTATCCTTTCCCCTAAAACTATATTATGAGATAGATAGATATATAAGTCTATATATTTTTTTTTTATTTTATTGATCACGTCCCCTTAGGCGATTGGAAAAAGTGAAATGTAGGGTTTCGCAGTCTCAGGGGAGGGGCCGCTCTGACGCAGGCTGTGACAGCAACACGGAGCCAGGGAACGCCACTGCGCATGTCCGCGTCCTGAGAGCCAGGAGGGAGAGCTACCAGGAAAAAAAGTGGTAAAGACAAAGGACTGAAGATTCCCCAGCAAAACTCACACCTGGATATGTTGGGCAACGGGCTATGACAACATCACGGCGGTAACACGAGGCGCAGGACGCGGCCGGGTGAGTAGCGAGAGAAAATGAAGTTATAAGGCGTCAGGAGGTCTTGAGTGTGTGTGTGTGTGTCTGGTGTGTGTATGTGTGTGCTATCAGACGGGAGTCACGTAGGGCAGCCAGCGAGACTACACGGCTCGTTTTGGTTACTATCGTGGAAACTGCCTCGGTTCCGGTATGTTTCGGGGTGTGGAGGCGTTGCACCCCCAGTGGAGTATCCGCTCCTACCGAAATTGTGTGTTTCGGACGTGTTGTGTATTTTCCAGCTGCTAAAATAGGCAGCCTGCTTCCTCCAGCCAGCCCAGGCTGCTGGAAGTGTTTACCTTTTTCACTTGAGTGTCTGCTGACTGGAGCACCACCGTCTGATCTCACCTACAACTTGACATCTCTCTCATTTACTACTAAATCAATCAATTCGGTTTTTATTTTATAGCTTTACTTAGGCTGTGTTCTCTTTTGTGTTTTTGCTCATGGTGGAGGCAGTGTGAGGCTGAATGCTGCTCGTCCCTGATTGACACACTGGTGTCTGAATAGATTTGGGAACTGAAGAGGTTAATAATTGATTTTTAAAAATTCAAACTTCTCTCTTTTTTCTCTCTCTCTCTCTCTCTTCCTCTCAGCTGTGTTCCAGGCACCCCCTGTCCACTCAGCATCAAATCCCAATTGCGTCGGCTCCAGTGGAAGTAACGCTTCATGGTCGGCAGCCTTGCAATGGAAAGAACTGCACAGCTATAGGCTGGTGGCCGGCTGGAAAAAGTCGTCCACACACAGACAGGATGGAGGAAGTGGAAAACGCAGAGCCACTATAGTTTGCTCCTCTAGTCTTTGGTCTTGCTGCTTGAGCGGCTGTCTTTTATTTTTGTGCACCTGGAGACTCTTTGTTTGCTGTCTGCTGGCCTGGCAATCCCTCGCGGTGCTCGGCACACACTTGAGTCCCAGTTTCTTTTTCTCCCCCTTGCCCGCCCCCCCCCCCCCTCCCCCCCCTTGACCTTTCCTCACACACTCATCTCCTTTTGAAAGAGCAGGTGTTGCTGTGTTAAACAGGCAGACGTCTCGTTTACCTTGTAACAACCACCCCCCCCCCCCCCCCCCCCCCTTCCCTCCCAGGCGCTCCTCTCCTCCGTGCGGCTGAGAGGTTGCCATGGCGATGGTCGCCATGACGCTGATGTAGCGTCGTGAAGGTAGTAGTGGCGGTGGTGGCGGTGGTGGTGGTGAAGAAGAACGTCCAGGGATGGGAAGCGCTCCTTATTCAGCCGGCGAGTGGAGGGGGAAGGGGCGGGGCGGCCTGCAGGAGCTGGGCTGTATGCCCTGGAAGGTCAGCAAGCAGAAAGGAGGAGGAGGAGGAGAGGTGGTTGTGGGAGGGGACGAGAGGAGGTGCAGGGATCCCAGGGACTCTCAGCAGCAGCAGCAGGATCTCTCGTCCTCCTCTTCCTCCCTCACCCCCCCAGCGCCTCCCCAACCCTCTCCGACTCCTCCGGCCATCTATCACGAGAAGCAGCGAAGGGAGCTGTGCGCCTTGCACGCGCTCAATAACGTCTTCCAGGACGGGACGGCCTTCAGCAGGGACACACTGCAGGAGATCTACCAGAGGTGAGCAGGGACTCTGTGTGTGTGTGTGTGTGTGTTTCTGTGTGTGTTTCTGTGTGTGTGTGTGTGTCTGTGTGTGTGTACGTGCACGTCACTGTTCTACTTTTCTTCTTTCTCTTTTACCTTACTTGCCTCATTCTCCCTCACACACTTTCCTCCACAATTGTTTCACCCTCTCACCCACCCTTTGTCCTGCTTTCTCAAAGTGGTAATCCATGAGATACTCGTTTCTTTTTCATTTAGTCTCCATCTTTGTCTCTTAGCCTCACTGTGGTGTTCCTCACTGTGGTGTTCCTCACTGTGGTGTTCCTCACTGTGGTGTTCTTCACTGTGGTGTTCCTCACTGTGGTGTTCCTCACTGTGGTGTTCTTCACTGTGGTGTTCCTCACTGTGGTGTTCCTCACTGTGGTGTTCTTCACTGTAGTGTTCTTCACTGTGGTGTTCCTCACTGTGGTGTTCTTCACTGTGGTGTTCCTCACTGTGGTGTTCCTCACTGTGGTGTTCTTCACTGTGGTGTTCTTCACTGTGGTGTTCCTCACTGTGGTGTTCCTCACTGTGGTGTTCTTCACTGTGGTGTTCCTCACTGTGGTGTTCCTCACTGCTCTCCCCAGAGATCACCTGTAATCAAACAGTGTGTCCAGTACTGTGACGTCTTTCTCCTTGGATTTTCTGTTGATGGAGTTTGAGTTCCTGTAGGTGGCGCTCTTTTCTTTGTCTGTTCAGCCACGGTGGCTATCGCTGCTCATGCTAACTACCCAGTTGAACTACAGGTTGAATCACTGTTCTGTTGTATCAGTCGGCGATAGCGAGTGGCAAAACAGACATTTATTTATATGAAAATATCACAGATTATTACTTTAATCTCTCCATTTTTTGTCAACTCCCTGCAGGCTTTCTCCCAGCACTCTGGTGACACCTCACAAGAAGAGCATGCTGGGAAATGGGAACTATGATGTGAACGTCATCATGGCGGCCCTGCAGACTCGTGGGTTTGAGGCCGTTTGGTGGGATAAAAGAAGGTATGTAGGGCCAGACACTGCTGGGGTTGAAAGCAGACATTTCCCTTGTTTTTACTATGCCAGAAAAATGTGAGGCAATGTGTTCACATCAACTGCTTAGTGACTTTTACTTCAGCATGCAATCCTAGCTCACCCAACTGGTCAATAGGACAGATTGAGTCAAAACTAAAAAAGAAAATTCCTCATCACATCTTGTTTCGTTTCTCACCACTTCCCCTATCTTACATGACTTTACTGGGCTCACAGGAATTCGTTTTTTTGTTGTTGTTTTTTTTACATCTTTTGTTCGAGCACTAGTGGCTCTGACCCTCGTACTCCCAGACTACTCGTTGGTTTTAATGTTGATGTAGGAATTTGTGCTTGTTCTGCTGTTTCACTCGTTACTCCTCTGGATAACAGCGTCAGCTAAATGCCAAGAATGCAAACGTAACGCAAATATTGTAAAGAGGCCAAATGATCAGTGGGGTCTTTGTTGACTATTTTTAGATTGGTTGATTAAATGAACTGTTTGATCAGGCAGACAAAGACTAAGACGAGGCTTATCTGCGCCGTTACTTCCTCCATACCAAAGTTCTCCATTTAATATAGTGGTTGAGATCAATACGGAAGGAAGCTTGGTTTTATCAATCAATTATTAACACTCAACTCAAAATGAAGGAGTAGTAGAAGGAGAGAGGTGTTGAGGCTCAGACAGTAGTAGGAACATGAAGAAATAGACGGCACTCTCCAAAAATAACAGTCAGTCTTTGTTCAGCAGTCGTGATGAACGTGTTGGAGAGAATGAAAGGGTAAACTAAGAAAATAAATCTGAGGTGGGGAGAGACAGGTGGGGTTATTATTGATGCTGATGAAGGCAGCTGAACCATGTGCATCATGACTGCTGAGTAAAGACAGATTGTTGTTATTATAAGGTTGTTATTTTTGGATAATTCAGAATACAGTGATACAGTTATTGTGTTGCCCATTTCCCCATAATGGTCTTAGCTCAAAACCACACCTCCACTCGCTGCTAATCCTCCGTCTCCCTCCTCCTCCTCCTCCTCCATCTTTCAGGCATATGGTAAACCTATAGAAAGTGAATCACGTGACTTCTTATCTTCCTCCAGGGATGTGGGCAGCATCGAGCTGTCCAATGTGACAGGCTTCATCCTGAATGTGCCGTCCAACCTGCGCTGGGGTCCTCTCCGGCTGCCGCTCAAACGCCAGCACTGGATAGGCGTCAGAGAGGTGGGAGGAGTCTACTACAACCTGGACTCCAAACTACGTAGCCCACACCCCATCGGCAACCCGGACGAGCTCAGGTAAGAGTGATTGTGTGTGTGTGTGTGTGTGTGTGTGTGTGTGTGTGTGTGTGTGCGTGTGTGCGCGTGCGTGTGTGCGCGCGTGTGTGTGTGTACTGTTACAGCTGTAAAGTGAATACATTATGCTGTTGTAAGGCTTGGAGTACTTGATGTAGCCGATAGATCCATTACATACAGGAGGCGTGTTAAAGGAATACACCAGGTTTCTGGGTGATCGGGTCAGTGAGAAGTAAGAAGACAGATTTATTTTTTTAGTAATAAAATTTATTAATTCTATCATTAACTCGATACAGCTGGTGTTGTCAGATTTATTTTTGGAACTATTTCAGGTGAGCAACCACGTATTCATCCACCGTGCAGTGATCTTTAGCTGCACACAGTCTCCTATCATCACACCATCATCACATCACAGTCATTTAGCAGACGCTTTTATCCAAAGCAACTTACAAAGGTGATAGTTGACACTATGTGGAAACAGGGAACGTAGTCCTTGCCAGTTCAAAACCGTAACTTGGTCACGTATCATTTAAGATTTCTTAACATTTTAGTTTTAGCGCTGCTGCAAGTTCTCATTTTCTCACTTATGAGATGATGCTAGTCACCTACTGTCACTGAACATGGTGTATGCTACAGTGTTAGCATGGAGCCTACTATCACTGAACATAGTGTATGCTAAAGTGTTAGCATGGAGCCTACTATCACCCAACATAATGTATGCTAAAGTGTTAGCATGGAGCCTACTATCACCCAACATAGTGTATGCTAAAGTGTTAGCATGGAGCCTACTATCACCCAACATAGTGTATGCTAAAGTGTTAGCATGGAGCCTACTATCACTCAACATAGTGTATGCTAAAGTGTTAGCATGGATCACTGGAGGGAACGATTTACGGTGGATACATGGATGATTTTGGTGTCTCACCACTTCAGGAGTAAGTTGACCAGCAGGCCGATCTCCCAAAAACTTGTTGTATTCCTTTAAGATCTCTGGTGTTCAGCGGGCGCCTGAGTTGCAGGTCTGCTTTCTTAAATCCCTCTACTTTGTCCGGTCTGTCTTTTTGGATTCCTTAAAGAGTTGCCCATCTCGCTATTCGCCATCTTGTCTGTGGCTGTCCTTTTCACTATCCATTCCTATGACGTCACAGGAAGTTCCTGCGCCACCAGCTGCGAGGGAAGAACTGTGAACTCCTATTGGTCGTCTCAGAGGAAGTGGAGGCACACCAAACATGGCGGTCTGACGGCTGCTAAGGGTGAACCAGCCAATCGCATCTCCGGTTGGCCCCCCCCCCGGGACAGGCGGCGTGGGCCAATCGCAGAACGAAAGGGAGAGGAAGTAGAGTTGTGCACAGCCAATCACGCGGATGCACATTTTCAGACGTTTCTTTTCCCCTTCTCTTTTGGGTTTTGTTTACACAGCCATTGCTGGACTCTCTTTGTCCGATGAGACGCAAAGCGATGAAGGAAGCAAACACATACAGGGAGATCACAAAGAATCACAATAGTTACAACACAATTCAGAATTATGAAAATGTTATTATTTCCCTATCTGGCATTCTTATGTGTTTTTATATATTAACTATTTTTCAGTGTCATATTTGATTTGTTTTGTTTTTTTTGTACATTTTACTTTCCAAAGTCGCGGGAGTTCAGGCTGTATGTTAAATGCTGTTTATCTGCCCGTCTCCCGCAGCGATCCTACCTGCTTCAGTCAGTCGTTCATGTTCACTAATGTTTCTTCGTGTTTCTGTCTACCTTCTTGTTGTGAATCTCTATCTCTTTTTTCCTCCTTCCTTCCCCTTCACCAAAGTGTGTCCTTCCTGGCCTCGGTGTGACTGTATTTCCATCTCACTCCTCTCCGTCTCTTTTGATATATCGGTTCAAAATCGGTGATTATCACGTTGCCAACTTTGTATCCCACCCCCCCTTTCCCCAACACTGCTGGCACAGACTGACCCTATACCAAGTCTGTACCAACACAAGCGTTTTATATGGCAACAAAGCAATGCAACACCCAGGCCAAGCACTCCCTCTAGTGGATGTTTGTCCACACTCGTGCTGTAATATTGGTCCAGAGGCCGGTGTTGTGCCAAAATTAGTTTCCCCTAAAAAAAATGTGTCCTCAATTTCATGCCAGGGAAGTAAAAATCTTGATTCAGTTTTTGTGGATTATTATTATTATTATTATTGCTGGCTTTTCAAGCAGTAATTCAACGTTTTAACAGTTCATAGCATGACAAAGATTGAAAGTAGCCTAACTAGTCGCCTTGTAATGATCATGATGATGATCATGCTAGTTTGTGATCTTAGTGTCTCAAACCAGAATTGTCCATTGACACTACAAGGAAGTTGTCAGGCTATAAATTGGTTTACTTGCCATTAGGGCTGGGCAATAATTCAGTAGTATTGTTTATCGTCTTTCAATTGAATCATGTCGTGATAAAATAACAATATTGAGTTATCATGTTACACAATTTGGTCAAAAATAATGATAAAAAGTAAATGAAACTGATTAGGGAATCTTATTTGAAAAATACAGTTTGATCACACTTCAGGTTACCATGCAGTTCTATGTGATGAACATCAGTTTGATCATTGATCATGTGATTTTGCAGATCGTTGCTGTCGGGTGAAAACCTTCCATCTCCAAAATGTCAACTTTTCTGGAACTAAGAGAAACAGTCTTGATGTTAGCTTGACCACCATGCACTTTTGAGTTTATAAAATGGGATTTGAAAGATTTTCATCAGCTCAGGAGGTTAGGAAAAAGTTGTTTTTTTTTAAAGTTGAAAATCACCAAAATTGGAGTTAATTTCTCATGATTATATATTGGGGATATTGCCCAGCCCTACATGTCATCCATCAAAGCCCCGCCTCCACTGACCTCAAGAACAATATGAACGTTTTGGCCCCGCCCCAACACCTAGACATTACTTTTTGAAACCTTTCTGAGAAGTTTATACATTTGAAAGGTGGTGATACTGTAGGAGGACTTTTAAGTGAATTTCCCCCACGATAATTTCCTTGTGCAGCGGCGAAACAACAACACACACCAAGGGACACAATGGGGAACATTTTTTTGGCACAACACCGGTCCAAAGGGTCACAGCAGCATCCCTCTGTAGCACAGGAGCTGTACTGATGTGGTGCTCCTCCTTCTCTACTGAAATGACTTGTCAAACCTGCCAAATGCAGCCGTGTGAGACCACAGGAGATGGTTTCAGCAAGTTTAACAGTTACAGCGGTCGCAGATTTATGCCAGCTGGTTTCAGTCTGAGTGTGTTTTGGCTGTTGGTCTCACGAAGGGAAGTTGTCAGTTTGAGAGAGCAGAGGGTGGGGAGACGGAGCGCAGTCTGGAAAAAAAAAAAGCAAATGTGTTTGTGTTGGAGTAGAAAGAAAAGTGAAAGTTTGACAGGCCGGCTAGCGAGCACATGTCCAGCCAGATGTGTGTTAAGAGTTGATTATTGTGACCTGAGCCTTATGAGAGATTGATATTGATGACGGTTGTAGCTATAGATGTATCAGCTTAAGAGAAAGTGTTTATTATATACACTTATTGTCTATTAATGACAATATTGGCCTTAACTTGTTTACATAGAAAATAACATACATTGCTCTTTAAGATGAAGAGGGGCTGTGTAGTTTGAGTGTATTTGAGGAGTTTTATTCCAAAACACCAATTTACTTTTTGAAAATAAATTGCCTAAGTTTGTCATTTGAAATATAGAGGGTCTATTGTGTAATGATGTTATAATTTTGTCAGCCAAGGACTTAAGTTGCCTACAATCCTTTTTTAAAGGTACCCTGATTTTTTTTTTTTTCTCAGCTTTGTGCTATCATTTTGTAAGGAGTATGTGTCTCATTTTTAATGGTGTATATCTCATTTTGGAATGAAGCTCTTCAATTCTAGCTCAGTCTATAGACCTTTAATCTCATTATCCAAGTGAACACGCATTGAAACATGCACGATCGTCTCCGATTTGATTGCTGAGCAGCCCACTCACCTCATGACGACAGTGTTTCACTACTTGGGTTCAATGTTATTGTGGGTTATGCTTTTTGCCATGACAATCCCACCCATTCATCCCTTCCCCATCAAAGAGTCCTGGTTAAATGTCACTGTATATTCTGGGTTTTTTTTGCATAGAAATAAAAAATGCTTATAATGGCACTTTATGCAGAAGCTGGTGTGTGAGTGTCATATGAGTCATGCCTTGCTGTAGAGGAACTGTTGCTGCATTGTCTGCTTTGTCTGAACCAAAAAGTACCTCTCTTTACCCTGGTTCCTCTGGGAAGCAGGGGGATGTTTTCATATCCACAACACTGGCTGATGATGCAGTCGCGCGCGTGCGCGGTACCCCAGGCCCTCCACAGGCGCTGCGCTGCCGAGCGGCTAGGGAGCGCGCTGTGGACGGGGGCGCGCCAAGCAGTGTGCAGATGTGTCGCAGATTTGTAAAGTCGCTGGACGCACGGAAAGATCGATTACAAGGAAGTAGAACAGGATAAATGGGCCTCAAACTGTCAGGAAAACAAGGCGGCTGAGAGAAACGGGGACGGGAGGACGCACCGGGACGGCTGTCACTAACAGTTAGCTTAGTTTGTCACGGAGAAGACGCCACTTTGACAGTTATAACAGACCGCGGGCACGGAGATGGAGCTGTCAGCGATAGGAGAGCAAGTGTTCGCTGTGGAATCAATCATCAAGAAAAGAGTTAGGAAGGTAAGCGTTTTCAGAGTATTTTCTCGTCTGTTTGGCCGTGGGACGTTGCCAACATTTGACAGAGACAGTTCGGCAGTTTTCGGGGTGCTACTTTGGATGCTAGTGAAAGCATTTGAGGTTAAACGGGAAGAATTGCACGACTAACCTGGTTATCTAATTGTAGGCTATCCTAAAGGGGGCGGGTTGCGGAGGGTGGCCGTTAGATATAACGTGGAGTGAGTTGCCGTTACGTTGCAGCCTAGCATGCCAGGTGTTGGGCTAAAAAGACTGGAGGACATGGGACGACAATACCGACAGCGTTACCTTTTAGGCCTGTCCTGCTAATTAGGTTAGTGTTGAGGTAGACTGTTGACAGATGAAGGTTTGTGGGTGGCATCTTTTTAAAGCTGCCCCTTTTGTATGAACGCGAGTAAACACGTTTAATTGCCATGAAGCCGGCAACAGCCTCATTAGTGTTTAAGATTTACTTGCATTACAGGTACAAATGATTGTGGCGTGCATACTGCAAGTTATGCAATATATACACGCTACTGTATCAGCTGCACTGAATGCATGTTTTAATCTGTCAGCTGGTTATATGGGGGTTGCGATGGAGGGTTGGTGAAGTGAAGTCGGGAAAAGCGGTGACTTCACTCATTGGGAATAACTGAGGGCTGGGAAGTGATCAGTGCATGATGTCACCGAGGATGACTAACTCCCAGTGGCTTGGCATATATGTGGAAGACATACATCTTACATTATCTGTTAATTATAGATATTGCCTGATGGCATAGCAACATCCTCCTACACAAACTCACTTCAACTGCATGTTCAGATGTAGGCATACATACGCTTCATCCTCTCAGTGTGATGTGGTAAATAAGAAAACAGTCCTCTCAGTTTACACACTACTTCCCATGATGTACGCTATGAATTTTAAGTCAAAGATTTAATCCAGCCTAAAAAGATGGGTGAACTCTCTTCTGCAAATAAAAAGGTGGGTGAACTGAATTTAGGTGGTTTTTACCCTCCACTACATCCCTGTTCTCAGCTGAAAATCATAGGAGAAAGCTTTATGGAAACCTTTAAACTGGTGCCTTCCCAGTGTCAGGCAATTAGGGGTGAAGAGGAAACCAGTAAACATGTCGTCCCCCAAAAATGATGCAGGCACCCCTTGGGTCAATCAATAACAAGATGCATCATCCCTCCAAGTTTTGTCAAAATCAGCATTTGGCATAGCCAGAATTCCCCTCCTTTTCCCACTTCCTTTGTGTTACTTTTTCAAAATCCCCACTGTAGTACAACAACAAGTAGCCAGCAAGCAAGCTATAGAGGTAGTGATTAAAACACAATGATGGAAAACTTTGAAGAAGAATTGGATCTTGCAAAATGACAGGCCTGTGCAATTCATGCTGTGGAAATAAAAAACAAAACAACAACAAACAAACAAACAAGCGTAGAGTGACTCGTTAGCTGTGTATGTTCACCAACAAAACATTTCCCCATTTCTTGATTTAAGCCCCGCCTTGGACGATTGTGATTGGTTTTCAGAAATACAAACAGCACATGCCACAAGTTCTCTGCTGGACCTTTCTCCTAAAACAAAGTGTGGAGAAAGTGTCTGAGATATCACATTTGAGGTAAATGTTTTGGCTCTCATAGCGCCCCCATCAGGCCAATCAGTGTACATTTTTAAACGCTGGAACACTGCGAAGATGCATCATCCTTCCAATTTTTGTCAAAATCAGACCAGTGGTGTCAGATATATCATGTTTTACGCAGAGACAGACACCGTATCCGTAGGAGCATGAAAGTAAGCACAGTATGTGTGAGCAGAACTGTGTGGAGAGCCATTTAAGTCTATGAAATTACATTAAAACGTTTCTATATCATGTGATAGCCAACGCTACTGGTTAGTCTCCTCTGACATCTCACTACAAACTCTAGAGCCATTGCCCTCGGGATCAGTGTGTACATGAGAACCAGAGTCACTGCTTTCGCCAAGGACACTAAATCTGCAGGAGTTTGTCATGGTGACATTGGTGTAGGAGCATATCAACAACACATGTAGTGACATAAGCACATACTGGCACACATTACCCAATTTCCCCATGGGAATGATTAACCCAGCATTCACGTGCTATCGGATACATCGGAAAAATTAATTTCCTACTTGGAAATTTCACATGAACGGCATTAAAAGTTGGATGATTACGTCGGTAAGTCTGAGAAGTTGTTTTACTCCAGTTTCTGAGTTATGATACAATGATAGCCTGTAAAGGTGCCATATTATAGGAATTCAAATTGTCTTCTATTTATGTACATGTATGATCAAAGATGTTTCAAAAAGACATTATTAGCATTTGTCTTTAAGTTTAACGTCATTACATTTTCAAAGAGCCACCCTTTTTTCCAGGCAGTTTCAGACCAACTCCAGTAAACGCATCACAACTGGACTTGGTCCTGATTGGCTCCCTCACCTCACCACAGGCCAGTTTGTAGCATCTGAACTGGAACGCCTCCACTGAGCAGGTTTACCTCAATTGACTAAGAGGAGCTGCAGTTGTTGGCCAATCAGGGTCCAGTATTGTGAGGACTTAGTCTTCAAATTCAGTCATTCATTATTCCTCTTCAGGGTGACTGGAGCCTATCCCAGAATGCAGTGGGCGGAGGGCAGGGAAACACACTGGACAGATTGCCAGTCCATGTTAGAATGATGATATAGACAAACAATCACACTCACAGGCAATTTAGAGTCTCCAGTCCACCTGACTTGCATGTTTTTTGGACTGTGGGATGAAATTCAAGCCCGCTGTTCCACTGTTAGCATTGTTCATTCAAGTAAAATACATTTATTTACAAAACGTCATGAAAAGCACTATTCTTATCCTGAGCCATTATACATTTTAAATTCTCAAAAAAGAATAATGTGGGACCTTTAATTTTCATAAAATGGCAGAAAATTCAGGTTTTGTGTCAGTCAGCGGTAAGAATACACATATATGTACATATGCACGTTTATTACACGTTAGTTACAGTCAAACCATCATAACTTTTTAAAAGGAAGAAGCAGGTAAATCCACATCCTCCTTTTCAGGACAGCCATGTTTTCTGATCGTTTGTCTTCCGGGTTTGATTTTCCGTCAGAATAGTGCGTGAAGGCAATGCTGTTTAGCAGCCGGATGCCAGACCTTTCCACCAGGTCTGGTTAACGTTTCATCCCTTTCATTCATAAGGAGACACTATAAGACATAAAATGGACAGTATCACTCATATACTGTATATATACTCATATATACTCACATTACATATTTTCATCCAAGGTTCTACATTCATGAGATGCACCTCGTGTCCGATGCCACTCTTAAAACCTTGTGTTTCTGCAGGGGAATGTGGAGTATCTACTGAAGTGGAAAGGATGGCCTCCAAAGTGAGTATGTATACTTGGATGGATGGATGGATGGATGGATGGATGGATAATTGGTTGGACAGATGAATGTATGAAGAGGAATCTTGCACACATCTGGAAAGTATGGAAAATCATTTTTAATAATTTTGAGTTTTTTTACACATTATATTACACATCTAGTGTAATTTTGTACGTTTTTAAATGTTTTAGTTTTAATTGGTTTATTATACTTTACTTATTTTACTTTTTTATTTTTTAATTATTGACAGATACAGCACATGGGAACCTGAGGAACACATTCTTGACCAGCGCTTAGTGCAGGCCTATGAAGAGAAGTGAGTAAGACCAGCATGTAATATGTGGGGGGCGGGGGGGGGGGGGGCTGTGACCAAGAAATTGCAAAAACATCCTCATATTGTAAATGGATACGCAACAACACATAAAACCCGAAATGCATTAAAGATCCGATTTCACAAACCAGCTCCAGAGGTGATGAATACATGAAGATGTTTTGTTTACAGGTTGTTGTTAAGCGTCTTCTTGGCTTTTACAGAGAGCAGAGAGACAGAGCTCTGGGCCACAGGAGGAGAGGACCCAAAGCCAAAAGACTCCTTCTGCAGGTAAAGTTTGGAGTTTCTCATATGTTCCTACTTACGTCACAGTGGTTCTCATTCTCATCGGGCAAATCACCATCCCAAACTTCACTTCTGGAATCTTTTTTTTATTCTGAAAAGCGTCTTTCTCTCTCTGTCTTTGCTCTTCATTCAGAATACCATCTACACCATGGATCTCCGGAGCGCCCACAAGGCCCCGGAGAAGCCTCCACCTCGCCTGCGTCTCTCCCTGACCCGCTCGCTGGATCCTGAGGCCGAGGATCAGCCGTACGGGGCCTGCCGACGGACACTCCCTCCCCAGCTGGCTCATGACAAAAACAAACCCATGAGGTCACAGTTCAGGTGCCTTGACTCGAATCCTCCTACCCCTACACAAGAAGACTGGGAAGGCCGGGAAGAGGAGGAGGACGACGAGGAGGACGAGGACGAGGAGGAGGAGGAGGAGGAGGAGGATAGGGAAGAAGAAGATGATGATGGGGAAGAGGAGGAGAAAGAGGAGGCCCAGAGGGTGACAAGGACGGAGATGAGCGGAGGCATTCTGAGCGGTAAGTGTGTCAGTCGGTCAGCCAGGAGGCTCTAATCACCGACGCAGCCCAGTTCACCACAAGGACTGACTCTGTTTGTCAACCTCTTAGCAGGTACTGATAGGCTTATTTCACTGGGCGTGGAACCAAAAAACATTGAGCTCTCCCACCCTGAGCTGATTAAGGGACAAATCATCCAAAAATCTAATTAAAGACTTTAGATATATTTAGATTTTTTTGGTCTTTTTTTTCATTTTGTGTAATCGCTGTTATGCATGTCTGGAAACAGTTGCTGCAGCGTTTCAGAAGTGAAAAAACATAGTAAATTATATGAGTCGTTATACTTTGAACCCACCCACTGTTTCAAGACATTAAAGTGGTAATCCACGAGATCCTCATGTTTTGTTTTGTTTTTAGTCGACATCTTTGGTGCTCAGCCTCATTGTGGTGTTCCTCACTGTAGTGTTCCTCACTGTAGTGTTCTTCACTGTGGTGTTCTTCACTGTGGTGTTCCTCACTGTGGTGTTCCTCACTGTAGTGTTCTTCACTGTGGTGTTCTTCACTGTGGTGTTCTTCACTGTGGTGTTCCTCACTGTGGTGTTCCTCACTGTAGTGTTCTTCACTGTGGTGTTCTTCACTGTGGTGTTCTTCACTGTGGTGTTCCTCACTGTGGTGTTCCTCACTGTAGTGTTCTTCACTGTAGTGTTCCTCACTGTGGTGTTCCTCACTGTGGTGTTCTTCACTGTGGTGTTCCTCACTGTAGTGTTCTTCACTGTGGTGTTCCTCACTGTGGTGTTCTTCACTGTAGTGTTCCTCACGGCTCTTCCCAGACATCACCTGTCAATCAAACAGTGTGTCCAGTACTGTGACGTCTTTCTCCTTGGATTTTCTGTTGATGGAGTTTGAGTTCCTGTAGGTGGCGCTCTTTTCTTTGTCTGTTCAGCCACGGTGGCTATCGCTGCTCACGCTAACTACCCAGTTCTTCTTCTGTTTATTCCAAACAAACCTGGAAATGTAAAACGCATCACTTCCTGTCTCCAGAGGATTTTCCCCAGGAAAGACCTACCTGACACCGGGTGTTTACAACAGCAGATGGAAAAGCTTCATGAACTGGCTAGAAGTTGGAGAACTGTCGCTTTATATCGATCAATCAGACATTTATTTCTGAAAATGTTGTGAATTATTACTTTAAAGAAAACCACGTCTGGGCTTGGGGTGGTTCCATTTGGGATTTGACCAGGTTTTCACAAGAAGTGATTGGCAAGGACGTCAGACCCCAGAGCAGCCAGACTGTCGAGATATGCATGGTAATAAGTGGCCTACCAATGAAAGAGTTTAAGCTTCTATTTTTAGTAGGTGACAGTAACAAGACAGAGTAGATCAATAAACAATCTCACAGTAGAATCTATTTTCAGCCATTTCAACAATGATTTATCCCTTCGTTCCTCCAAATAATGATTTGGAGAAAAGGGTGTCTATGTCCTAAAAGCACTCATAGTTCTCTGTGTGCTGCAGGCGATCTATCGTTGTCAGTTTATGACATCTATCAGAGGAGAGATGAACTACCCAGGTCAGCCCAGGGAGGTTAACTCAATAACAATAAACACGTGACGGACTTGATGCAATCACTGTCCGACTGCAACTCTACCTCTTTCTCCCTCTGTCTTTGACCCTCTAAATGTCTTTTCCCTCTCTCTCTCTCTCTCTCTCTCTCCATATCCACCTCCCTCCCTCAGGACAGAAGAGGGCAGAGGACTGGAGCTCTGCTGTCGGACCAGACGAGGTCGCTGTGTCGGAGCGGCCGGACACCTGGAGGCCCGCCATTGGTCCGGGGGAGGTAACCGTCACCGACGTCACCATCAACTCCCTCACAGTAACTTTCCGAGAGGCGCTGGTGGCCAAAGGCTTCTTCAGAGACTGGGGCCTGGAGGTCTGAAACATGATGAAGCGTGTTGGGGGGGTTCGGGGTGACAAGGGGGTTGGAGGCATTAGCCGACGTGAGAGTTTGTTAAATGGCCGTTGAGTGCCAGTGTTGGTGTTTCCATTCCCTCCCTGTAACCTCTCCATCTCCTCATCTCTTCAGCAGCCTGGTCAGCGGCTAAGTCTATATGCACAGAGTCACCCGGTGAAGGTCTGGTTCGGGTTCAGCTGTTTACATGAACCTTTGATACCCTGCGATTGAGTTCCATGGGTTAAAGGGCGTTTAGTAATCTATGAATTTCATTGACTCTATCGGTGACCAAGGAATTGCAAAAACATTGACGGCTTATGGTGGCCTGTCTCATTGTCACAATAGAGAGCAGTAGTCTAGCTAATCAGAACAGATCCAACAGAAACGTCTGGTGAAGAGGTAAAATATCACCAATAATACTGCTTTGGTTGCTGCTTTTTTGACTTGAGAACGAGGCTTTTTCTCCGTAGATGAAATGTCTTGCGACTCCGGCCGCTCGGTCTTCCATCGTTGAGCAGTTGAAAATGTGAGTAGGTGTGGGAGGGGGTTGGGAGTTTGTTCCAAAACGGAGTACAGGCTGGAAAGTGAAATCTCAGCAGCTGGCTAAGTAATGGAGCCATTGGTATTGATCAACAACCATCAACCCATCAACCCACCCAGATATATTATGGTCATTTTGTGCTATGTGCCAGTAAAAATCTTCAATAGTAGCAATAGTAGATAGCTGCTAATACAGGCGAAGAAATAATGATCCCAATAGAAACAGTAAGTTCTGCGTGCCACCGTTTATTGCTGACATCAAAATGTACCCATAACCCAGTGCAGGTCTGGGTTTGCACAGTGAGATGTTTCCTTGTACCCTTAACCTGTTGGGAGTCAGCCAGGCATCGTAACCAGGTTTCTAGTGATCAGCGTATGATCTTAACCGGGTTGTTCTGAGTTCTGATGTCTATGACGCGTCAACCCAACGGCGGGTTAGTAAGCCGGTTAAGAAGGGAACCCTCTGTGCGTGTGAACGTAGCCCCTGACTCCTCCTCCTGCCTCTCTTCCACACTAAGCTTACCGTTCAGTACTGGACTAATGTGTATTGTACATACTCTCAAAACTACAGTCAGGTGGGCTGAGCTGTCAGTCCCATGCTAACATACAGCGTTCAATACCCATAACCCGTAAACACACAGACTGTTATAACTGTACAACGTGTGGCTTAGTCTATGTATGCGTTTCAAAATCCTCTGAGAAGACTTGATCCGCCTGCATGCCGTCCTCCTCCAGGTCAATTATATCAACGACATATATCCCTCTGTGTCCGTCTTATAGGTCTTATAGGTCCTTCAACACAAAGCGAGGTGTGTAACCGTGGAAGTGAAACCTGGACCTTGTACCAAAACCAGAAAACGTGGAACGTACTATGGAATTGCACTGTATTTACATCCTTAAGGTTACGTGTCCATCAGGACCCTCTTCATAGCGCTGGCTTCCAGGGTTCGACCCATATGGGTTGTTGAAGGCCGATACTGATATTTTTAGACTGAAGCCGCCAATCTTTTGTGCCGATATTCATTATCTATAAATCTGACTGTTTTGATGCCAAAAACATACAATTATCCAGTGTTTCCCCCAGAGTTTTATTATTGTCGGGGTGGAAAAGCCTCAAAAACAGCATTTAGACCATCATGAGACACTAAAACTCCATTGAAACCCAAACTAATCTGCGATACATTAGGTCTTTAAATAAAAAAATAAAACATTATTGAACAATTAAATGAATAAAGCTGTGGTCAGGGAGTAACCTCCATATCTGTGGTGGACGACACTGATAAATGATAAATGTGATGAAATCAAAGCCCAGTATCGGCCCCGTATATCGGTCCAACCCTGCTGGCTTCCTGCCCGGTGGACACAGGAGCTAACTTGATGTGTCATGTCTGTGGAATCTCCCACAGCGGCGTCCCATTGGTCCGAACGTTGTTTATTCCACACCGAGGATGATGGGTCAGCATCTCGTGATCCCAAACTGTCTCTGTGTGATTATGAAGCTGCAGGGAATGGAAGTGCCTGATGTTGCATCATTTTGTTGTTCTGTCTGTGGAGCTTTAGGGCTAATCTCTCTCCCTCTCTCCCTGTGTCTCTCTATCCTTTACTCACACACACACACAGACTGACAAAAAGATATACACACACACACACACTCACACACCATTACTGTCCCAGCTTGTTTGAGTCCTGTATCTCCAAATGCACGACCCCCCCTGATGTTATTAAGACTTGAAGTACGAGGCGGCGTTAAAGAGGACGAGGGAGGGACCGGTAGGGAGAACTACATGTATTTTTAGTCATTATTTTTCTACATTGACCTGAATGTAAACTATTTATTCTTTAAAAGGACAAACCTGTGTATTTGTCACGCAGACGACTGAACTGAATAGTTTTTATACAGTTTGTGATAACCGCCGAGCTGACGCCATCGCTAACCGACAGCAATGACAGAACAAGCACCCGGATTTGACATTGCCTAATGTGGTCGCTTGTGCTGCTTCCGTCCACTGCTGAGCGAAGAACCTTTGCACTTTACGTGATGTAGTGAACCTGCTTATGATCTGCTCCCGTCTACCAAGTGTCAGTGTGTATAGAACATTTCTATTGTGATACTAAAATAAATGTTGCTCGTTTAATATTACCCTTTTGCTAATTTCTTTGTTTCTTTGTCACAGCGACCCAGCGTTCCAGTTTCCAGCTCTCTCGTGGATGTAATTGGTTTTAACAAAGGTGTTTTTATTGTGTTCAGAGATTATATTTATTATATATTTACAGGGTGTCTGCAAGTTTGATCAGTTCAAAGACTTTTAAAGACATTTTTAAAGCGGGTAGAATTTAATTTTATGGTGAGAAATAGAAATTAGTTAAGCAGACTATTCAGAGGTCTACATTTTTTCATACGCCCAGAAACCATATTTTGAAGACCTCTAAAACATTAAGACTTTAATACCCTATATTTAACTGTAGACCTTTTAAGGCCTTGAGTTGAATGGTTGTGTGCTCAATATATTGGATGTAACAAATGGGGGGAAAAACGACGGTTCAACAATCAAGTATTTTTTCAATGGTACAAACATACTTTATTGTACAATTAATTTATTGGCAAAAAAAAAATCAGACCACCAAAATAACTTAAAAAAAGAAACTAATGAAAATGGAGCAACAGTTCATTTTTGCTTTCTCTCAGCAAGCACCAAAATTGTTAAGAGAACGAAAAAGTGGTCAAAGATTCATCTGAATACTAAACAAATATTTAAATAGTCTTATTTCCAGTCTCTTTTAGGAGAAGAAATGATAAAAACAAAGATTTGTTCAGTTGCTATCGGTTTGTACAGTGATTCAGTATGTTTACATCTATAGTCATGTACATGAGACATTTCTTCAAAAAAAATAAAAAAAAATGGCATGATATACTCCACAGCCTCCCCAGGGCAAACTGAATGACTGTCTGCAGTGTCATTTTGCATCACCATAACATCTTCAATACAAAACAAAAAAACATGTTTTATCTAATAATTCCTGTAGCTTCAAGTTTTATTTCCAAAAAATAAAATTAAATAATATATCTATATATAAAAGACAGAGTTTTTTCCTTGTTTTTTTTTATAAAATAAGTCTCAAGATATATTGCCACCTGGTTCTGTTGCATCCCCCTCCCCATACCCAGCAAGCCCAACCTTTTGAGAAAAATAGTGAGCATGTGAATATTGTCTTCAGTCCTCTCCGTGAAAAGCTAAATGACCAAATTTAGATTCTTTCTGATCAATCCTCTGCCTCAATTTTATTTTGTGCATGTGTTTCATGTCTAAGTTTTGGGTGTTCGGTTCAGAGATCTTTCAGGTGTGACTTGTTGCATTAACCCCTCCCTCCCTAAAACTTTGTCAAAAATACACAGAAAAAGGCGCATTGGTGCTCATGACCTACTACACCCCATACTGTACCTTTAGAAAAACTCAATACTGTACAGTAGCTCAGGAGTACTTTTGTAGTTATAGATACAGAAAATCCAATCAAACGGGAAACAAGCAGTAGAAAAGACTTTCTCTCTGCTCATAAGGTCTCAAAGTATGTACAGGTTGTTTTTTTGTTTTGTTTTTTTAACAATTTTTGTTTTCATTACAAAAAAAAAAACAGTATTTAAGTCACCATTTTCTTACTTTCTACAGTAATAACATTAAATTAAACTTTATGGTTGAGAGGCGGTTGTGAGAACAAGGAACAAAGGGAAGAGAGACAACACTATGGACTAAAACCTGTGGGGAAGCAGGAAGGATCCCCTCTGCAGCCCGCCTCCTCTCGGCAAAACAACTTTATTCGCCTCCTCTTCTCTTCCTCTATGCATCAGTTCATAAACGAGGCTATATTATATGTACACACAACCTTTTAAATCGGCCGAACTGAAACAGGCCCGGTACGCCCCCGGCCGCCGTCCATCGTTTCAGGGCAGGGGGAGTGAGGAGGGTGTGCACATTTATAGGAGAATAAGAGGAAGGCGGGTGGAGAAGTGGCTCAAGGATATCTGTGGGTCATCATTTCCCAGAAAACCCACCAGAGCTGCTGTCAGTGAGTTGTTACCCCCTCCCTCAACAACACTGTTTAGGTTTCACTCGGACCCCAAACCCCTCGACCGAGCTATAAAAATGGCCAAACTCAAACTCACCCCCCCACCCATCTCGACTTGTTTGGCTTTTACACAAAGTCATTAACAAAAATAGATATTCTATGTATGTGAATTGTCGCAGCAGTCACCGTACAAAGTACATTACTGCTAAAACTGCCCGGAAGAAGAGTCCTGTAACGGAAGATATGTTGATGTTTGTTTTAAAGGTCCAAAGAAAAAAACAAAACAAAAAAACAAAACATAAGCCAGAAATAAAATACACTTCTCTGCAAAACAGATACAATCATGACTGGGTATTTGAAAAGGAAAACAAAACAATAAAACGGTACATTGTGTCAACTCACTTTAATTTTTCGCCACATTTAAAATCTTAAAAATATTCATAAAAAAGGCAAAATTCTCAGTCCCCAAAAATATTGTGTGTCATAGACTAAGGAAGAAATATCTCCAACCTGAAACACTGCCCTTCCACCTTTTTGTACACAATTGGCAAAAATATATAGATATATATTAACAGCAATAACTTACCATTGTTTTAATTTATTCATTTATTGACTTCTAAGATTTATGTTGCATCTCCCATAGGAAGGAAGTTTCAGTTCTTTTCATTTATACATCAGAAAAATATTTAAATAAAAAATAAAAACTTCTAAAAACCCAAAGCCGTAGTCCACTCGTTCTCTCAAGTCATAGCAGTTCGTCGTTTTTGGGGCAACCGATCAGAGCATCGAGACAGAGAGAGACAGGGACAGAGACAGTATGTAGTATGGAGTCTGGGCTACATAAGGTCTAAACTGTTGTGGTTAATGTTCGTTCCCAGCTCCTGGTTGCTGTTGTTGTTGCCGTTATTGTTATTCCCACCCAACATGTCCGACTGCCCCCCTTGTCCACCATGCATCCCTGTCATCCCACTCAGCTGGGACATGATGGCGTTCTGGTCCGAGCTGAACTGACTGGGATCTATTGAGTTACCTTGCTGCTGCTGAGATAACTGTTGCTGCTGGGGTGGCGCCATGCCGGGGTGATGCTGGCCTAGGTGGCCTGGATGGGGTGACCCGGTCTGGGTCTGCGGGGAGATGCGGTGAGGGGAGGGCTGGGGCTGAGGCTGGGATGAGGGCTGCATGCGTGGGGACGGGCTGGAGTGAGGAGGTTGGGATTGCGGTCTCGGCGAGGGCTGTGGGGATCTGACCTGACTGCTGAGCGACCCTCCTGGGCCGAGCCCTCCTTGCCCCTGAAGATGTGGGTGAGGGGACTGCGCCATCTGCTGTTGGGGGCTCATAGGACTGCTGTGGTGGGCTGGAGAGCCCCCTCCGAGGTGCTGCTGCTGCTGCTGAAGGAGCCTCTGGTGGATGGCCCCAGACCTCCCAAGCATTGCTTGGGAGGTCTGGGGCTGTGGGGGCCCACCACCTTGCTGGGGTTGCCCCTGCCCTGGTCCACCTTGCTGGAGCGGTGGTCCTCCTGGTCCTCCTCCGCTCCCTCCAGGCCCTCCATCTTGCCCTTGTAGCCCACCCATTGAATTCTGCTGTTGCTGCTGCTGCTGCTGCTGCTGTTGTTGCTGTTGCTGCTGCTGCTGCTGCTGTTGCTGCATTTGCATCTGATGCTGGAGCCTTTGCTGGATAGCTGCAGCTACTTGCTGATGGGACATGGAGCCTGGGTAACCTTGCTGCTGGCCTGGCTGTCCTGGCCCACCCGGGGGCCCTCCTTGCTGCTGCTGGGGGCCCCCTACGCCTCCTCCAGGCTGGGGCTGAGAGGAAGGGGGTATCCCTGGCTGTCCCTGCCCAGGTTGCATGAAACCTTGTTGGCCCTGCTGCTGAAGTCCTTGAGGTTGCTGGAACTGCCCGTGGTTCCCCATCTGTTGCTGCTGTTGTTGCTGCTGCTGTTGTTGTTGCTGCTGTTGCTGCTGCTGCAGGTGCCTTCTCATCAACAGCTCTCTGAATTGTGGATTAATATTAGACATGTTGCCTTGTTGGCCTGGTTGCATTGCTCCCTGTTGTTGTTGTTGCTGCAATGCAGCCATTTGCTGTTGTTGCTGTAGATTCCCAGGCAACATTGGGCGCTGTTGTTGCTGCTGCTGTTGTAACTGCTGAAGCTGTGCCATAGTGGGCATGTTCCCTCCCCCTGCTCCACCCTGAGCCATGTTCATCCCTGGCTGGCCACCTTGGTTTACATTAACCTGCTGTTGTCCATCCATGTTGGGCAGCTGGTTACCCCCAGGCCCCCCTACTACTGCACCAGGAATCCCTCCTGCAGCCCCCTGGAACCTCACACCTCCAGGGCCCCCCTGTGGAGGCCCTCCTGGTCCTCCAGGGCCACCCTGGCCTCCTTGATACCTGGCTGCTCTTTGCTTGATGAAAGCAGCCATAAGAAGAGGGTTGGAACGAAGAATGTTGAGCACTTGTTGCTGTTGGAGGGGAGAGCTCGGGGGGCGCAGGGCTCGCAGGAGATCTTGAAGTGCAGCCTGGGGAATATTTCCTGATCCAGCTGCCCCTGCCATTGCAGCAGCAGCAGCCCCCGCTACCCCTCCTGGCCCCCCCATGAGCTGCATCAGCCCACGATTGCCTGCTTGTGGTTGCTGTTGCTGGGACAGCTGCTGCTGTTGTTGTTGCTGGGCAACTGCTTGCTGCTGTGGTGTCATGTGACCCATCATACCTGGCCTCTGTTGTGGGTTCATGGTCGGTCCCCCAGTACTCCACTGCTGGTTTGGTGGCTGTAGTTGCCCGCCACCTCCTTGTTGGACTTGCTGGAGCTGTTGAGGTGGTAGCTGGGACTGAGGGCCTCCTTGCTGCATCCCTGCTAGCATTCCCTGTTGCTGTGGATCTAACATAGTCCTGCCTGCTACTCCCTGAGCCTGTGGGGGCATGCCCTGGGCCCCAACCATCCCAGCCCCAGGGTGGGGCATGCCCATCTGGGCCTGGGGGTTCTGGTGGTGAGGATGTTGGGGTATCATGCCCCCCTGGCCCTGGGCCTGCCTCTGGAGGATCTGGGCTTGGCGCTTGAGCCATCTGCCTCTGGGTCTCTGCTAGACGCTGGATTTTTAGGGCTGTCTCCACTGCAGCCAGAGGGGGCCCTTGCTGCTGGCCCTGCACAGGCATGGACCCCTGGCCAGGGTTGGGTTGTTGCTGCTGCTGGGGTGGGGTGGCTGGTCCCAGTCCTGGTTTACCCAGGGACTGGTGGAGAGGCGAGGCTCCTGGTGGTCTGGGGGTATATGGAGGCAAACCACCAGGGTGCTGCTGTTGCTGGAGCTGGAGCTGCTGGACATTGGGAGGCTGCTGCTGAGGCACCATCTGCTGCTGTGGAGAGTTCATCATCCCCCCTCCACCTCCTGCTCCTCCACCCATCGACTGAAACTGGTGATGGAGGTGGTGTTGAGGAGGCATGGCACTGCCTTGCTGCTGGAGCTGCTGTTGCTGTCCTGGTGTCCCCATTCCCCCCATGCTTCCCATCCCAACTTGTTGCTGGGGGAGTGCAGGCATATTCCCCTGGGTGGGAGTCTGCGGGGTAGGAGGCTGTGTGCCCACAGATGTAGGGGTACTGGGGCCAGTTGCTCCATTGTTGTTGGCTCCTGGAGAGGGTAAGCCCCCATTGCCTCCAGGTGCTCCTCCAGGAGGAGGCTGGCCCACTCGCTGCATGCTGGCCATCCTCCTTCTCAGCATCTGGGCCTGCTGAAGCCTGTGCTGCAGCTGCTGCTGCCGGAGCTTGTGCTTGATGTTCAGGCAGAACGGGACTGGACACTTGTTCTCCTGACAATGCTTGGCGTGGTAGCAACACAATGCAATGAGCTGCTTGCAGATGGGGCATCCACCGTTGGTTTTCTTCTTACAGCCTTTCGTGTGCTGAACGACACGCTTCATCTTCTGGCAGGACGGCAGAGAGCAGTTGGCGTTTCGACACTGGCAGGCGTGGACCAGGGACTGGATGCAGCGCTGGATGCTGAGGCGGCGAGAGTCTCCAGGGCTCTGGGTGGCTGCAGCAGCCTGGTTGCTACTCTCGTCATCCAAACCCAGGCCCAGTTTCTCCATCTTGTGCTCATGGGTCTTAGTGTTGTAGCAGGTGATGCACAGGTCGTAGTCCTAAGAGGGATATGGTTGAGAAATATTTAGAAGTGATTTATAGCCAGTTTCTGAAAACATGATGAAGCCTATCCTTACCTATATATCCTCTTTAGTCATTTGTTAAAGTAACATATCAAATTCTCTACCCCTGTCTGGAACACCCCACTTCCCTCCTCACCTCACAGACGGTGCAGTGGAAGCGAGTCTCCACATGGTGCCTGCACTCATTGCAAGTGTAGACAAAGCGGTCCTGGCTTTGGTTGTGCAACTCCACCAGCATGCACATGGAGCTCCACTTGGACCTCCTCAGGGAGCTGAACTCCAGATGTTTGTCCCGGGCAATTGTCAGGAAAGCATCGCGGCCGTCCATGAGGTCACACGCCATCAGGGGATCTGGGTCTGTGATGGGGGGCAGGGCATTGGCCATGGGGCCTGCGATCAACCGGATCACAAAGAACACCTGGGACATGGAACAGGGTAAAGAGTAGAGGTGAAGTGTGGTCCTGTGTAGGTCAATGGGTAGTTTAGTAGAGATGCATTGCACTAACACTAGCACATTCACACTATTACACTTTTTTTCAAACTGCCAGCAGATTTTTTTTATGGCTGACTTTTTTTTTTTCTATGAAAGGCGCTGTGCTCTTTTAGACAGAGTGGACTAATCACAATGAAGAAGAAACTTTGGTAGCAGTTTTTACTTTGAACATAAAGAGTCAGTATAGAGCGCATGGGCTTTACTGTGGGAGTGTATGAGTCTCGTATCATAAGTACTACTGGATGATATTGGCAGCCTGCGTGACCTGCTTTTTTGTTTGTAATAAACACAAAATGTGGTTGACATAACAGAAAAATACTGTGAGTGCATCTAATTTACTTTTGTAAGTAGTGGTGACAGAAAACATCAAGTGAAACCTGGAAACAGCCAGTGACTTAGTGATACTCTGGTTAAGTATCTCCTATTCCACTCTCCCAGCTTCATTAACTTTTTCCGAGAGTAATAAAAAGGCAAGAATTTAAATATGAGTATAAGCAAGTTTCATTCCTTTCCTGCTTCCTTCCTGTCCCCATACCTCTTTATGTTTCTCCATGGTGGCATAAAGTTTCTGTGAAAGGTCATTGGAGACGTTGGGCATTCCTGGCTTCTTCTTATTAGCTCGGCTCAGGCTGCTCTTGTTCTTACTGGTTTTCTTGTTGTTCTTCTTCTTGGCGTTTTTACTGTCACCTTTTGTGGCCTGCACAAAGAAAGAGAAAAATCAGTGATCGTGCGGCCAACAAACTGCACAAGTAATGTCACATGTCCACCAGGAACCTCTCTTCACAGTGCTTGCTTTTTTTTTTTAAAGATTTTTTTTTTGGCATTTTGCCTTTATTTGACAGTCAGTAGAGAGAGACAGGAAAGATCAGGTGAGAGAGGAGGGATGACATGCGATAGAGGTCCCGGGCCAGATTCGAACCCAGGACGTCACGGTTATGTGGCATGCGCCCCTTCTTTTAGTGCTGGCTTCTTTTTCTTGTCATTTTGAACTATAAACTATGAAGGAAAAAAGATTTTTTCTTCTGAACAAAGTGAGTGCAATAGCATATAATGCAGATGCTACAGGACCATATCAAGAAACTACCATGTCCTTACATCAATACTCTCGTTGGAGGTGCTGTTCTCCTCCCTCTTCCTCTCCTCCTCCTCCTGCTCCAGCTCCTTGATGCTCTCCTCCAGCACATTTGGCCAGAAGTCGCCTTCAAAGTAAGGCAGCTCATTGGCACTGGTCAAACGATCCTCTGTTGCCTGCTTGAAGATATCCTGATGGGGAGAATGGAAGATAAAAATTACATGTTTTGCATGCATACAATGCAAATCAATATTTAACAGCAGCCATGAAACTGTATGTGCTTTGGGCAGCGATAGCCTAGGGATTAGAGAACCATGCTAATCTAAGGAAGGTCTTCGGCCAGCTGGGAAATCAAGGGTGGGATGTGAATAAGAAACATTCTGCCCACCATAAATATTAACTACTAAAGTGCCTTTGAGCAAGGCAGTGAAAACTGTAGTTGTATTGGGCAGTTCCCAGGTCTGAATGTGTGTAACTGTGTGAGTTACAAGCTCAAAAAGAACATGCATGCCGTCAAACTTCCCCAGATTACGTTTTTTTTTGTTCACCTCCTCCCACTTCAGAAAACAGTAACGCTGAATCCAGCCTCTCTACCTTGTAGTCATGCACTATCCTCTCCGCCACAGCCTTGTCCAGCATCTTCTTGTACCACTCCTGCAGGCGTTTGGGCTTGGGGATCTTCTGGTCCATAGGGTGACAGTGGAAGATGTAGTCATCCCCTTCACTAGGTGGGCAGGCCCAGATGTGACCGGTGGTATAGCTGAGCAAGACACACAAAAGATACAAAATGAGCACAACCCATCCACACACTAGCAGAAATCAGTCATGTAACAGGACCAGCTAGAAGGGTTGAGTCAAACAAGAAAACATTTTGAACCCTTTGATATTTTTCGTTACACGTGCATTCACGGTCTCGCTCAAGTGAATGTTTTCAGTGGGCCTTAGGGTGGCGTAACAGAACAGATGAGTAACTGTTAAAAGGTGTTTATAGCAGTACTCACCCTAACTTCTTGACATACTCCAGGTAGCCAATGAGGATCTCATGATAGACCCCTGTTCTCAGACTGCGAGGCCGGAAGAAGTGCACACTGTCCAGGTAGGAGATGTAAACTCGCCTGGGGGGAGGGGGAGCAAGGGAATTAGATCACTCCACATTGCAGCTGTTGAAATTGAACTAATGGTGGGATTTATTTAAAATGAACATTTCTTTGGTCTTCAGGTAAAAGGAATTTTTTTAGGAAAATATATTTGAAACAATTTGACATTCTCACCTCTGGTTGGGCTGAGGGCAGTCAGATCCGTACTCTTGAACGTGCATACCGAAGAAACAGACCTCTGCTCCATCGATGTCCTCAAATGCAAACAGGGCCTTTGTCCTGTACGGGAAGGACCTTGACATCTCCCCGTTTTCCACAAACCTGGAGACAAGATCATGACAGTGTGTTAGTTTACTGAGAGTAAAATACAGTAACTAACAGTAATAATAAAACATTAGTAGTACTTGGTACTACGTTCATCAACTAGATGGGTTAGGGTTAAACTATTTAGACCAGAACTTGTCCCCTTGTGGCTGGGGTTATCTGGGGTTCTACCCTAACTAATGCTGCACAATAAATCAAAATATCGACATTAAAAGATTAAATATTGCAATGACAAAATCACGAGACTGCAACTTTCTCTTAAAGGGAATGGGATTTCAGACAGATTCCCAAACAAGGTGCTCAGGCTCTGTGCAAAAACTCTTTCCAATGAAGTATTAGCATCTAATTTTTTTATTATTTTTTTTATTTTATAAATGTTTCCAAATGTTAAAAAGAAAAAGCTGTGTCCATTTTTCACAATCCATATCACAATCACAACATCCAGTAAATTAAATTGCAAAGCAACCTTTTGTCAACATCATGCTGAACTACCCGTAATACTCAAAAATCTGCAATCACACTGCTCAGCTACGAAACGATTACAATCTCTCTGAATCAGAATGTGATGGTAAATGTTTGACCCTCGATCCGCTCGCGACGTTGTGAGCAAACTAGACACGCACCTCCGACTCTGCAGGTGAAAGATTTGTTAATGTTGGGAGCCGATTGCACGTCGTGTTCCTGTACCTGGACTTCATGCCTGGTTTAACCTCCACCACCTTGTCAGAGACGTGAACCACGCGGATGGCGACCTCGCCCGCCTCTGGGTGGCTCTGACGCTTCAGGTAGTCGTTCACCCTCATCTCCAGGAAACTGCCCAACTTTGTGTGGGGCAACCCTGCAAGCCAGAGAGAGGAGAGAGTTTAGTTTAATTTACTCAAATGATAAAAACAGTGAGGGACGGGGGGGTAAATAAACTTGACAAGTCCAATCTCAGTCCAAAAGATGAACATATAATACTAATCAAATAATAATCAAGATGACAAACGACATCAAAACTCAAAAACAGCACATGCATAAATAACAAGAAAGGGCAATAAATAAAGTGTGAGTGGTCGTGAGTGGTGTCAAGAGGGTGTGTTTGTCTAAGCGTGTGTGTTTGAAGGGAATGAGAGAAGGATGAAGAAAGAATGTGCATGTTGTATTACTGAGAAGAGAATTCAAGCCGACATGGGAGACAAACAGGAGAAACTGAGTTAACGTCGGCACAGTCTAAAATATAGAAATCAAGGATGAACAAGGAGACAGAAGAGGCAAAGCTACTTACTTTTGGCAGCGTACTTGTTTTCTTTCCTCGTCTTATTAGTCTTCTTTAAGCAGCAGTCACATACAAAACTGATGCAGCGCGAACACAGAACAAGAGGTCGAGTCAGTTGAACAGAAAAACAAGATGGATTCAGTGATACATTTGGCATCATGGCTGTTATATGAACCTGCAGAAAGACTAGAAATAGAAATGTAGAGATGCATGCATCCACGTATCCATGCATCTCTTTCTGTGAGAGTCACTCACCCTGCTGGCCAGATCGTATCGTTGTGTAAGACACAAATCTGGTGCATTCGGCGTCCACAGTCCATACATTCCACAAGCCTGAAGAGAAGAGTGAAGATCCACATTAAGCACTGAAGTCGTTTTACCAGCGCGGTTAGCACGTTTTCTGTCTCCCGTCACTGAGGCACGGTGGCTGGTTCCCAGAATTCACCGGCCACTTTCACCATTTTTCCAGCCACTTAAGATTTTTGCAATAGGACCTTCAAATGAT
Source organism: Hoplostethus atlanticus (assembly GCA_034670405.1). Taxonomy (NCBI): domain Eukaryota; kingdom Metazoa; phylum Chordata; class Actinopteri; order Trachichthyiformes; family Trachichthyidae; genus Hoplostethus; species Hoplostethus atlanticus. The sequence continues at coordinate 45,881 of JAXDDX010000047.1, forward strand.
GCCTGGCAAAGTGCCTGGTGGAGTAAACAAACTTACCAGCCACAGCCAGTTTACCATTACATGGCTGGGTCCTGGTGGTGATTTCCCCATCCTGATGGTTAAGCTAGTGCAGAGCGATAATAACTACCAGCTATTGTAACAACATAATTAGTGGATTAAATCACTAATTATAGCTTGATTTGGTTTCAGTGTCGTGCACCCTAGGCACCAAGCCCACACAGGTTTACAAGACACACCCATACATAACATTGCAATATTCCTATTATTATACAAACTACTGTACATTGTCTTTTCCCCCAGGACTTACAGATAAACATTTTTTTTTTTGTTTTACCAGTGTAGCAACTAATATTACAGTCACTCACATCACTGCTACGGCACTGGATTACCACAGTAATTCAACAAGGTACGACGTTTGAGAGAGCAGGACTTACAGTTCAGGGTCCAGTGTGTCATTCTTCTTCTTCTCAAACTGTTCCTTGTTAATGGACCTGAAATGAATCAAGAGGGAACATGAAGATATGCAGCACAACAAGAGGCACACTGCTGAGCAAACTGCCAAGATACCAATGAAAGTGAAAGAAAGTTAAGTGAAAACGCTCTTTCAAATGTTATATCAATGTAGATGTTTGTCAGGCCTCAAACCACGGTTCCTACACATTTTCCATTTTAGATCTCAGTTTCTTGACTGAATTTGAAAGATTTTAGTCATCAAAATGTTTTGCAATAGTGTGTGGGTAATATCACTGCACCAGGCCATATCCCTTTACAGCTTAAGATTAGTCTTCAAATAAAAACATTTGAAATAAAATGAGTATTTATAATGCAACAATATTTGAGTCATTGCCCAATTCCAAAAGGTTTTTAAGACCTGGAAATTAACAATTATCTATACTATTCTAGACTGTCCAGGTTTGTGCAGACGAGATCATTCAAGTGGCAAGCTTAATTTACCAGTTTACCCAGCCATGAAATACAGCATCGTAAACCTCACACGCCCACAAGCTCTTTAAGGGAACTTGAGCGACAAACGACAAATTTACAAGGTCGGGGAAATTTGCCAACTTACTGCCGTATGGGTTCGACAGAAAAACAACCAATAGAGTAGTGATAGTTTTAAGAACCATAAAGCCAGTGTGAGATAATTTATATATGATTAACAAGGAAATGGAACAAGACTCCCCCCCCCCCCCCCCATCTATAGCCGCCAGCCACAAAATTCAGCCACGTTCACCATTTTTTCAGTACTTTTTTAGGCCTTTGTATTTTGTACATTCTTGTGATACTGTTATGCTGCTGCAACCTCAGAATTTCCCCCGGGGATCAATAAAGTATCTCTCTATCCTCAAGATTTGGTCATGACTGTAGGCAAGGCAGGAAAGTAACTTTATATTTATCGGCCATATTATCTGGTAAATTCCAAAATTCACCAGCCCCTTTTATTATTTAACCAGCCAAATATTTTTTAGAGTAAGGTTGGACCTCTGACTAGTGGTTGGTCACCTGCCTAAGTGGCGGGTGGCGCGGACGAACTTGCCAGCCACCGCCAATGTTTACCAGCACTGAGGCTAGTTAGCTCATTTTCAGGCTGAATCCATTTCAAAAGGCAACAAAACATTGCGAAGTGGGAACGTCTCGTCTTTCCTGGTTGTTGTGTAGTGTGAACATTGTGTGAAAGTCATCAGGCGGTAGAACTCACGTCTGTGGCTGGGTGGGGTCGTCGCCCAGGGAAACAGTCTCTCCCTGGATCTCGTTGAAACACTTCTCACAGAAGTGGTACCTGTCAGCAAGAAGCCCAAATTTTGGTGAACTACACCGTTCCCCACAGCACAGCCAATCACAGACAGCGCATGGGAGGGCAGTCACCAATCAGGACAGGACATGGGCAAGGCAGGGCGCGACAAGCAGGGCAAGCAGGAAGTGGGAGCGCAGGACAGCAGGGAGTCGTCATCACAAGAGCCAATCATGATTCAGGATTTAAGGTGGGGGAGTGGGTGTGGGTTTGAAGGTGCATGGTTGGTCAAGGCAAAAGCAAGCCAATGCAGACATCACAGGCATTGGAAGGGAGAACAGACAAGTCGGATGGACCGGGAACAAGACAGGACAAACATCCAAGACAACACGTAGCAGAGAGCCGAGGCAAAGCACAGATTAGCGATTTGGACATGTGAGGATGAGCAACAACAATCACCATCACAGCTAACACAGCAGGAGCAGAATCAACAGGAGGTAAAGGGGAGGGGGGGGGGGGTTGGAGGAGGTCGTAGCATGGGACAAATGCAGACACTGAACAAATATGAACAAAAGCACAGACAACTGTTCAGCTGTTCATTCATACGAGGAGCTCATTTTAGAGTCGGTCTTCTCACATTCCAGTTAGGTTATCAGAGGCGTTGAGAAAGCTTGAAGACAGGAGGCATCCACAAAACAGTAGCGTGGATTTGGAAACGTGATACAATAGAGGCCTATGACTGCCGGAGAGTGGTTACCAATGGTTACGAGGGACAGGCCAACATGTTGGAAGAGTGACTAAGAAGACTAAAGTCCTCCCCAACAAAACAGAGAAAATGCCAAATTTCTGTGCAGTGGTAGGGTGTTCAAATTCTACTGTAATAAAGGAAAATAAAGACATTTTCTTTGCTTTATCAGGGGGATTTGTTGCTACCGACACCGTGGGTGTCCCTCGTAAACACTCTCCAAACAGCGCTTTTTCAAGTAGTGCAGTTATTCTTTATGGTTTCGTTTAAGCTCGGTATGAATACTTTGAATGATGAAATTAGAGAGGACCGACTGTTAAAATGCCAGGGCATTAGGCGGCACATGAAGGTATAAAAACAGGAACATGAAGTGAAGGGGAAAATTTATTTCCAGGAGAACAAAATTAACCTGACAATCACTTACATAAAACATTCTGTATCTGGCTGCTTTCTAAGTAAGGAAGTTGATGTGCAAATGGTTCAAGATTCCTGTCCTTAATCTCTAATATAACCCCCTATCCTCTTTTGGCCAACCCGTCTATCTATCTATCTATCTATCTATCCATCCATCCATCCATCCATCCATCCATCCAGTCCTCCCTCCACCCTCCATTACGTTAGCGATTCCCTCCCTCCATACCGGTTCTGGTAGCTGAAGTAAGCAGCGTCTCGGGGTATAGTGCACAGCTGCTTCCCATAGCAGCACAGCGTCTGAGGGGAGAACTCCAGCTGATGGGGAAAAGCAAAGAAATGGGAGAAAGATGATGTTTATACGGACTCAATGTAACACCAGTAGACACATCCACCTTTGAAATTCAATGGTCAGGTAAAAGAACATCCCATTAATTAACTAATGGCTTTATCCCAGAGGAACGATAGATGGTCCCAAATATCAGTTTGGCAAAAAAAAAAAAAAAACCTGAAACAATGAAAACAACGAAAAGTAACATTAACTAACCACATTCTTTAAATGCAATAATGATAATAAACTTAGCTTCAGATTCTTTTTGGATCAAAAATATTTATAGTCATTTTAAAAGAGGGGGGGGGGTGAAAATACAGTTTCCCATAGGACATATTTTACTGATGCACAACTTCCCGGCCTGGTCTTGCATGCTAGCAGCAAAACAGTACATTTGTCAGAATGGATCATGTGATTATCAGTCATCTGAAGCATTCAGCTTTTCACAATAGAAATCAGATCCATCTGTAACCAATACTGGGATACAGCATCGTCACTAAGCCAAACTGAACTGAGCCAAGCTGGCTGCCCATCCATCACAGTTAGTAGAAGTGTACAGGTCACGTGAAATAATAATAATATTATCAACGACAGCACAAGTACTATTGTGTGAGAAGGAGAACAGACATCCACATCACAGCTCTCGCGGTGTGAAACCAGCAACAGACAGTAAACGTCAAGGTCCGTTCTGCTTTACAGTCAAGCCGTCAGTCGGCCACTCATAATAAGGGCAAATCAGTTTCTTATTTGTGTGCAAAACCAAAAATAGCAAAGTCTAATGAGAGTTGAAATGTGATATGGTGGTGGCACGTCCGGGGCCAAATTTAGCCTCTTCAACGCTTCCATATTCAGATGTGAGTGAGGCGACTAATATCCGCATCTGAAAACACACTCAACACATCCAGACACCCCATCTTATCCAGGCACATCCTCAACACAGACTAGCACTCAACCTGCCACCATCTTTCCTTTCATAACATTACCCATCCTTCCTCACTCTCTGCCATCTTAACTTCAAACCATCTCTCCCTGCCACCTGTCTTTACTCCCATCCATCGCTCCATCATTCATATCGGCCCTCTATGAAGTAATTCTCTTCCTTTACTTTCTCCCAACTTCTTCATCATGCTTTATCCCCCCCACATCTCCATCTTTCTCCATCCAGCCATCCGTCCATCTGCCTCACCTTCCTGCCGCAACAGTAGCCGAGGCCCTGCATGACGGGGTCGATCTCCTGCTCAAAGACCTCGGCCAGCTTGGAGCAGTACTTGTAGACGCGGGACGTCTTGCGGTTGTAGAGCCAGGCGTTGTTGAACATCAGCCAGATGTCATCCACGTACTGCCAGGGCTCTTGGTACTGGCCTACAAGCAAACACAAAGCATTGGACAAAGGTCATGAGGAGACTAAGAAACTAGCGAGCGTTGGGTCATCAGAGCATGTCCTATAGACAGGAAGAAGCCAAGCCACTAGTCAAATACAGTGACTGGTGGTAATGTCCCACCCGGAGTAAAAACATACCAGTGTTTTGGACCAGGACTAATAACTAATCATCTGGTGGTCCTATGCTATTCTACAAAACCAGTCTGCTGGTAAAATAATAAAATTGGCTGGTGAATTTACTGTGGCGTGTAGATACGTTTCCTGCCCTGACTACAATCATGACCAAACCTTGTAATATGAAGCAACAAGTACTAACCTGTGTCCAACTTTCGCTTGATAGTTGACAGGTCCATGGGGTTCTTCACAATGTCGAAGTAGTCCTGCCGGATCACAAGAAGCACGTGTCAAGGACAAGTGGTTAGAATTTGAGGTCAAAGGTCAAAGGTTGTGTGTCAAAGATTATACAGCAGGAAAAAAAATTGTCCATTGCTGTTCAATATATCAATCAGTCAAGCCACAAATACTCCCAAACTATGAGGAAACCACAAGACCCTACAGAGCTAGGTTTTTTCACTGGAGGTAGTTAGAGGAATACATACAGGTATGCAGAGCAGCTGTGGGTCTACAGGCATCCTGAAGGGCAGAGACTCTGGGTCCTGTCTGTAGAGGGACTCAAGAGTGGGCATCAGCGCCTGGCGAAGCTCCTCTGGCTTAAAGGCTAGGAGGAGAGGAAGAGGAGAAGAGGGAGATGAGAGGAAGAGAGAATAGGGAGGTGAAAGAAAGAGGAATAAGAAAGAGTGGTAGAGAAGTGAGGAAAAGGAGAGTAAAGGGAGGCGAGAGGCAGAGGGGGCAAAATACTGTTACTTTTAAATCCATTTTAAATTTCTTCACTTACAACAAGAGAATCACTCGTTGTGGATCAATATCAGTATATAGCGGAAAGTAAAGTGCATAAAGGTGGAAAAGTAAAACGTGTTAAAAAAGGTCCTTACTCTTCTTTTTCACCAGAGCCTGTGGTCCAGCAGCCTCTGATGCCTCCTCTTCCTCTTTCACCTCTTTCTTCACCTCCGGCTTCCTGTCTTCCATCTTCACGCCCAACGATGGCGTCATTGACGATGTATCCATGGGGATGCTTTTACCTCCTTCTCCCGAACACTCTTCCATTTTCAGCTCCAATTTCACAGGCTTCTCCTCCATTTTGATGTTGCCGAGCTTCCCTCCTTTGGAGCAGCCGCCCACCTCGCCGTCATCGTCCTCGTCCTGCTGTTTCACCTCCATCTTGGGGTCGAGGTTGCCAGAGGAGGTGTCTGATTGGGCCTGCTGGGAGGAAGTGTCCAGGCTGCTGACGGAGGCTGGAGTCAGGGCCTGACTGTCAGCTGGGAACGAACCCTTTTGGGACAACTAGAGACAGATGGAGAGAAACAGAGTCAGTGGGGTGGGAACAGTGAATTTGACAGAGTGCCGCAGAAGAAGGGATGAGTTAAATAATGGGATATTTAAGAGGCAGAAGGTCCTGATTTGCTCAGTGGTTACAGCTTGGCAGGGTTAAAGGTTCAATGCCCACCCTGTGCAAACTGATTTCCAAGTAATCTCTCACATGTGAAATGTCTGGGTGTGCAAGCAAACAAGTGTGAATCTGTGGAAAGAGGCGATGAGGTCTGGATGTTAAAATGTACATGGCGAACTGACCGGAGTGCGTGGCAGCTGAGCAGCGTGAGGTGTTGAGCTAGGGGTCAGTCCAGGGTGAGATGGAGTGGAGGAACCAGCTGACCCCATGTGCTGCTGCTGCTGCAGGGACTTGTTGGAGCCTGGGCCCTGGCCAAGTTGGTTCTGCTGGGGGGCTGGAGGCGGAGCCAACTGGGGTGGGTTAGGGGTGTGTGGCTGAGGGGTCTGGGACCCAGTTAGCCTCGGGGGTGTCTGGTGAGGGGTGGGGGTTCGGCTGCGGGCAGGGGAGGGCGAGCTGACACGCATGGCCAGGTGGGGGATAGAGTTGGGTTGCTGGTTTGTATTGGATGGGTTCATGGTGGATGTGGGGCCTCCAACAGCAGAGTTGGGACCTCCACCACCCACACTCTGGGGACCCATTGGCCCCACTGTGGAGACCCCGCTGGGACCACTGACTGAACCAGGCTGGGATAGAGGACTGGCCACTGGGAGAGAGGGAGGAGTGCCCATCTGTGTCTGAAGATAGGAGAATGGAAAGAGGAGGATAAGGAGAGGGGGCAGGAGCACAGGAGAGAGGGAGGGAAGAGGAGTCGTTTCATCATTAGAAGTTATTCAAGATTCATCATGAGATCACTCTGAGGGACCTCTGGACAAATGGTTTGAGCTGTAGGCTACATGGCCTGTGTACAAGGTTCCTCTAGAATGCATCTAGACATACACAAGACAGGGATATGATCAGGAAAACAAGAAGAATCAGACACCAACAGGTAAATAGTGCAACACAAGAGCTCACATTTGAAATTAATGGGAGTATTGTGTCCAAAATGCCTGAATTCCAGAACAAATCCTGAAAATTATCTACTGAGCTAAAGACTAAATGAATCCTGTCATCGGTGCTTCAGGACCAACTATTATTCCAGTATGATGCGGAGTAACTAGTACACCACACACTGACAGAAAAGGCCCGTCTTACCTGTGGCATGCCTCCCTGCGCTCCAGTCTGGGCCATCCCAGGCTGAGCTGTGGCAACCCCCGGGCCTGAGCCGGGGAACTGTGGCTGGGACAGGTACTGGTTCTGCAGTTGGCTGATGTTGGGCTGGCCCATCCTGGCTCCAACCATGCCCACCTAGAGGAGGCAGAGGGCGCAGCGTTCTTAACAGCTCTTATACAACTGGGAGTTTCAGCCGAGCAGTCTGACTGGTCAAGGAAGCATTTCTTGTGATGGTGTCACTATACCATCTATTGTGGTAATCAGGGCTAGTTTGCAAAAGTTCTGGTTTCCTTTTTTTAACATTATAATTATTTCATTCTTATGTATGCACATTACTTTGAACTTTTCATCCAGCAGACATTGGTAACCATTAGATAAAAGCCGTAACACCGGCAAGTGAATTCTTTATTTTGATTATGGGCACTTAGTTGGCATGAGTGATGCCAACTGAGCTCAGCAGAGCGTCCTATCAATTGCATCACCATCATACTCATAATCACAGTCAAGAGTACCCTGTAAGGTATTATTGCAATCTCATGTGGAAAGTGGAAATGTGAGGTTTTCTAATAGCAACAATGAATAGGGTGGGAAAACAACAACAGCCACCAGTCCAATGTTAGTCAGTGTGTGCTGTGGCTGGTTGAAGCTTTACCCAAAGATATATTGCTAGACCCCAATGACATAAATGAACATACTAGCAGTGTCTTTGAACTGTTGCTTTACTACCGAGCTGTGATGGAGAATGTACTGACCTGGTTGCCAGACGTCCCCATGGGGAGAGGAGGAGTGGACCTCTGGGACAGGGACTGCTGATTGACCATCTGATTGAACTGATTCATACCTGATAACACACAACCAGAGAGATGCTCAAAATACAACACTTAACACTAAACTACAGTTGAATTTGAAAGGTGTGTGTACGGATGGAAATTACACTATATTTATTTTTTTAACAATATAAATGCCTGTGCTGAAATGAAGTATTTGCGTTAGTTGCCTGTCCTGGTCGCCAGCGGTTCTTACCTGGGCCTTGCATCCTATTGACCATTTGGTTGGGTCCTGCAGGTCGCACCATTGATGGGTCAGGGAGGGGACCATCTGTAAACAAAGAGGCAGCAGATCGAGGACGTTGCATTGTCAAAAGGCTCCAGCATGCATGTGTGTGCTCAGGACAGTACTGACGCATGTGCAGAGCGGACCTAGCAACAAATAATCGCACGAGACACCTGAAAAAGCAGGTCTGTGTCCTCTTCCAAGGGAACTCGGTGCAGTTTGCGACGAGTCAGAACCTAATCAGAACCGACTACAGGAAACAACCTCAAAGCGCAAGGTGTTATGGGTATAAGACAGATGTTGACACCCGATAGCCAGCAGTTACTCATGCTTGAAAAGCCTAGAATAACAAAACGAACTGAGGACAAACTTGGAGTCCATCATGCTTAGCTGAAGTTACAGGGACTGGAATCGGATTCGCTTTGACTAGCACCAGCTATGAAAACCTCTAACCTAGCGGGGTGGCAGGTTACCAAAACTCTGTCCGAGCTGCCTGTGAATCATGTGACTTTTGTTTACAAACCCCGATTTGCTTGTAAGTGGGCACTGTGATCGTAAACAAACCAAATACAAAAAAGTAAGCCTTTGCACTACGGTTCATACCAAAGAAAACAAATTGTAGGTGTATGCATTTACAAATGGTCCTCCTATATGTTCAAGTTTGACTAATACGCCTTCAGTGAAATACTGTTGATCAAGTGCAGTAAAAAAAAAAGACAAGTTAACACAATGGGAAACGACTGATAGTGCAGTGATACAGAGGTCTGCACTCACACACTCCAAGGCTTGCATTAAATACCAGCGCATAAGTCCTATACATCACATTCCACTGGATTACATGATCATAAACATGAATGCATGCAGTCCAGTGCAATATTAGTTCATCTAGGTCTACATGTGCAGCGTGTCCACTCACTAGGAGGCAGTCCAGAGGGGGGCTGACCCATGCCAGGAGGCCCCAGCCCCAGGCCCTGCTTCTGGAGCCTGGTCCTCCTCTTCTCCTCTAGCTCCTTCTGGATCTTATAGATCTTCTCCGCTAGCAGGTGGTAGTACTCCGCCTGCCAGAACGGAAGACGGGGAAGGGGGGGCGGCAGAAAAAGAAATAAAGCAGTGAAGTGTTACGACGGAAGCAAGAAGGACATGTAGGAAAAGAATGCAACAGATGAAGGACATAATAAAAAATTAGGGTTAAAACAACACAGTAACTCTTCACACATCTATAGCTGAAACAAAACTAGTCTTTCATGAGGAACGACAACAAATGGAAGAAAGAGTGCAGATTGTAGAGGAATAGCTGTAGAAACATGCAGAGGAACAGTCCATACATGGTAAAAAAAAAGTGATTAGGACAGCGGTTTCAGTAAAACAGTGAGAGAAAGGAAAGAGTTGCTTACTCTGCTGTTGGCTGACTCATACATGTCTCCCTCCACTTTCCTGGCATAAGCCACCAGGTTCTCCATCCGCCGGTCCTTCAGGGCAGCGGGGTCCGGGGTGGGGAAGATGGCCTGAACGCTGTGGGTGGGAGAAGAAAGAGGGAAGGAGGGGTGGGTAGGGTACAGGGAGGGAGAGAGAGAGAAGAGGGGAAATAAACAAAAGGAAAAAAAGTGCAAAAGAGAGGGTTGTTAGAGGAACGAACAACAAACAGTAAAATTCTGGTAATCTAGTAAACTTATTCCCCCACAGCGCTGTAGTCGTCGATAGTGAAAGCCAGGTCAGACACTTTACTCCTCCTTGAGCCGTATCTCATAAAAGAAGCACAAATTGTATTATTGTGAAAATATAACTATAATTATAACTGCTTCTATGTATGCAAGCAGTATGCTATAAGCTATGTTTGCTAATTGTTGAGTTGCTAACGTTAGCCAACAAGCCAAGCAGCCTAACGTTACTATATGAGACAAGAAACACAGAACAGATTAAGACAGCTATGGAGCCAGAGAGCTGATAAATTGATAATCAATTAGGTCTATAAGTCGACATGAATGCGCCGTGAGGCTGTACAGAGGCTGTACGTGTTAATACTTACAGTTTGTGCACCAAGTGGTTTCGCAGGTCCTGTGTGATGTCCTCATGCCAGCTCTTTCTCATGCCTGCGGCAGAGGGAGGTGCGGCTGTGGGCATGGAGCCGCCGCCGCCCGCATCATTCAACAGGCTGGGATGGAGAGAGAGAGAGGGAGGGAGACAACAGCTTTATGATTGGTCTCGTTTTAAAAAAGAAACCCTATGAGTGCCCTGGTCCTGTGTAGCTCAGTGGGTAGAGCAATAACAATACCAGGGTTAGGGGGATGCATTGCCTGTGTAGAGTTGATTCCCACTGGAACTAGCAATGCTAAAAAAAGTAACGCACTCGTCAGGTAGTGTCAGGCGCTTTGAACTAAAGCATCCACCAAATGGACATGTGTCATGTTTTGTGAGTTTCTCCTCACCTCTGGCTGTTCACGTTGAGGTGCATCATGGTGTCCTGTAGCAGGCTGGCCTGCTGGCTCTGAGTGGGGACTCCCACACCTCCATTCACTCCCATAGGATTCGCACCTGGACAGATATTACGATATGATCAAACGTCTTGTATGCCCCTGCTGATAATAAAGCAGTTAACTCAGAGCTTTCACCTAGAAATGTCACCCCAAATGTCATCCAGATACATTAAATCAAAAGCAAATTCTTGCTGTGTGACTACTGAAAGCCCATTTGAAGCGCAGTACTCCTTAGCTGAAAGTTGGAAATACTTTTAAATTCTGGTGCTCAGCTCTCTGAGCACTGACAACATGCTAAGCTGTCGGTGCTGTCAGGAACACGGAATAGCAGCTACTTTCAATTGAAACTACTGGGGGGAAGAAGGCAACACTTTGAACAGAGGCTATCTGACATGCAGCCTAGCTCACCCATGGGGTTCAGCGGCCTCATGCCGGACTGGCCCTGCAGGCCCTGGTTGGGCATGTTGGGCTGGGCGGTTTGAACCTGGATCTGGTTACCCTGATAGGTGAGGCCCAGGGCTGCGTAGGCCCTTTCTATGGAGCTGGGGTCAATCTGGCTCGGTGGGTTCAGATTGGGAGCGCTTGGTTGCCCACCAGGTACTGCCCCAAGAGAGCTGCCCAGACCTGCACCGGCACCACCCAGTAGAGCTGTGGGGACATAACAGGAAAAGAGGGTTCATGAGACAGTTTACCTCTTTTGACCATATGAATAACGACAGCCTAAGACTGCACCAGTACATTTTTTTTTAAACAAAGTCAAATAACACACATTTAATACACTAGAGGTCCTGTATAGCTCACTAACACTGCCAGGGTCAGGGGTTTGGTTCCCACTGAGGCCATCTATGCTACGAATGAAAGCATGTAGATCGACTGAGACACTGAGATGCAGTGAAGTATAGCATGAACATAAGGAATGTTTTAGTATAGTGTTGCATGGTCAGATACAGACACTCACACTGCGGGTTCCTCTTGTCCCCAGCGTTCTTCAGTGGCAGGCAGACCGGACAGTCGTGCCGCGTGCAGTTCTTCCAGTGGGAGATGATCTGCCTGGACGACGCACAGTGGGCAACTGAGGGTGAGAGAGGGAGGACAGACAGAAAGAGTGGAAGAGCAAGAAAAAGAGGTGCATAGGGAGGAAAGTAAAGTAAATGAAAGAAAGACAGAAAAAAAAGAAAGGTTAAGGAAAGATGAAGGGGAAATGGAATTAGAACCTCCTGGACACTTACCAAAAATCTTCATTTTTTCTACACAGAAGATTATGTTAGGAAATTAACCTTTAAGCAGAACGAAGTGGCTATCCACTGAGTATGTGATCATCTAACATCCCTTCTACTCACCCTGACAGGACTTGCCGGCCTGGCAGTGAGTCATGTGGTTGAGGACGTTCTTCATGGTGCGGCAGTGGGGCAGGTTACATTGCCGGACCTCCCCGTTAGCCTGCTCCCGCCGCTGGCACTTGTGCGCATGTAGCAGGAGCACCAGCTGCTGCTGGATCAGCTTGCGCTTCTCAGGATCAGCCGTAGGGGGCGCCCCGGCTGCAGCCGCTGCTGCAGCTGCAGAAACCTGGGCACTGGGGCCCACCAGACCCCCCTGGGCGTTGGGGACCATCCCTGGGGCACCTCCCACAGCAGGACCAGAGGGACCGCCCACACCTGGTTGTGATTGCTGGGAGGCCTGGGAAGGTGAGGTGACAGGGAATAGGAAATGTGAAAAGAAATGTGAGCAGAAAGGCAATACGGAGAAGTGAGGTGGAAGGGGAAAGGGAATAAGGAGAGGAGGAAGCGATGATGTGTAGTGAGGGGAAATGGTGAATATAAAGAGGTGAGACAGTGGGAAGGTGGAAGGAGGGAAGAGGCAATAAGGAGAGGTGAGATGGGAAGGATTGGGTTATTCTTTTGAGCCAAGACTTAGAGGACTTATATAGACAAATAAGTATCAGCAAACCCTCCAAGAGTACGGTTCACCATCTTCTCACAGGTAAACAGCTTATTTCAGTCACAAAATTGTTATTTGGTCTTTGTTTCCTACCATGGCGGCCATTCCTTGCATGGGCTGGTTCTTCTTGTCCATGTTGAACTGGGCCAGGCTGTTAGTCATGGGCCCTTTGTTCTGGAGCTGAGGGCCCAGCCCTGCGCCTCCCAGACCCTGGTTCCCTTGCCCTGCATATGGACCTCCATAGGGGCCCCCAGGGGTCCCCATCATACCCATCTGGGAGGGGAGAATGAGAAAGGTGTGCAAGAAGAGGGGGGAAAGGGGAACAGGGAGAAATGAGGAAGACATATAGTAGAAGTAGAGTAGAAGGGAGTGACGTAGGGTACAAAAGGTTGGATCAAGCAAGGTAATGAAAAGGGAAGAGGGGAGAAAATGAAAGACTTTAAGTTTGTCGTATTTAAATAGCACTTAGAGCTAAGATTCAACTGTAGCTGCATCAAATTCCACCTAAATTGAATCAAACAGTATTTCATGTTCCCCTGACAGCATGCAACCTGCTCTTCCAATGTTCCTGTCTCACAACATGAACACCATCAAAGCTATGGGAAAGCTTTCACTTTGCAGAGACAAAACAGCATTGAGTCACGTCTGTTTTAAACCACTTCTCCATTTCCCCTTTCCCACTGTTTAAGAGCAATTATATCACCCACTTCTGAAGAGACAATGTACCTCTAATCAATTAAGCAGGTTAAAGCGTTAAGTTCAATTAAATCATTAACAATGGCCTAAAACACACGCAAACCGATTAGCTTGCTGCGGCTGATTTAATGTTGACAGTTCAGAACAGACGACCACCGAGATGTACTTCACTAATCAAAGGGTTCCACACGGCCACCAACCAATAGCAGTGGCTGGTTTGCATGTAAAACAATTGCACACCTGACGCCAAGGCGTCCCCCTTTCCTCTCTGCAGAATGAGGGGGTTAATCGAACATTTATCACTGATCTATTCCCCTCAACCCCCTCCCTCTCTTTTCTCTTTTTTTTGCTCCGTATCCGTTCTCTTCCCTAGCAACCTCCTTTGCATTATTATTTTCCTCCTCCGATTTTACAAACTGAAACCCTTCTCGCTGCTTTTGATGCAGCATCAAACCCAAATCCCTTACTTCATTGTTGGTTGTGTGAATATAAAAATGGGACAGAAACAACATAACAACCTTTTATAGTTCTATATTGCTTTCTACTATTCAGTCTGTACTCTACATACACATTGCATTAAAAATAAAAAATGTGGGTAAAATGACGGTTAAACCATTCTGTTTAAAAAGGACAACGTTTCCACAATTAAAAGGAGTCTTACTTTGTTCAGTGCTCCAGGTTGCTGGCCTCTCATCCCGGTCTGTCCACCAGCTCCCTGCTGCTGCTGTAGGGTCTCAGCCAACAGGTTACTGTTGCTGCCCATCCCCTGATTTCCAAAGCCCATTCTGGGGGAGCCATTCATTACCTGCCCCCCCATCATCCCTGGCTGCTGCTGTCCGTTGTTGCCTTTCTGCTGCGCTCCCATCATGGTCCTGTTCATGCCACCCACCATTCCAGCTGCAGCGTTCTGCTGCTGCATCATGTTGGCTTGCTGCTGGGGGGAGAGGTGCTGCTGCTGCCCCATCATCTGCTGGGGCCCCTGGCCAGGGGACGCCTTCATGTTCCCCAAGTGTTGCCCCATGGCAGTGGGCCCTCCTGGGCTTCCCATAGCTCCCTGGTGCCCCTGTTGGGTGGAGGTGGGTGGTGCCCCAGAACGCAAGAGCTCAGATAGCTGTTTGTGCTTGGCCACCGCATCCTGGCCACCACCCCCAGGACCCCCTCCAGGGCCTAGCCCCAGACCCATTCCTCCTCCACCTCCTCCAGGCCCTAAGCCCCCGGGGCCTCCTCCCAGGCTGGTGTGCAACTGGTTAAGGTCCCCACCATTGACCAGGCCCAGTTCTGATGAGCTGATGAGCTCGTCTGGGAGGTCATGCTCCAGGTCAAACAACGAGCCAAAATCTGAGAGGGAGAAGGGGGGCAAATATGGAGGAGGGAGAGAGGAAGATGATGAGAGAGATGGAAGAAAGAGTAGAGAAAGGGTGAGAGGAGGATAAAAAGGGTCACAGCCAAGTCTGTTAAGCTGGTATAAGGCTTAATTTTTCAGCATGAGTGAGGATGCAGAAATGGCAAAGCCAACATTAAAACGGAGATAAAAAAATAAAAAAAGCTGCTTGGGGTGTCTGGTAAATTTTCTCCCATTCAAAAATTGAAAAAAATAATAATTACTACACCATATACAGTGCATCTGAGTACAAGGTTAGATCCAGAAGAACTCACTTGTATGTAAGGCTGTGTGCACAAACACACATGCCCACATCGCACACTAGCATGCAGACTGCCTGGCTTATGAAGTGATTTAACGTGTTGCAGAGACAGGTTTAATACAGACAAGGTGATGGATGGACCATTTCCCAGTATCAACACCACGATGACAGAGCAAGGTTGGTGGAGATGCACATTTTTTGCGTGAAAGTCTATATCCAGTGGGTTCAGCAATCAAGAAAGCTAGGAAAAGCCCATTCTAATAGCAAGGTGGACATGAAGAACCAAATAGCACATTTGCCAAATTCCTTAATTACAGAATCAGTGATTTGTGTCCCTCCATAAATCTGTATATTTTTCTTCAACATATCACATACACACATATTTCACCATGAAGTAATTTGACAGATAACACACTCAGTACACTACAGCTTCAATGCTTAAATGAACTAAATCTGAAAACAATCACCAGCAGCAATCTTTATTTATAAAATGTTTTTTGAAGGTAAATGCAAAAAACAAAATAACTTAATGCTTTGTTTTGCAATTAATTCATTTATGAAATCTGCCTGTCACACACAACCTTGTTACACAAAGTTCATTGCCATTGTCCATAGATGTTTAGGCCTGTAATAGTGGCTCACCCAAAGATTCTTCCCTTCACCATGAAACATTTCTAAACACATCACACTACTAATTCAAATGGACTTAGGTTACAAGTCAGGAGACATGTTTTTGACATTTTTTTCCACTTTGAGATCCTCTAATATTTCGTGCAGGCGGACAATGGTAAAGATGTGCAATGTCAGAATGGTTTAACTGTGGAAGTCCACTTCCAAAGATGCTGACTGGTGCTGTTCATAACTAGGCAAACTGCGCTGCAGATGTTGATGGCAAAATGCATAAGTGGTGAAATCAAGGCAACTATTTCATGTTCTGACGGGCAGTTACTAGCTAACTTAACTAACGTTAGCTGGTTATTAAGATTGCAGTGGCTGGACATGGCGCTGTCCCGACTCCCTAGTTTTGTTCTCAGTCCACTATTCCAGCTGCTGCCACACGCCATCCACAAAAAAAACTAACAATGGCAATTTGAGCATAACAATCACTCAGACCCATGGGCCTAAACTTAGCTCACCCACAAAGCTAACATCGCTAGCGATCTGCTTTAGCTAACACTAACGTTAGTTAGGAAAGGGTCTGAGTTATGATGAGGCAGAATAATTGTTTGAATTTACAGCGTTAGCACGATGAAAGACTCAAATAACAGAATAAGAGTTGCTGTAACTGTCTGTTATTTAGATATAACTATGAAAACACCAAAAAAACTTTAGAAGTTAACTGGCTGTTTAGCTTATTAGCAAACCGGCTAGACTAGCCATTAAACATGGGACCGTCAATCCAAGTCCGCATTCAAACCCAACTAATGTTAGCTGGCTGGCTAGTAGAGCTAGCTGCAGCTAAATGACTGTTAGCATGGGAGAGCTCTTCACGTCCGACACACGTACTGCTAGCACGCTAAACATTAGCAAGCTACGACAAAAACAGAAGAGTAATCCCGCGTCCTCTTCCTCTTTCGAGTAAACCTCGGCCGCTAAAAAATTACAAACTCAACAAATAATACCGTAACAAATTATATCGAAAAATAATACTTACCATTTCCGTCGCTGGCGGAGGCAGAAAGTGCCGGAGAGGATCGTTTAGGCCTCTTGGCTGAAGGCGGGCCAGAGTCCAGAACGTTCTCGGCCATATTTTTTCGAAATAAAAATATATAAAGTATCCACAATTTCAGACGTTTTCACGTCTTTAGAAGCTCGCTCCTTTTCGTTTCCACTATTGCGACTTTTCCCCCTCCTTTTGGGGGACTAAGAGGGGGAAAGTCCCGTGTACAAATTACTCCTCTTTCCTGGGTTCGCCTCTCGATTTCAGCCTCGGCGTATCAACCCCCCTCCCTCCCTTGTCGGATTTTTTGTTCTTTATAAATTTCTGCCAGCGGAGGAGGAGGGGGTCGGTGAAAGTAAAGAGGGAGACACACGTAGCGGCTTCCCTCTAAACTTACACAGCCTCTTCAGATGTAAATAAACTGTCCCGGGGTCTGTTTCCCATGATTGCATCCGTCATTTCAGCCTCCATTGGCGGAGTCTAGGTGAAGATAATGTCGGGCAGAAAAGGCTTGTTTGGCTGTTAAGTGATGGTGTGCTGCTGGTGGGAGCGGGTGAAGATAAGGGGATGCAAAAAAATAAAGCGGACAAATGTGCAGCTGCAATGGTGGATAAACTATCGTGCATATTCACTAGCCTATGTTTGGTAAAAAAATAAAAATAAAAAAGTTTGCAAGCCGCAAATACGGGAACAATTGCAATGCTCAAATCAATTAACTACAGTGGCGTCCAGCAACCTGAACCACTATCAGGAGTATTTTATGAGGCTTAGTTACAAAATCTGAAGTTGGATAATGTTCAGTATCTTAAATTTAAAAAGATCTCACCTTCTAATGTTGTGTAATGAATCACCCTTGCTGCCAGCACTTCGAAAAAGGAGCAAATAAACCATCTACAAGTTTCTTTTTCAAATGCTGTTGACAAACATGCTCAGAAAGTATCTGTGAAACGTATTTGTGCAATAAGTAAGGAATAATTGCTAAATTAAGCACCAAGACCAGTCAGCCACTGACATAAACCTATACGTGCATGCTTTTGCTATATTGAGCTGGAGGATGAGGGAATTTTGGCTCCAGAAATAGAGAAATCCTTTTCATACAAATGAAATTTCACTCTCTTGACTTTTAATTCCTGGTCATCAGATGTTCTATGAATCGTCAGTCAAAAAGGTCTTCCTCCTGTCTTGTGCTAAAACAGTCCTCAGCCTTTGCTCTGTCATCATCATCTGTCTAATATTTATCATTCTTCAGAGTAGGACCGCTGCTCATCTTCATTTTTTTCTTTCAGATCACAATAAATGAGCCAGTTCAAGTGTTGTTTACAATCATCCCGTCTGATGTCCACAGGAGAGCAGGGTTTTACGGCTCGAGATGAAGAGCACATCATGCGTACTATATTGTTCTTTCCTTGCTACATATGTTTGATGTGGGCCTTTTTGGGCCATATATGCATGTTTACTCAGATATTAAGAGTGTAAAAATGTATACTGCATTGTGGTCATTACTCAGGAAAACCTGTGCTTGCTTTTATTTGTTTTTCTAAGTGTTGGTTGCTACTCCAAAGCCAGCATCTTTACTGCAGGGTTGGTGAAATGACTGCCAATGGTCAAAAGGTCAGACTGAAAATCCTTCAAATTTGACAAAAAATACTCCACTGGTTGAAAGTTCTCCAGAGGTTGCAGAAAATTATGATTCATCCGAATCTGTAACAAATCTACAGTACACGGCCTCAAGGCCCTAAAGGTCATACTTTACATGAGGTCACATTGACAAATGACACACTTTCTGGCTCTGCAGGATGCGATCCATACTTGGAGTAGCTGCGATGCTCCTATAGCCTCTTATGAAACTCTTTTTAGAACACGTGGTCTTAACATCAACCTTTCACTCATTTCAACCTGACCTACACATGGATAAAAGGTTATGAGGTTATGTTTTCGTCCCTGTTAGTTTGTCCGTCTGTCAGCAGGATATCTCAAAAACTGAAATGAAATGTGGTGGACAGACAGGCCTTGGGGCAGGCAAGGAAGAATTGATTAGAGAGAGAGTGATCCAGATCTGGGATTTCTGCCTTTAGATGAGTGTAAGTTTTCAACCACAACTATGAAACTGAAATAGAGACTTGATTCCAAATCCTATGGATGCGTTTGCAGAGTCATTAAATCAATTTAACTTATAATTTAAGTGATAGGAATAATGTCTTTGGGTAAAACAGGAAGTTGGAGAATTGTTCAGTGTCGGTGGAGGTTTGCCTTCTAGTTTCAACTGGTTTTAGATAGTTAGGAGTGTTATATGTCATGGAGCTATTACCACTTCAGGTCACCTGGCACAAGGCTGCCCATAACGACAATTCAGATTCTGTTGAAGACCATCCAGTTCATCATGTGTTGCAACAATGAAGTCCATACAAAAAAAAAATTTGGTTGTCAACTTATTAGAATCAGAAGTCCATCAACATTTCTCTGAAAAATCACATGCAGCATCTTCCAAACAGTTTTGTTCCTGGTTTACAACACAGTTAATTCAATAGACATTCTTTCTGAGACATGAGACCCATTGACTTGCACAATTGTTAACACATTTCAAGTGAGTTTAGGGTGGATTGCATGGGCTCCCAGTTCATGACAAATCATCATCATGAAGGGCTTCATAAAACCGGCACTATCCCTAAATACCCCTCATACCCCACACCAGTACATGATATTAGGAGACAATACCATCGTAGCATACGGTACTGTGCAAAAGTCTTTGGCAAGAAGGCAGCCTAGATTTGTTTGCTTTGATTTGCTTGTTGGTCTTAGCTGTTTATTTTTGTCTTTTCTGCATTAGTGTTTTACATTACTGCTTTTAATAGTATTTTTTTTATTATTTAGAAACTTTTCATTTCATTATTTTTGAAAGCATCTTCGCCTTATGTTTTTTTTTGTTTTTTTTGTTTGTTTTTACATGTGCCTAACGTGCTCTACCCATTGAGTTAGACAGGATCAGGACACACACACACACACACACACACACACACAAATAAATCTATAGTGATTGAACTCCCAGCATAAAAATGTCTTTTGATATAGCTGTTGTCTCACTCCCTCACACCCGCCCTTGACCCTGTGAGCTCAAGTACCTGCCTTTTAAAGGGGGATTTAGTTTGACTAACTGGTACTTGTGTGCAAATGTGGTTCTTTCAGTGGCGTGCCCAGACTCTGAGGAGGGCAGGGACTAAAACCTCTGAAAAGGCCCGTCTGGAGCGTCCTGTTGGCTGAGGTGCATACCATGTAACGGTGATCCAGGCTTGAATCTGTCCTTGGGCCTTTGTCGCATTGGCATCCCTCTCTCTCTCTCTCTCTGTCTCTCTTTCTTCACTGTGAACGGTCTAAGAAAGCAGACATGCCATGAAAATAACCTTTAAAAGGGCATCCAGGGGAATGATGCTCTCCCAGGAAAATCTGCTTTTAAAAACTTTGTACAGTGGCATGTATGCATTTATGACTTCTTACTTAGATTATGAAGTAATCCAATTTAAAAATTACAGTTCTGAAATACGATATGAAATTAAATATATCAAATAGGACCCTAGCAAACAAGTTTTTTTGTTTTGCTTTGTTTAGCGAGACAGTCTCCGTTTCTGTTTTCCAGCAACTAAGAAAAAATATGTTTACACGATAAGCAATTATGGATTATGTCACTCATTTTATACAAAATAGCTAGAGTTGGTATTCAGTAATTAAAACTCACTTTCATCCACAAGTTGCATCAGTTGTTCTATCAACAAGAGTACATGTTCAAGTGTTTTTGGGGTCTGAAGGCCCTTAGGAATTGAACTGAAACTGTGAAACTGAACTAGGTGAAGAGACATTTAGAGAATTACTTTATTGATAGTTTCATGTGCTATATTCAGACCAAAACAGAAAATTAGATGAGTGAAATAGCCTGGGTTTAAAATTGTGAAATTGTGAGCAATGCCCCTTTAGAAATTCTACCTGTTTCAATCTGAAAAGAGCAAAGGCAATTTAACATCAGTCCTACCTTGATGTCTATCCTTGAAACATGAATTTTCTAAAGTTACAGTTGAAGCAAAATTTCAATAAAACACCAATATTGTCCACTCTTGGGACGCACTGACACCAATTCATCTGTACTAATGCAACATCACTGCAGAGAAGAGGAAGGAAGAGGAGAACTGGGGAGGGTGAGGAGAGGTCGTCTTCTGATCTGGATACAGCCCAGTCAGACTGCAATTGATATAAACACATTTCAATCTAACCAGTGTCTTTTTGACTGTTAAGTAATGTCAGCTCTCGATCAAGCTGTGGCTTACATTTATTATTGTTATTATTATTATTGTTGTTGTTATTATTGTTGTTGTTGATGTTTATTATTAATTAAGGAACAGCCAGTATTTTAACATTTTCATGCCTGTAAATGTATTTATTTGTGATTAATAAATCCCCGTTTCAAACCGGTTAAAAACTTCAACTCCCATGAGTCCGTGCGCCAGGAGTAAACACGGCGGCGCGGGTAGGTGACAACAAGCATGTGTCGACTACTAGGATACAGACATTGCAAATCAAAATAGATTTTGTGGATATGTGAAATACTCCAATGAAGGCTTGAAAAGCATTAGACTCCGCAAACAATGAAATGCACAACAAGCGAGTTGCTGCCTTGTGCGAAGCTAATAGCACTCCATAGCAATATCCACATAGCTTGCATGTTAGCTAGCAAGCAAGCTAGCTAGACTGTGTTTATGTTTTGATCAGTTTTCGAACATCTCATAATTGTTTAGCTCGCAATAAGCAATTTTGGTAGCACAATTCCTGTTGTCAGTGTTGGTTGTTGTGTGTGTTGTGTCTGTTAATGGTGTTTACTTGATGTCCACCCCTTTTCACCAAGTGCTTTTTCAGTCCTGAGGTCCAGAAGTTGGTCTTATCTAAAACTAAATGTTACTACAGTCTGTAGAGACCTCTTGCTGTCATCCTCTGGGTTACAATAAGTGTCTGCATTTATCATTGTCCTCTACAGAGCCCATAGCATGACGTCAAACAGATCAAGATAAGAAAGGATGTCCTATCTGTAGATCCAAATTCACAATCCCCCAGCAGAGGAGAAGACAGAATGCCCTACCACTGTGTGGCGTTTGGGTGTGGCAAAATCGCCGAAGATGGCGTGACGCTGTATAAATTCCCCAAGGATCCTGAGGAGTTTCGCAAATGGGAGAAGCAAGTCCAGCGAACCCGCAGCCAATGGTTTGCCACACCCACCTCCCACCTGTGCAGTGAGCATTTTGGCAAAGAGTATTTTGAGCCCAAGCAGCCCATGTCCACACTCAAAGCTTTGGCTGCCACGGGGACTCTGAAGCTGAAGCAGGGGGCTGTTCCTACCGTGTTCATCAGACCGCCCTGTTCCACCTGCAATGGAGTCGGCTGCAGCGACTGCCTGCCTGCCATCCAACGCAGGAGCATCCCTGTGGAGCCAAGAGATCATAGAGTTCCTGTGAGTGTTTTTTTTTTTTGCTGTGAACGGAGGAACTTCTGACTGATGAGAGAGGACTTTAAATGCCTCTTGGTAATTTCATTTACATGTTTGATAGATAATCAATACCTCTCTCCCTTTTCTCTCCTTTCTGTCTACCTCTCTTTACTTTTCTCTAAATAGGCAGATGACGATGAGAGGGCCCCCATTCAGTTCGATGACACCGATGGAGAAGAAGAAGAAGAAGAAGAAGAAGAAGAAGAAGAGGAAGAGGACGAGGACGAAGAAGAAGAAGAGAATAACAATGGGGAAGCAGGAATGGATCAGCCCGTCACAAAAATCAAGCAAGACAGACCAGGTGAGTCGGAGATGAGGAGACATGACGGAAGAGGTTGGAGAGCACATGCAGGTTCTCAGTCTGTACATACACACACAGGACATCCAAGTACTG
The DNA here is from genome assembly GCA_034670405.1 of Hoplostethus atlanticus. Taxonomy (NCBI): domain Eukaryota; kingdom Metazoa; phylum Chordata; class Actinopteri; order Trachichthyiformes; family Trachichthyidae; genus Hoplostethus; species Hoplostethus atlanticus. The sequence continues at coordinate 68,519 of JAXDDX010000047.1, forward strand.
CCGGTACAGCTCATGTGCTAGCAGTGCTACCAGCAGCACCACATACGAACTTGGTGACAGTGGAGACAGCCATGTATACACATTTTTGGAAATCCATGACTTTTCCATGACCGTAGGAAGGTCATAGAAAATAGAAGTGGTGGATATAGTTTTGGAAATGCGTTGCTAATCTTTTTTCCAAACAGTGAAATGTTTAATGTGAAGCTTGGCTGCTTGTTGAAATCAGAATCACGTAAAACATAAGAAGACATAGACATGACAAATATTGGTCATGGAAATTGTTCCATATGTAATGGAATAGTCTTGGAAAAGTCGTGGGATTTGATTAGCAGAAAGGCGTAGGAACCCTGTACATATAGAAGTCAACATGACTAACTCCTCATTCACAATGTGCTGCTGTCCAATAGAAGTTTAACTCTTTTCAAATGAATTTGTTACTGCTGCATCGTTCTGTCGCAGATGAATTGTGTTGGATTTATTTCACCCGTGTTGTTTAAGCGTGTGTAAACTAACCATAGCGTTGGTTCATCTTCTTCTTTGATTACTCTCTGCGTGACAATAACGTTTTTCTAGAGTCAATGTTGCAGTCAAAATGTCTGGACTATTACTATCCAGTATGATCGGTTTCATCTCAGTTATGTTTGAGCCACTTTGCATCTGCACATATTTTCCATCAACATAAATGAGATTAACAAAAATACAAAATAAATGTTGAGATTTGGTTCACCGATTTTGGTTTGGATGGACTCTACGAGTGAGTGAGTGTGTGAATCCCGCTAGCTGCTCCTCTCCATGTGCATTTTTCTATCTCTGTTAAAGGCCATTTCAATTTTACGGAATGAATCAAAAGTAGCGAAGGGACAATTACACAACACACCTGAACCATTAATCATTTAATTTTAAGACTGAATCAGAAATCACAATCTGAATCAGAAAATGTGACGATAAAACATCCATTTCTAGCAGGGTTGTGATGAAATGCATGGTAATCTTTCTCCAGTGGTGTGTGAAATGTGTGGCACCGCCGGCAGCAGTGGCACCTTCTACTCCAAGACCAAGCGCTTCTGCAGTATGTCCTGCTCACGCTCCTATTCGTCCAACTCCAAGAAGTCCTCCATACTGGCACGTCTGCAGGTGAGAGACAGTTGTGATGTGATGTGATGTGATGTGATGGCATGAAATTATGAATCAAAATGAAAACAAGATGGAGTTTGCTAAGACCGTCACCACATCAGCCAAATATTGTGATTGCATTCCAATCATGCTGTAATATTGTACTGTAACTTAATACAGCAGATGGAGACGATATGGCTAAGTGTGTGTTAGAAATGCAATAAAATTAATCTTAATCTTAATCTGTCTTTATTTATTCTTTTAAATAATTGTGCCCATTTTTAAAAAGACTTGAAAAAGAGAAGAGTTGACTTTTTTTCCCACACATAGTGTTGTGGAAACATTTTGTAACCTGAAGTTTTTCAAAAACACAGATGACATTCTCCTCTGAAATCCAACTACTTTGCAAGTAAAGACCGTAACATGACTCCCAACTTTAATAGAAAGCCATAATGTGCTTTACTTCCATGACGGCAGTGGCAGATATCACATGTTGGAGTGGAAGTCTTCATATACATGGTAGTGTCGGTTGTACAACCATGTATGTTCATGTGTTTACAGTGTTCAGTGAGAATACTGTACGCTTGCTGCTGACTGTCAGCTGCTGAGCCAGGAGTAATGGCTGCCTGCCTCCCATAGTAGACGAAATCTGGATCACATTATCATCCTAACAGCTTAAACTCAAGGAGTGTGGACTTCAGATATGGAAAGAGATTTCTGCCAGCAGAGATTGTATTTGAATTGCATGAATTAGATTTTTTTTTCATATTGAATCATTGAATTTAAAAAGGATTTGTTGAGTAAATTAATTGAAAAATTGAATTTGTAAGGCACCTTGTAGCCCTCGCTGTAGGTGATATTCTATAGTACCACTGAATGTATTAAATTCAATAATTCATTCAATTACAAATTCAATTTTTGAATAAATACGTTCTTACTTCAAAGTGTTAACGGAAATCAGTCGACTGTCTAATTGTTATTGTGCCTGTGTCTCCCAAGGGAAAGCCTCCTTCAAAAAAAGCCACAGTGCTGAACAAGGTAGCAAAGGTCCTTCCAACCATAGGAATGGGTGGTGAGAACACACACACACACACACACACACACACACACACACACACACACACACACACACACACACACACACACACACACACACACACACACACACACACACACACACACACACACACACACACACACACACAGGGGAATAACGTTTAGATGCTACTGCTTTTCTGTAGAGCAGCGTAACAGGCAGCCAATCGTGAGCCTGGTTGATACAGAGTCATTGTTTTGCTTTGATTTGATTGGCTCATGGTCAGAGAGAGTGTACGGTGGTCAGCAGGGACAAAGGGACAAAGTTTAAGAACATGTATGAGACCTAGGCATTCATTCGTCTTGAAAGTTACCGGCCAATATGGCGGTGACCATATACTGATTCATTGAGACACATTTTGCAGACTTCTCAAGAAATCTCACTTCACCTCTTCTCCCCGTTCTGTGCAGTAGCTTCTGTGGCAGGTTTTGACTGGGGCTCCTACCTGGAGAAGGAAACGTCTCTGGCTGCCTCCGTCTCCTGCTTCAGACACGTGAGTCCTCAGAATGATTGTCCCCCTCCCACAACGGTGTTTCTTGTCAGGGTGGAAAAGCCTCTGAAACAGCATGTAGACACTAATCATGGGACACTAAAACTCTCCACTGAAACCAGACTGGTGAAATTCTTTTAGTGTTGAAGAATACATTTGCAGAAAATATTTTTGAAATAAGATTTCAGGTTTTCTAGTAGCTGTGTTCATGTAGCTGTGGTGAGGGAGGAACCTGCATCATATCAGTGGTGGACGACACTGACTGGGCGACATCTGATATTTAACAAGAGGCCAGCATCGCCGCTCTAACCCTAAAAATAAACTCTGAACTGCAGAAGAAAGTTTATATTTGGATGTTGAAATTTAAATTCTGTATGGATACTATGGATACTCTTTATGGACGTTCCCTGATTGTTTGTTTCTTAACTTGCCCGTTGTTTGTGTCTGGACCCCCCCACCCCACCCCACCCCACCCCAGGCTCCCTTGTGTTCCCAGTGGGACGACATCTCAGCGGGGATGAAGGTGGAGGTCTTGAACACTAACGCCGTCCTGCCCAGTAAGGTCTACTGGATTGCCACTGTCATCCAGTTAGCAGGTCTGTAGTCTGTCAGTGTTTCTTTCAGTAAGTCATTACACCATTGGATCCTGTCGAACGAGAGCCCTCTCCTCTATTGATACTGCAAGGAAAATGCTATTTGACCGATTGTTACATTTTTTTCCTAATGAATCTGAAAATCATCCAGTGAATTTCTTGCACTGCTACAATCACAAAACTACATGTTCATACACAAGACTCCTTTGGTGCTGCTTCCTTTTTGATACCGATGTCAGCCCAGATATATTGGCAAAGTGATAATACTCTTAATCCCTTCCTCCCTCTCCTTGTCTCCAGGATACAAAGCTCTGTTAAGGTATGAGGGCTTTGAGCATGACAGCAGCCATGATTTCTGGTGCAGCCTTGGTTCAGGGGAGTTGAACCCGATTGGATGGTGCGCCATGACGAGCAAGCTGCTGGTGCCACCGCAAGGTGAGGAGCCACACAGATGCACACACACACCGCCCTGCCAACGCAGGACTGTGTGACCCTGATTTCCCTCATGCGCTAGTGAAAAAAAAAGAAGTTGCAATACTGTAATATTGCTGTAATATCCAGATTGCAGGATGCTGCAATGTGTTTCCTGAGAGGGAAAGCTGGTTAAGAACCAGCCTAAGCAAAGAATCCCTGGCCTATGAAATCTTTCATTTTATTTCAAATGATCACAGAGGGAGAGATCGACCGTGACATGATTGATTTATTTGACAAACCATGTGTCTCTGTAGATGTGCAGCAGAACATCCCAGACTGGAAAGAGTATCTGATGAAGAAGCTGGTGGGAGCCGACACTCTCCCTGTTGACCTCTACCTGAAGGTAACACTGGTGATAGTTAGATGGCTGTAACCTCAAACATCACATCTGTAAAAAGGTAGAAGGAAATGCATGTGATAAATGTGTGTATAACTTGCTGTCAAATGTAATAACGTTGTTACCATACATGGCCACTGTAGTAATAATTCTGCACACCACCGATTCAGAATAACAATCAGACTTCAGCATCTCAGACATTAAACTGTAAAGTTCAGGGACCGCTAACCATCAGGTGTGTGAGAAGTAACAGGATGATAAAGCTAAGATGGGAATCCAGGGTGCATTTGGGTTTTAGCTCTTTAACGGAACAATGGTATTTTTCCTATTTGACTTTTGAGATAATATTTATCTGTATAGCTTATTTTCAATATACAGACACACAAAGGATTAAAAAGCACATGAACAGGAAAGGGAATAAAAAGAATAAAGTCATAAAAGGGAGTATAATAAAAGGCCATTACACAAAAGCAAGTCTATAGACTTAATATAATAATTTGTTAAGTTTTAAGAAGTGATTTAAAGATGATACTGATGTAGACAGGTCCTTCCAAAGTCTGGGAGCCTTGATTGCAAAGACCCGATCGGCTGGTTTTTAGTCTACATTTTGGACCAGCTAGTAGGAACCTGCCCAAGGACCTCGGGCTACGATCCGGCTCGTCTGGGTTTAAAAGGTCTGTGATGTAGTTTGGTGCCAGACCCATCTGTGCCTGTAAGAGCTGTGCACGGAGAACCGGGTCCAAATTTCCTCCTGTACTATCGATTCCTCTTATCAATGCTAAGAGGCTGTTGCTCAGCTGGATGGTGTTTGTTTCCGACAGCTGCACAGCAGACGTTTGGGCTTTTCAGTGTGCCGTTGATTGCAAACAATGACGTGTTTCCCCGTAAGGGCACTTAAAGCTGCATGTACTCTTTTCCCCCTAACGATTTATCTGATAGGAATTGATAAAGAATTGAATCAAGAATCAAAAGAGGCATCTGAATCGGTGATACCCAGCCCTATGATGAGATGAACAGCTACATTTCACTGGCATCTCTGTCCCTTTGCCTTCTGTTCTCCATCTAGTTAGCGGAGAGCATGAAGTACTCGTTCAAACCGGGCATACGCGCCGAGGTGGTGGACCCCAAACACGTGAGCCGGACCCGCGTGGCCATCGTGGACTCGGTCATCGGCGGGCGTCTGCGGCTGCTGTACGAGGACCAGAGCGACGCCCCTGAGAAAGCCATCTCTGATTTCTGGTGCCACATGTGGAGCCCCCTGCTGCACCCGATGGGCTGGTCCAGCAAAGTGGGTCATACCATCAAACCCCCTGGTAGGTTCAGGGTTTAGTTTAGTAACACATAGAAATGATAGAAGCAAACAAAAGGGGCAGGATAAATACAAACAGATGAAACGACAATATCTCACCCCCAAAGAAGAAAATGAGAAAAAAAAAATCAGGATGACAGACGAAGACGTGTAATCTAGGCTTAGAAACCGAAAGGCATCAAACTAAACAAATGGTAGAACAGTGAAACACACACAGTCTGGACTGATGCTCACATTCAGATGTTTCTTCAACTGGTATGAACACCAGAGAAGAGCAGACAAGTCCATCATGGTAGAATCTTTCCCCGTGGGATGACAGGTTACCAGAACTGGCCAATAAACAAGCTAGCCGTGAGTCCATGTGACTTTTGTTCACACGCCCCGGTTCGCTGGTAATGGCACGGTGTGAATCTAAACGGACCAAATGCAAAAATGCCACAAAGTCAAAGCTTTTCCACTCTGGTTCAGACCAAAGAAAACAAAGTGCAGGTGTGATTGATCGCACCCGAAGGTAATGGCATTTCCAGGTCAGCTGAGAAAATGTTCTGAAGCTAATCAAAGCAAATGGTTGGGTTTGTGGGTAATGGTATAAATGAGTCATGAAAGAAGAGGTAGAGGCAGGGCAGGAAATGATGAGTTTGTTGCTCTACCAGCCACCTTGGCAGCTAACCAACCATCATCCGGTGTGTTTAGAGATCATAAAGGTCTGAGGTAAAGATGACAGGCTTTTCTCTTCTTCTTTTTTTTTTTTTTACAGCCAAACACTTGGACGGCGGTGCCAGTGGCCACCCTGCGTCTCGTAAGGGCTGCTTTGAAAGCACGCCAATGCTGTTTAAGAAGGTAAAGCGAGCATCCCTGCTGAAGAACTTGTTAATTCATGATGTATCAACAGAATGGGGGGGAAAAAAGCAGAAGTCAATGGGGGAAAAAAAGTGCATCGCAATACACAACACATTTTGTGATGCGTGTCCGGGCTACTGGGAGGCTCTGGTGGTGGGCCTAGCCACAGAAACCTAAACCCAGTGTGCAGAGCAGTTATGTAATGCACCGACTTCCTCTTTTTTTTTTTACTCTGATATGATTTCTCTTCGTGGTCCTGCAATGAAATGTTCTTTGAAACTTCAGCCGGTTAATCCTTTTTATTACCTCAGATCCATTCACTGTTCAATACAAACACATCAAGTAAATGGCTGATATGCAGCCAGTTTCAAAGTGTTTATATACGTTTATATACAAGTGTAATTTGTAGTATTAATGCTTAAATGTTTAATATTTTCAGTTGAATTATTATTATTATTATCCCAATAATTTTTTTATAATGTTATTTTTTTTTTTTTTTTAATCACAATTATTGGTCCCAATGATTTGAGGAGCAAAATTATTTTACTGCACTTTTTGCATCTTATGTGAACATTTGAACTATTTTCAACCACAGTGGACATTATTAATTTATTATATTATCTAAGTTATGTATTATCTTGTACAGAACTTTTTAAATGTGTTTTGTAAATAAACTTTGGTATTAATTGTGTGAACTAAAATCCTTTTTACACACGGTGAATTGTGCAGCTGTAGTTGAGCACGACTGTTTAAAGCCCCGCTGTGATCCCCAGCCCAGGATAGTCTACATGGAGGGAGGTTTCTTCGAGGAAGGGATGAAGCTGGAAGCCATCGACCCTCTCAACCTGGGAAACATCTGTGTGGCCACTGTACAAAAAGTAAGGCAACTCTTTCTGGCTTGGTATGAAAAGATCTGAAGTTTGCCTTATTGTGAGTTTTGTCTAAACCTTGCAGGATGTGTAGCAAAGCAACAGGGTATCACTTCGCATAAACAGACTCGCTCTGTTCAATTCAAGTAACCTTTATTGGCAACGAAGGTAAGAGAACCAATGTTGCCAAAGCATTTCAGTACATCGTAAAGCAATTAGTACATTACATTTACCTTAGAAGTACAGAGCGATAGAAAAGTAAAAACAACTCTGGTATGTGGTAGAAACGAGGTTATATTATGTTGCTGTTGCCTACAGAGACAATAAAACGTTTAAATCAGAAATAAATTAAATCAATTCAAACACAAATCTGGACCATATTTTCCAAATTCAGGGTAGTATTTCTCTCATTTCCACACGTTCCACACTGAAAAATGTAATTCTGTCTCATGCAGTTCAGTTTTGACACAACCTCAGTTGTCTCAATTTAAAATGATCAATCGCCACGTCCTAATTTCGATAATTTTCTCCCTTCTTTGGGATTTTGGTTGCTGAAATACTTTGCCAGTTGAATATGATGTCTTTCCATTTTGCAAAGTATTTTTAACTGTGGTGTTTGAATTGTATATTTTTCTGGGTCACTTTGTGAACTGCAGAGTGAGTTCTTCAAGTGGGTCATCATTAGGGTTTTTAGCTTCACTTTACTTATTTGGATTATTTGTTGAAATTCAAGTTAGAAAGTGGATCCACACCTCATGTTCATAAAGGAGTAAAAGGCTTTGGATGGATTTGAAAATCTTAAGACATATTTTTGATTAAATTTGGATTTAATGGTATAAAATGCTCTCCTGGCTTTCTTTTCTCCCTCTGTCTCTCTACTCCTCCCAGGTGCTGTTAGAGGGCTATCTGATGGTGACTATAGACGGTGCCAGGTCGGACAACGGCGCTGACGGGTTCTGCTACCACGCCTCCTCTCACGCCGTCCTGCCCGTAGGGTTCTGCCAGAAGAACCACATCCCCCTCGCCGTACCTCCAGGTGAATCTGAACATGCTTACCTGGCGTCTGCTTCATTTATTCGCTCTCACCTTACGTCCCTTCAGCTTTCTTTTTCTAAAGATGGAAGCAGTATAAAAGTCTATACTGTAAAGAGATCATACACTTTAATGCTGCGGATGTTAAGTCCTTCCTGATGGATCAACTCTGTCTCCATTTTCTGTCAGGTTACGACTCTCGGACCTTCAGCTGGACCAAATACCTGGAGGAGATTAAAGCTAAAGCTGCACCCGCACAACTCTTCAACACTGTAAGACAGGAAGTCCAAACTTGCAGCCATTTCAAGCCACATGCTCTGTTTGGAGAAGAACTTTTAGCAAGCAGGCTGTGAACACCCAGAGTGTGTGTCTGTCTACAGGACTACCCAGGCCATGGCTTCTCCCCCAACATGAAGCTGGAGGCAGTGGACCTGATGGAGCCTCGCCTGGTGTGTGTCGCCACCGTGAGCCGCTGTGTGGGCCGCCTGCTGCTCATCCACTTTGACGGCTGGGAGGACGAGTTTGACCAGTGGGTGGACCACCATTCCCCAGACATCTACCCCGTCGGATGGTGTGAGGTCACCGGCTACCAGCTCCAGCCACCCGTCGGACCAGGTAAATACACCCAGTCTGATCTACCTGCCCCCTTGTGCTGTTGAGCGACTTACCATACCTTGTCCATAACTGACAGGTGTTTTATTCGCTCTCCTCAAGTAGATCAAGCTGAAAACCAGGTGGCACGCCCCAAGAAGACCAAGCCATTTGTGTTTGGGAAAAAGAGTAAGTTGTGTCTCGTACGTACATACAGCCGTTGTGTCTTTCTGTAGATCACCCATCACAATTAACTGACCCCGCCCCTTCTCTTGCTCCGCCCACTCAAGAGAAGAGGTATATGAGGAAGAGGCTTCTCTCAGAGGACCATGCTGAACTGCAGTCTGGTGAGGAAACCAGTCCGAGCCGATCTCTAGACCAGCGTCCCGAGGTCATCGATGCTGACAGTCCCCCGGGGCTGGTGGGCCCGGGTCGTCCCCCAAAACTCCCCCTCATTCAGCCCAAGATGGAGCCAGAGGAGCAGGAGAGTAAGTGGACGAACTCTTTCAACATCAAATGAATTCATTAATTTGGATTTTACATGACGTTCTGGTCGTTTCCTGTCTCTCTAGTCTTTGCAGTGCAGGTGAAGGTGGAGGAGGTGGAGATGGAGACCCCTATCGCTCCTCCACTCAACCGTCCATCCTCTCTGACCATGGTCAAGCAGGAGAAGGAGGCGGGGCAGCGTAAGGCGCCAGAGCGGAGCGTGTCGGAAAATGTAGCGGACCGAAAGATGAAGCGGAGCGTTGCGAAGGCGAGCGGTACTGGTCAGAGCAAAACGGCAAAGAGAAGAGGGGAGGAGAAGAAGACGACGACAGCGGAAAAGACTGTAAAAGAGAGCACTACTGGCGAACGCAACACTGAGCAGAGTGAAAGTGGAAAGAGCGACGATGCAGAGCAGAGAAAGAAGCCGGACCAAGAAGAGGGGAGCCAAGGAGATCAGAGCACCGTGGAAAAACAGGTGGAGGAGGAGAGCAACACCAAGCAGGGTGTCGGACAGGGAGAGGAGACGAGTACGCCTGCTGAGAAGATGGAGGAGGAGGTGGAGGAGCAAAGAGAGAGGGATGAGGACATGATGGAGGAGAGCAAGGCGGATGAAAAGGTTGAAGGAAAGAAGGAAAAACACTGCAAAAAAGAATAAGAAAGCAAAGAGGAAAAGGGGACAAACTGAAGCGGGAACGGAAAGTTGGAGCGAAACCGGTCGGAAAGTCGGGAGGCAGAACCAACAGAGCTCAGAGAGTTTGGCGGTTTCAATACTGCATGTGCCTAATAACATGACTCCATATATTTTATAAGGATTAGCCGGATTAATACTAGCTACCTCACTTTCTCCAAATTGGTCCAGCCCTACCGTAGGCTGTGTGTCACATTATTCTTGTTTTTAGTTGAGCTTCCCAACTGAAGGTCCCAAGGAGAACGTTGTAACGACACCACAGACACTTTCATGTTGTTATGTGTTTTATTACCACCTGTTTTACATCCAGATTTCTTTGTTGTAAATGTACAATCTCTGATTAAAAGACTCGTCTCAAATTCTCTTCACGGCTGACAAGTCAGTTCATTCTCCGGTTGGGGTGTAGTGGTTGAGGAAAGTTACCCGAAGACATTGATGCTGTTTTATTCAGGGTAAACAGCAGCATGGGACAAGTATCAAGTAAAAGAAGAGTATTTTAAAGAACCCTACGTCTCCTATTGTACTGGCTTTCACTCCTTGGTAAGATCCAGGAACTAGATCCAATAGAGCTTCACAGCAGCACCGTGTAGTTGAACTAGGCGGCTCTCTGGCGTGGCGTGAAGGGTGTGTTGAAAGTTACGAAGGTGAGGCTCAGTACACGTTCCCTGGTTACAATATACTTTCCTGACCTCCTCTAACCCTGCGTTGATCAGACAGCTAAGAGAAAAGAATACAAAGAATCCTCCGACCTTTTTAGGGAGGCAGGAAGTAGAAAGTACAACGGCCTCGGCAGCTACGGCGTTCATGGTCGGCAGAGGTTACAGTTGAGTTTAAGAAGCGGGAGAGTTCAATCCATGGTTTAACCTCAATCTTCAACGGTTGCCATTCTACGGTATGCTGTGGTCTCGACTATGCTTGGCCCACTAGACTGCAGTCCAGAAGCTGGAGCATCTCCCCCGCGGAGACCGCTTCAAGCCAACCTGCGTCTCTCGGTGGTTGCAGGTTTTGGGGTCTGAGTTTTGCGAGGTTTGGATTTGACTTTGAGCATCTTGACTTGCCGAGAGCCATTGAGGTGTGCCGGCTTTGGGTTTGGTGGACTTGGGCGCCTTTGAGAGCTTCGGGGTGAGGGCAGGGGAGGAGGGGAGGCTCTCCCCCCCGGGGCAGGCCTTGAAGACGTGGACGTCCTTGACCCTGCGACCCTTGAGCTCAGGGGGGTTGGCACAGGTAGCACGCACCTTCAGGTTGACTTTCTCAATCCACCTGGAAGAAAATACAAGACCGAATTCCTCTTAGATGATGAAAACCTCTCGGGGCACAGGATGAACCAACCAAAGTGTCACCAGGCAACTTAAACAAGACTGGGAGGGAAGTGTAATTTAGTGTACAGATTTTGGCCTTTTAATAAACTGATATCGGCAAGTCTGTTATTCACTGCTGATGATGGAGGGGAGGATATGATTTAACTCAACAGCTTCAGGGTGTCAGTCTGAAACCTGCTTCGCCCTCACTCAAGGAGCTGCTAACCCTAAAAGAGCTTCTGGTTTCAGTGGAGAGTTTTAGTGTCCCATGATGGTCTAAATGCTGTTTCAGAGGCTTTTCCACCCTGACGAGAATACAAATTTGGGGGAAACACTGAATAATTGTCATTTATGGAATATGTTAGCATGAAAATGGTCAAATCTAAAGATTGAATATTGGCACAAAATGTTCAGCAGCTTCAATTAAACAATATTGGTATCAACCTTCAAAAATCTGTATCGTTCTAACTCTAACATGTCCATGTGTTTGTGCTGGTCTGCCTACACTGTGTGTGTGTGTGTCTTACATGCGTAACGGCAGCAGGGGGCAGTCACACAGCAGAGGGTTGTCAGCCAGGTTGATGACCTCCAGACCAGTCAGAGGATGGAGGTCGGGCACCTCCTCCAGCTGGTTCCCCTCCAGGAACAGACTCCTCAACCCCGGACCCAGACCGGCCAGGGAGTTCTTGGACATCTAGTGTGTGAGAGAGGGATTACATCAGGAAACGTAAAGGATAAAAAGGATAGAGATGGTTCACATGGTCCCATCTCTCTAGCGGGATTATATGACACTGAAAGAGACACAACCAGGGGATTAATAAAAAATGTCTTAAATCTTATCATCTGAATTTGAGGCCTTAAAATGTCTAATATTGTTAAATAAAGCAAAAAAAACAGTCAGTTTAAGAGTTTCTAGTTACTGCCCTTTCACACCTGGACCAGAGGAGCACCTATGTGAGGATGCTGTTCATAGATTACAGCTCGGCATTCAACACCATTGTGCCCTCCAAGCTCGCCATCAAGCTCAGGGACCTGGGCCTCAACACCGCCCTGTGTGACTGGATCCTGAGCTTCCTGTCGGGCAGGCCCCAGGCAGTGCGGGTTGGTACCACCACATCCTCCACCCTGACTCTAAACACCGGCGCCCCGCAGGGCTGCGTGCTCAGCCCTCTCCTGTACTCCCTGTTCACGCACGACTGCGTGGCAAAACACAGCTCCAATACCATCATTAAGTTTGCCGACGACACGACCGTCATCGGCCTGATCACCGACGGCGACGAGACGGCCTACAGAGAGGAGGTCAGAGCCCTGTCATCCTGATGCCAGGACAACAACCTCCATCTCAACGTCGGCAAAACAAAGGAGCTGATCGTGGACTATAGAAGGGGCCAGAGCACGGGACACGCCCCCATCGACATCAACGGGGCGGCGGTGGAGAGAGTCAGCAGCTTCAGGTTCCTCGGTGTCCACATCAACGAGGACCTCACCTGGAACCACCACGCCGACATCATCATCAAGACAGCAAGACAGCGACTCTTCTTCCTACGCAGGCTGAGGAAGATCAACATGGACTCCAGGATACTCTGCAACTTTTACAGGTGCACCATCGAGAGTATCCTGACTGGCTGCATCTCGGCCTGGTATGGCAGCTGCACCGCCCTCAAACGGAAGGCGCTGCAGAGGGTGGTGAACGCTGCACGACGCATCACCAGGTCGGAGCTGCCCTCCATGGAGGTCCTCTATCACCAGCGTAGCAGGAAGAAGGCCAGCAAGATCCTTAAGGATCCTTTCCACCCCAGCCACAAGCTGTTCTGCCTGCTGCCCTCAGGCAGACGGTTCCGTAGCATCCGGACTCGCACCACCAGATTCAAAGACAGTTTTTTCCCACAGGCCATCAGGCTCCTGAACACACCTGAGCCCCCCCCCCCCCCCCCCCCCCCCCCAACCCACCCTGAGCCCCCCCCCACACACAACAGGCCACTTTACTTCTAGGACACCTTACAGTCTGCTACACTTTATAATTTATAACTTTTGTACTTTTATAACTTTGTACTTTTATAACTTTGTACTTTTATATTTGTTCTTAGCACTAGCGTAGGGTGCCAGAGAGGCATAAGAATTTCATTGCCAACTTTTGCTTTTTTGTGAATGTTTGTGCATATGATAATAAAGAACCTTGACCTTGACCTTGACCTTGGTTTCGTGGTGTGCTTTCCAATCAACCCAGTAACACAACAGAACAGATTTGAAAAAGAGGATCTGCTATGAGAAGTCTTCACATAGTAGAACATCCAAATGCAGCCCGCTCACCTTCTCCAATCCCATGTTATCCAGATACAGATTCTTCAGTGACCTGGCCAACGGCTGGAAAGCATTTGGTCCCACCCAGCGAATCAGATTCCCAGACAGCCTGAGGTCTCCCAGGTTCTCCACCTTGCTCAGTGCATCGGTCGGCACCTCCTTCAGCTTGTTCCCTCCCAGGTGGAGGGTGTCCAGGTCACCGGCCTGGTCCAGGGCCCTGGGCGACACGTTATCGATGGAGTTACCGGTGAGGTAGAGGCCCCTGAGCCCCTCGGTCCCGGTCAGGGCCCCGGGCTCCAGCTTGCTGATGGCGTTGTCCTCCAGGTGAAGTGCCAACAGGCTGGGCAGCAGTTTGAAGGCTCCTTTAGGGAAGCTGGTGAAGCGGTTCTTCTCCAGGTGGAGGTAAGTCAGCTGAGGGAGACCTGGGGGTTGAAGTTCAGTTTGAGTCTTTGGACTGAAATATAGTTTAATAAATAATGCTCATTTAGCAAATGCCACCCCTTCTGTAAATGTTTTTTATTTTTATACTTATTTTTTGTACTAAATTATCATTATTATTATTTTATTATTATTATTATTATTTTTTAATCCTTTTTATTTTAATTTTATTGTATTTTTATTAATTATTATTATTAATTTATCTTTATTGGGGTCCTATGTCAAGAATTTTTTTGTTATGTAAAATAATGCAAAAAATTAAAATAAAAAGTTCTAAATAAATAAATAAATAATGCTCATTTTAACTGCATTTTAAAGACCTTTGAAGGCATCAGGGCTGAGGGAGGTGAGGTAATTCTCTGACAGGTACAGATAGATCAATCCCTTCATCCCGCTGAAAGCCCCGTCCTCCACCTCCACGATCTTGCAGCGCTGCAGGTGAAGGGACACGACCTGGCCGACGCCGGGGAAGCTGTTGCCGGGGAGGTAGTGGAAGTGGTTGCCGCGCAGGTCCAGGAGGCGCGTGTCGGGAGAGAAACCGCGCGGCACTTTGGTGTGACCGCGGTTCTCACACGAGGAATGGTGTGTTTCTTTCTGAAGAGGAGGAGGAGAGGGATGGAAATGAGGAGTAATGGGAATGTGGCGTAGAGAGAGAGACTTGCACACACACACACACACACACACACACACACACACACACACACACACACACACATACACTACACTTCCTCTCTCTCTTCAAACACACTCACCCTCCCTATCTCTACGCCTGATTCCCCCACATCTTATTTTGTCATCTTGATTTTTTTTCCCCTTTCTTGTTCAAAAGACACATTTTTAAAAGCCCCTTAAGGTTTCTTTGTCTCACCGACAAAGTTTGTGTTTCTTTGGATTCATTCAGTTTTTTGTCATTAGTATGTGCAAATAAACTAGAAAATGTGTCTGAAACGTCCTCGGTAAATGTCACCAACACAAATAACTGGATGCATTGAACACAGTGTTGGTATTAACAGTGTAAGAACATCCGACTCCTCTCTCACCTCGATGCTCATCCCTGTCTGCATTATCTCGTGCGACCCACTCACCTCGCAGGCACAGTCGGCGGGACACTTGACCTTGTTCTCTGGCGCGGCGGTGGGCGGTGGCGTGACCCTGAGAGCCTCCTCGAACTCTGCCTTCAGCATGGCCTCCTGGCTCTGGCAGCGCAGGTCTGCAGGGTGGATGGCCTCCAGATTCTCCCCGGAGAAATGGGCCGGCCCTCCACACGCCCCAACCAGCTTCACCTTACCGCGGATAGCCCACTCCCTGAGGTCGGGCCAAAGAATACACTGGGATTAGTCGTCTGGGATGAGGGAATGGCTAATGAAGGGTTCCTATGGAAATAAGAAACCCATTTTCCTGGCAACGCATTTGAAGAAGCTCATTTCAATCTACTCCAGGCTGGATTTAAAGCTGCACTAGGCAAGATTTGTATGTAAAAACAGAGATTAGAGGGCTGCAGTAGAGAAGAGGATCCCATCCCCACTAATTGAGACCTCATAGATCCCCCCCATAGATCCCCCCTAAATGAAATTGTGGTGTTGGTTATGTACACTTCTCCACCCACAGGAAGTTGAATCGAGGAAGATGGATCGAAACAGCAGCGAGGCTCTGTCCAGAGAAAACTGGACTCACCAACGTTAGATCTTCTTCTACATGTTTTCTGGTGAATTAAGAGTTACCTCTCACTGCCATTTGGAGCCGCCAACGTGCAAAGTTGCCCAGTGCAGCATTAACGTGGCTGACGTGGGTATGTGATTGACAGGAAGCAGTCAAGTTGGCCTGCCAGACAGACTGCACTGTATTTGCCACATTTTACAACTGATTTTAAATCGTCACACTAAACAAAAGCATTGCGGCTCAGGACCCAGCAGTCAGTTCCACCTCTACCTGAGCGGACGCAGGTAGCAGTTGCAGTAGATGGGGTTGCCGGCTAAGTGGAGGCGTGCCAGCTTGGGGGAGCCCGCGGAGAACGGCTGAACGACGCGCAGCTGGTTGTGGCTGAGGTCCAGGTGGGTGAGGCTGGGGGATTTTGATATAGCCGTGTTGGCCAGGTCCTGCAGGGACATGTGGTCCAGGAAGAGGTGGGTGAGCTTGGCCACGGACACCGCCTCCTCCCCCAGGTAGGTCATGGGGTTGTAGCTCATATCCAGACGGGTCACCTCTGACAGTCTGGATGGAGAAGTAATGAAGGGTGAGTGTGGGACATCCAGATGAGTTTATCAATAGAATATAACGAGATAAATATATCATGGAGAGAAAGAAAATGATAGATCTATTGCAGGATGAACAGTACAAAAAGGTTGCTATGAAATGATGTCTTGGATCTTGTCATAAGCAGTCACTTACAACCCAGGTGGGGTCCAGTACAGCTCTACCCATAGCACTGAAACGCCAACCAGCCTACCTGGTCATGGTCTCAGTGGGGAAGAACTGCAGCTCGTTGTGGTCCAGACTGAGACGGGTGAGGGTGAACAGACCAGCGAAGGCCTCGGTGTCCAGGTAGTTAAGAGAGTTGTGACTGAGACGAAGCCACTTGATGTTCTGCAAACCCTGGAAGTAGTTAGTGAAGATATTCAATGTGCATGTGTCGACTCTTCCTCTTTATGTTACAACACGTCAATGACCCTAAGCATGCAACCAAATCACCACTGAAATGGCTTCAGAACAAGAAGGACTTGAGGTGTACCTAGCTGATACAGACGGATCCAAGAAAACCCCGAAGTATTGACTCAGAGGGTTGAATCAAATCAAATCAGATATTTCTGTATTTCATTTCCAATACATTTATTTGCAAATATTTCTAAATACGTGTTTTCAGTTTGTCATCATGGGGTATTTTGTGTCGATTGTTGACCAAAAATCCCAATTTAATCCATTTGGTCTTCACGCTGCAGCACCGCGCAAAATGGGAGGGAAAGTGAAAGTGGTTGAATACCTTCTGAAGGCATTCGACATGTACGTGAACGCATGCTAGCGTGTGCGTATGTACATATGAGAGAGGGAGGTTGGGTTAGGGGATGCATGCACCGTACATATTCGTGAGCGTGTGTGTGTGTGTGTGTGTGTGTGTGTGTGTACCTGGAAGGCCATGTTGGGGATGTAGACCAGCTGGTTGTGTGTGAGGGACAGCAGGTTGAGGAAGCCGAGCTGAGAGAAAGCTCCAGGCTGGATCTCCTCCACGCGGTTACGGTCGATCATCAGCTGCTTCAGCGAGGACAGGCCGTCGAACGACTCCTGCACTCAGAAAGGAAGGGATTTTATTGAGTTGTGGGATAGATGCTGATGGTGAACTTCTTCTACAAGCCTTTACAAAAACCTGGATGAGAGGGGAGAAGAGAAAAAAAACAGAGGTAGAGAGTGAAAGATTGGAAGAGAGAGAGAGAGAGAGAGAATACATCTGTGTGACCTGGTAGAGTATCTCTATGTTGTTGTTGGCCAGGTTGAGGAAGACCAGGCGCCCCAGGCTGCGGAAAGCACCTTCCTTCACCGTGCGGATGTTGCAGCGCTGCATGGACAGGTGGGTCAGATAGGGGGTGTGTTTAAACGCCTTGGTAGGCAGTTCCTGGATGTTGTTACCCCGCAGGTCCAGCTTCACTATGATCTGGAGAGAGAGAATTACATGTTAGAATGAAAAGTTTAATATGTGGATTATTATCCTGTCATACTGCCTGTACAGTCAGTAATGTTGGGCTGCCAGTAGGAGAGAGTTTCTTTAGTACATCAGTACAAAACTCAAAGTTGTATTATATTATTAATTGAGCATAAAGCACTCATAATGGTCCCACTAGTTCATACTGTATACATATTAATATTGTTGATCTTTTTATGTTTTTTTTATGTTCATGTATTACCCTACAATTGTTTCTATTCTATTTTTTTTCTATTATTTTCTGCATTTATTGTTTCTATAATTTATATTGCCTTTTTTACATTCTATTTTTGTGCTTATATTCCATTTTTCTTTGATTCCCTCCTATACATCTTACTACTCTTTCTTCTGACCCAGGTTCCCCAGGGGATCATTCATGTTTAGGGGTAAGAGAGGAGCTAGCTAATATTATGAAGCTAGCGCTCTGCTACTAACTGGAAAAATACAATCTAACCATACGAAGTTAGCTAGGTTAGCTAGTTAGCCTAGCTGACCTAACAAGTTCAAACTAGCCATACTAGCCTATAGCCAGGTAAGCTAGTAATTTATATTTTGACCAGAATTCCTTCTTTTTCTTCAGTTTGCCAGTTAGCTAACTTGCACTCAGAAATAAACTGTGGTTCTTTGGCCCCGCCCACTGAGGTTTAGCTCAACCAATGAGATTATTTCTGCCCCGTAAACTCTAAACTGCAAAACGCATGGGGCACATATGTGAATCAGAAACCTCTTCAAGTGTCGGAGGAACGTGTGTCAGGTTCTTGTTGACGCAGGCCACAGTGAGCTGGATCTGGTCACAGACGCACTCTTGTGGGCATTTTCCCGGGCGCACTCCCGGGGCGCAGAGGAGGACGAGGACGAGCAGCCGAGGCCACAGGGTGCCGGGACAGATCTGGGAATACATCTGAGAGGAAAAATACCTGCACAGAGGAGAAAGAATCAATACTAATTCATAAAGACCCGTCGACTCAACTATAGCTTATGGCGGCTGATTAGTTCATTCAGACTAGAATACATGGTTTCCATTCCTTACTGAGGCTCCTCTTGACAAAATATGAACAAAAAACAATTGTATTTTCAGAGAAGCATTACTTTTTTTTCTTACAAGGACATTTTGAAAGATGAGAAATCATGCAAGGAAATAGTATCTATAATTATATTTACCCTCTTAAACTTACTTTGTGTTGGCCTTTTCTTATGAAATCCACTGGCCTTTCTAGTGTTAATAGATCAGTTTGATTAAATCTATTGTGCAAATACAAAATATTAGTAAACTTAGGTGGGTTTACCAATACATTACCAGGCCTATTGCATCTGACTTGTATTTTTCTTTACCGAGGCTCAATTTGACAAAAGAAATCTCCATAATTCCTTATTTTTATGGATTAGTGTGATTTTGGTCAGAGCTCCCTAGTCTTCACTGGAATGCCTTAAAACCACATTCCAGTGCTGGATAAACAGTCCTTGATCCTCCGGAATGGACATGAAAAGCTTCACAGTTTCACCCTCTGAATTTGCTGCCTCAATATTGGCATAGTCAACTGGTGCCTTCCCCAAACCCTTCGGCCACAACATTGGTTATTTAACGAAATACCTGTCAAAGATGATGAGACCTGATATGAGCCGCCACTTCATGAATCAGAGCATAAATAAACCTTTAATAAAAATATACCGTTTCAAGGAGAAGGTGGGGAGGTTTTATCCTCTACCTGCGCACCAAAACAACCCCCGTTTCCAGTTTAAACTCAAATCAGCGCATTTCTAGGTCCGTTCGCCCCTCTTTTTGGCCAAATGTTGGTCCTCGGACCCCTTGAGCATGAAGAGGAAAAGTTAAAAGAAACAGGCTGGGAAATTAGAGACGGAGGAATTTCCTCGGGCCCGGCCCGGTGTGCCAGTGTCCCCCCAGGGAGCAGCAGTCCAGACCGCAGAGGAGCTGGCGCTGCGGCCGCGCACAAAGACGCGCAGTGTATTCCTGCCGGGCACCATCCGGTGTCATGCCAAAATTTGTTTCCCCTAAAAAAATGTGCTTCCCCTGGCCAGGAACGGTGAACATATTACTCTTCGTCTCCCCTTGACCCCATTACCCGAGATTAGTTTCAGAATATATTTTCATATTTTCGGTATAAATGTTGCCTCGGTGCGTAAAAAGGGATTCCGATTCACTAAACCCAAAGGAAAAGTAAGCATCTAATACAATTTGACACCAAAACTTCCAAAACGTATATCGGCTATTTTTGTTTTACACTTATTAATCACAGGCAAGATATTATTTTATCAATGTGATAAATTATTAGACGCAGTTTTTTTGGTTGTTTTGGCCTCCAAATATATTCCTGGCGATATTAACTTGATCGTTGCTTTCCATTATAATAAGAAAAAACACAAGATCAAATTTAGACTCCCTCGGGTTCAACTATGGCGACGGCCCAAAACCTTTCCGTGGCCAACTGACGCCAAAGTGGGAAAAACACAGAACCGACTACGCGTGACTGAACGATTAGCTGACTTTATTTTCCAACAATTTTAACCTTCTCAGTGTCCAAATCGTCTGTCGCTCATTTTAGCCTCACTCAATCACACACCGTAACCTGTTTTGAACCACAACTTTGAGATGAAACCGTTTTCATCGCCGCCTTACGCACAGAAGCCACTCACCGTGTTTCCATCGTGGTCCGTTCAGCTCCTGACTCTCTCACGGTCTCCGGTCCCTGCTGCTCTTCCCCCGGCTGTCCCCCATCCAAAACAAACTCCGTTCATCCCTTCATTCAGTCCACACACACACACACACACACACACACGCACGCAGAGAGGTTTCAAGTGCGTACAGTAAAGCTACCTCTGCTCCCCGGCCCTGTTAAAGGGGAAACACACCTTAAAACACTTTCACACTGTTTAAAACATATTTAACAGTTAGAAACATACTTAGATTAATTCAAATAATAATCCACTCACTTTGACACAAAAACAAACAGCTATTGGCGATGTACTTTGCATTTGTGGGCCCTTTTTGGTGTTTGGTGGTGTATTTTTCTTCTTCATAAGGATAACTGGCCAAATAATGCAATGTAATAACTGTAATGTCATCTGATGTCGATCTACAGTTCAAGATCAATGATGTCAGTTGTTTTACTGCTGCCCAGTGTGTGTCATCATGGAGTTAAAACAATGCAGGAACATGCTCTGCTTTCTTCAATGAGCAGCATGTTGTCTACTTTTTATAATTGGCACTAACAAAAAGGAAAAAATATGGAAGAAAAAAGTATTGACATACTTATTTTAAAAATATATTATTATATTATTGAAGAATACCATTGAAATATTGTTTTGCCAACCACAGAATAAAAGGAGAGCTGTTGGATTAGTAGTATCATTTATCCACAGATCATTCAGTACAAATTAATGACATAGGAAGGAGAAACATCAATATTATCTTGACAATGTACATGCAGTCCACACTAAGGTTAATCAGTCATGTGAATTACATTAAGATGGCACTCAAAGTATATCCTACTTCCATCCTATTTTCCTTAAATCACTCTAAAGACTCGACACATGAACTAGACGAGGTAACACACTGCAGGGCAGAGATCAGAGATGCTGTCTGTCATTGTGCGCAACACAGTGCTACAAAGATCATTTCTAATAAAGTTAAAGTGTTAATCGTGGAATATGTGCCCATACAAAAATATACACATTTGATAAGAAATATGTTGTGGTCCCTGAGCTCTGCAGTGTTTGGACTGTGCACAGTGCAGGGCAAGACACACACATACGGTACATTCAGGTCCATAGGGGGAAATGCTCATGCATGCAGCCCATTCCTGCTCACAGTCTGATGCACACAGCGCTCTGACCTGGCTGAACCCTGACAGCAACAATAGTATGAGGAGTGTGACTGGACAGACAGCCCACAAAATATGTCCTCTTTCCCTTTCCGTAGAATTTTCTGTTGATGTTGCTCACTGACATGCAATGAGCAAGGTCAGGAAAACAAAAAAAGAAGAAATCTGGAATGCTTCCTTTCACTCAAGGCCAAAACTTAAGACAGAATAAAGCCCGGGGCTCTAAACAAGGTTCCTACAAGGTTTCAATCCCAAAGTTCAATACTCCTTCCAGACCTTAATGTCTTTTGATGGTATTCAGTAAGACAGTAATCATCAGAATATGTGAGATGACGGGGGTGTAGTTTGATATAGATCAGGACAGTGAGAAAGCATTTTCCAAACTCATGAAGACTTGGAAATGACCAAATTCGTTTTTCCAGGCACTTCCAGACCTCTGTAGGAACCTTGTCTAAAAGGAGCACACTGCTGTTTCAAAATAAAACAAAAACTAGCTTTACTTAATGTGAACAATATGCTGCACAACTGTGGCCAGACTAGCAGTGTCTTATTTTACAATCAAGTTCACCTTTTCACATAAACCCAGAGGTTGACCAGAGTGCAGTTCTATATTTTCATCTTTTTTTTTTTTTGTATTAATTTTTTTAAATTTTTATTAAATTTTCCTATTTTGCATAAAAAAATAGAAGTCCCAAGCACAAGTAGAAAAATAAAATTGAAGGGAGGAGAATCTGGACCGTCTGGAACAAGCCTCCCTAACACATACAAATCATGAGTGGAGATAACTTCTTGTCCCTTGTTCAAGTTTAAAGCCTCCATGTTGGGTTAGTTGGTGAGAAAACCACTGTCAGTGCAGTGTGTGTGTGTGTGTGTGTGTGTGTGTGTGTCCGTCCCAGTGTCAGGGTCTTGGTACTGGCAGTGGTTGGCTGGTGGTCAGTGGGCAGGGTTCAGCATCCGGCCCCACACCTCTTCTCCAGGGCTGAGCTCAGACTCTCTCTGGCGCTGCTGCAGGACTTCAGAGCCTCGCGGTTCCTGGCAGATTCAGACAGGAACATAAAGACTCCATCACAGTGGACTGAGGAACAGGTGGAGTTTTTAAAGTCAATGTAGTTTCACTCACTACAATCATGCAGACAACCCCCCCCCCCCCATCCCATCCCATCTGTCAAACGTGATATCACCACTGGTCCCATTTTGATGACACTTGGAAGGGATGATGCATTTTGGCATGATGTGTTCTGGCATTTCAAAATGACATTGATTGACCAGATGGGGGCGCTATGCTTAAAGGTTACTTAATGCCCTTTTAAATGTTTGATTGACAAATGGACACGTTAGTAAAAACAGCATGGCTATTCACACCAATATGCAGAGCGTCTTACTTGGAGAGGAAGGTGTGCAGCAGTGAGGCGCAGTCCTGGGGGAAGTAGCCCTGCTGGACGGCATGTTCCAGACACAACAGCTGACCTGGGACCAGTGGCACCTTCCTCGTCTTTCCTTCGCCCTGAAGCACACAGAAAACAAACGCCAACTCTGTCAACTCTTGTCTTTAAATCCTAACCCAACCGCATTTAAATGTAGCCTGCAAATTCCTCTGACTTTATAGTCGAGAGAGAGAAGCTGTAATGGAAAGATATTACAGCAAGATATATTCAGTTTAATTCAAGAATTAAATTAAGATTTAAATTAAGAAGATTTCCCCAAGATATATTTCACGATGCCAAGAGATGAAATACTATCACCAAAAAAAAAAAGAAATCTATCTTGTCAGTTAAAATTTTAACTGGTAATTTTGTTCGTTAAAATCTGTAAGAATCTCTTTTTTAAATTTTTGTTTTTATAAATATAGTCTCCATTTTTGTCTCTCAGCCTCACTGTGGTGGTCTTCTGTTTATTTATTAAACGTCATGTCAACATCATTTCCTTCATCATGAGTACCTTGAGGAGTCCCATCATGACCAGCAGAGTGGAGAGGAAGCGGTAGGACTGGAGGGCTGAACCAGAGAAGAGTTTCTTCAACACGGCATCTATGGGACAGAGTCAAACAGGTTAGAGTGAGGTGCCACCCTGAGCATGGACATTTCTCTGCCTCTTCAGGCATTTTAAAAGAAGCAGCAGTGAAGTCTATCGGTTACTGGAAACAAGCGCTGCAGTGGCCACTCTAATATCGAACAGCGCCCTCTTCCTGTTTTGTGCCATAAAGCAATCCATCAGATTTCCCTCCAAATCGACCCGGTGGCCACAATGTAAAATGCAGAGAAGAGGCTGGTAGAGGCTGACAGGCTGCTAGAGGCTGGTAGAGGCTGACAGAGGCTGACAGAGGCTGGTAGAGGTTGGTAGAGGCTGGTAGAGGCTGGTAGAGGCTGGTAGAGGCTGGTAGAGGCTGACAGAGGCTGACAGGCTGCTGGTGATGGTCTGGTTTGTTTACAGCAATTATACCAAAGTCTCAAAATAAATGGGATTTTCTGATGTTAAAATGCTACACGTAGCACCTTTAAATAGCCTTTAAAGGTAACAGGGATGAGAGGAAAGAGAGGAAGGAGGGGCTTGTGTGTATTCTCTATTCACCGATGGTTTCTAGAACGGCTCTCTTGGTCTCTGGTTCCTCGCTGTACACAGATGAGATTTTCAGAAGGACATCAGCAGCCTCGTCTGGGTCGGACGCCTCCACCTGACAAGGAAAGAGAAGAGTCTTAACAACAGGTTTCATTTCTTTTGAAAAGGTTTGGTTCTGGGACGCCAGAATTTACTGTCTAGCATGCTGAAGGTGTTGTGGGTCTAATGCAACCAGGCATCTGTGATGGGAGGAGCCCACTGGACACACCCACACCCGCTCTCACCCATCCACCCACACCCTTTCCTCTAATGCTGCATTCACGTCACATGGGAAAGACGGTCGACACAATGACACGTGAATGCAGCGTTACACCCAACCCACTGGTATTCAGCCCATAGTTGCATCAGATCCTGTGTGATAGTCGATGGAAGCAGCCAACAACCTGCTGCCATTCTTTATATCCAGTTTTCTCTTAATTCCCACCTGCTGCTCCAGGCTTGACCTCTCCTCTCCCAGCTGAAGAAGCTTCTCGGCAGAGGGGCAGCCGAGGAAAGACGCTACCTCAAACTGGAGACAGAGACAATAAAACTATTATTTAAAAAGGCATAATGTACACAGAGCTGGTCGTTATTTCAAACCCTGTTGGGTGATTGAGACGCCGAAATGAAGTTTATTACACGGCTATTTAATAAAAACATTAAATCAGACAAAATATTGATTTATAACTGCCAAACAGACTAGTCCAGCAAGACTGTCTGCAGTAGCGTAACCAAGTCAACTTGATTACAACTCAACAAAATGGACCGGACTTCTTGACTGCGGAGTGAAGATGTGAACCGGTGGTCTGTTCAACAAGTCCTCTGTCTCTGCTTCCCTTTAACATCTGTTTAGTGTTTCTTACTGGTCTCTGAAGTTTTGCCAGGCTGTCTTCTCTACTTGTCACTCCATTTTGCTTCATGTCTTCCCCGTCCTCTTCCTCCTCTCCACTTTCTTCCTCTATGTTGTTGTTGTCGTCATCCTCATCCTCATCGTCTTCTGGTTCTCCCTCATCGTCACTATGGTGAAAAGTGGAGACAAACAAAACGTCCTCACTCAATAAATCTCAACTTGGGGTTTTAAAGTCAACAAGGGGAACGTTTCTAAAGTTTAGAAAGTTAAGGGTAAGGGTTCCTTTGATTACATGAAATCACACCACTTAAGTGAGACAATATATCAGTTAGCCAATATGTCGAGCCAATAGTGCCCTTTTATTAAATATCAAATCTCATGTGGCGCCCACTGCCAATATGATGGTTACTTTCTCGACCACAGCTACAAAAAACAGTCTGTAAAACCTGCAATGAAAATTTTCTGTGCACATTTATTCATTAAATTGTTTTTTGTAAATTCATTCTTCCCAGAATAGGTGGAGGGTCACCCTGCCTTAAAGAGCTGCTGACCCTAGAAGAATTTCATCAGTCTGGTTTCAGTGGAGAGTCTTAGTGTCCCATGATGATATAAATGCTGTTTCAGAGAACAAAAATAAAATCCTGGGGGTGTGAAAATTGAAAAATGGGAAGATATTCACTAAAATATTGGCTATTTGTAGATTCGATACAAAAATCATCAGTATCAGACTTCAAAAACCCATATTGGTACACACTCACACACACACACACACACACACACTCACACACTCACACACCTGAGCGATGCCAACATGTCTCCTCTGTCCATGTTCTCCATGGCTTCCCTCAAGGCCTCACAGCCCTCCTCTCCCAGACAGTTTCCTGTAGGAGTCACATACAGGAGTAACCATCACATACATTCACCTCAGCGTATATCTGAACTGTTCCATCAAACTTGTTCTGTATGACATGTCTAATAAGTGACATGGATAAGGCAATCACATTATCAATGTTGCTACAGGGACAACATTGTTGTAGGGATTTATCGCAGGTCTGCACAGTCACATCACATCACCACTGGTGTGTTTACCATTGAGATCCACTTTCTCCATATGAGGTTTGTCCATGACAGCCTGAGCCACCACGAGAGCTGCTGCCTCAGTGATCTCTCCAAATGACAGATTCAGGTCCTGAAGATGAGGCGAGGCACAGAGCACTGTAAGCACTGAGGTGTGGTGACAACTTAGATACACTGGACACAAAGTTCTGAACCTGGTCTGGGAACCGACCTTGAGAAGAGGCAGTCCCTCTCTGGTGACCGCAGCGAGGGCGATGGCTCCCTCCGAGCGGACCAGACAGTCGCCAAAGTTGATCACCTGGACATTCCTCAGGTGCCTCAGGGCCTGAATGGCAGACAGGAGGCGATCATTTCCAAAAACAAGTTGTTTCACTCAAACAGCCTGGCTGCACATCCACCCCATCTACAAGGACTATGCTGACATAAAGTCTTGCTTGGTGCTAGTACAGGGTGACAGTGATGTGGGAGCAAGCGGGCCTCACCTGTGCCATGGCCAGCGCCCCCCTCTTGGTGAAGGTGTTGTCATTGAGGTTGAGGACACGGAGCTCTGGGTTGTGCTGCATGGCCGAGGCCAACGCTGTGATGCCCGAGTGGTTGATCCCATTCTGGGGCATGTGGACCTCCTCCAGGCTGCCCAGCAGCTGACCAGTTACATGGAAAAAAGAAGAGATGAAGGTTAATATTATGGTAATCCTCAGAAATTATTTATCAAATAAATAATAATAAAAAAAGAAAATGAAATCCTGTGGGGAGAATGCGATTGAGAATAGAAGTAGGAGGGATAGAGAGTTTGTGTGTTACAGTGAATGACAAAATCATAATGTAAACAATGAAAAATATGCTGTGTGTTTGTAAATGATCGTTGTTAACATAAAACTCTGTGCAGCTTGTGTAAATTTGCGAGAGATAGAAAGAGAGAGAGTATTTTCTACCTGGAAGGCCTGGGCAAGGGCGGTGGCTCCTTCATTCTCCAGGCGGTTCCTTCCTGCGATGAACACCCTCAGCCGGAGTGGAGCTCCCAGGGCTGACGACTGTTTATGGCACTCCATCAGCGCTTCAGCCAGGATCTACGCAAACCACACAGACACCCTGTTACTCTCTGTACAGTGATGCAGACCTTCAAATAGCTACCAATGACACAGTAGAGCATGTAAACGACAACTAACGCACAGGTAGCAAAAGAGGAATGTGTGTATTAGGTTTTTACAGTGTAGCAGAGCTGGTGTTCCCTGTCCAGCGGTGATGATTTCGTCATAGACTTTTACACAACGAAACATCTGAAAATCATTTTATTTGAGAGAGAGCTCACCTTGCCCCCTCCAATTCCCACGCCACAGTTGTTGAGCCTCAGCTCCCTCAGCGAGTGGCAGGAAGGGCTCTTCAGCAGCTGCCTGATGCCCTTCACGCCATCCGGCCCGAAGGCGTTGTCACTCAGATCCAACTCTGTCAGCCGGACCCCTGCATTCATTAATGCGCTGCCCAGGGACCTCTGATGAAAGCACGGGTAGGAGCATAGAGATGACATTTAAAGCAGGAATATAAAATGCAGTCTGAGTGTACAAATGCACACTAAAAACACTTTAACACTGTTAAAAAAAACAGCTATTGTTGATGTGCTTTGCATTTCTGGGACCATTTTGTTGTTTGGTATTTTCTTATTCTGTCTATTCTGTCTTATTCTGTCTAACTCTACCACCACCTATATGCTCTACACATATAACCCACAGCTGAATGCAACAAGTTGTCCCCCTTCTCTGGGGGTTGTCAAAAGGCATTCTGGGAAATGTAGGAAATCACTAACTGAAGTAGACCAGGCAGGTTGAGGGAAAGTGGGTACAAGAAAAAAGTAACTTACACCACTTCATCACTAAATAACTCCTGGGATGTGTTGATTATCACAGAGCGATGATATCTAACAGTGTAAGAGTATTTGAGGGTGGATTTTTCCTTTAACATGGACCAATAAGGTTGTCACTGAGTTTCTCACCAGGGCTGTTGGGATTTCAGAGCGCAGCCTCCCAGTGAACATGTCACTCCAGTGGCATCTCTGAACGACAGACAAGACACAGCAAGCGTTAACAGAATGAAAACAACGGGAAGAAGAGGAGTAACATGCTTGCTTTGCAGAGACAACAGACCGTGAAATGAAGAGTACCTGAAGCTGATCTTTGCTCTCCAGGGCCTTGGCAATGGCTTGGGCTGCCTCCACCCCAACAGTGTTGCCCTCCAAGCGCAAAGCTCTGAGACCCTGGTACTGCTCAATCTCACGTACTAACCCCTCCACTGAAAACACAGTGACCAAGATATCAGGATGAAGATAGATGTGGGACCAGTCCTTTGCTGAACTGTACACTGTAGCTGATGAACAGAAAACACCAGAGACAAAACTTTTCTGCTGCCCAATATCTCACCTGACTCTGCGTTATCCAGCTTCAGTCCCCGGCCTTTATAGCTCAACTCTCCATCCCCAACGTGGGTCTTGGAAAGCGCATCTGCCAGTTGTGCAATATCATCTGAGGCCATGATGTTTCTATGGAGACACCAAAATATCAGACAGGAACAAAGAAGTTGATTCCTGAACACAAAAACTAACAGAACTGACATATGAATTCCTAACTGTATACGGAACCATCAGTTGATACTAAACAAACATAAACGTTTCCAACATCTGCTAGAAGGATTGTCAGCACAATAACGTTAGCTAGTTAGCTCCACCGTTGCTAGCTAGTAGTGCCACACACAAGGACGGTTAACGTTAATACCACTAGCTGGATAGTTAATCTAACATGCGACATGTGAGTGTTAGTCCGGCTTTTAAAAAGTTAACGCTCGTGTTTTTAAACATCCGATCAGTCACACAGCCCCTAAAACAAATATAAAACTGTTGTCAAGTATGGTACTTTACCACAAAGTGTAATTTCCCAGTAAATGATGGTGAACACGCCGCTCCTTCCGATGCAGCGCGCCGGTTGCTAAAGCGTGTGTCGTCATGCTGCCGTCATGTTGCCTTCAAGTGCTCCTCGTAACCTCCAATTTCCGACTTTTCGAGTCATAAATACGACGTGACGTAGTGCTTTTGGTCGGAAATAATAACAAAATTAACCCTGTAACAAAAGCAAATTTTTGGTAACTGTTCAAAAAAAAATCAAGGGGCCCAGAGCTACTTTGCAGAATGACGAGGAGGAAATGCGTACCAGGGCTGTAATTGATATTTACATCCATTCATTAAATTCGTTAAATTATTATTATTATTTATCACAAATCAAGTTATTGACATGGCTTCCGTGCTCTTCGCCCCTTAAACGTGCGTGTTTATGGTATTTCCTACAGTACATTGAGGCAGCATATCCCTTGCCTCTAGTGCCCTCTAGTGCCCAAGCGCCTAGAAACTTGTTGCGATAGTTTTGCCAAAGAAGCTGCACTAGCCAAACAGCTAGCTTGGTAGCTAACGTTAGTCAGCTATCGTAGTGGTAAAAAAAACTCATGCTCCGTCCACATACCGATGGTAGGGACAGCGAACTCACAAATATGCGCTTGGATATTGTTTGATATTTGGCTGGCTGTTTTTTGAACATTATCGTCAACGTCCCGTGAAGCTATCTCTGATTTGAAAAGCAAACTACTCGGTGAGTTGTAGCGCTAAGGGGTCCCGGGCCTCCGACTATTACCTGGGACTTAACGGTGTAGCTAGTTGATTAGCTAGCTAGCTACTGCTGACTTCATATGCAATGTAGCCATGTTCAGCTGTCATTTCTGGTAAACGACCAACGAGAGAAAAATATGCAAGACACTTGTTAATAATTTCACAAATATACCAGATATGTTCAAATATTTTCGGTAGCTATATTTGCTCTTTGCACTAATTCTAGCAAGTCAAAATAAATAGCCTTTAGCCAGAAGGGGCTAGTGGCGTTAGCTAATTCTAGCTACCGGTATGGTCAACTCTCGTACCAGGTACTACCTAGTCTGCGCCCCCAGTTTTCCTTCAGCATTGTGGTTCTGGCATCTGGTTTTACTAGTTGGAGCTGACGATAAGATATCAACTAGCTAACGTTAGCTCATATTTTTCACACCTTGTATCGGAAATTTGGTGCCCACTGGAATTTCCCAGGTTATGCGTTTACTGAATTTAATGTATCGTTCAGAAATACATTAAGATGGAAGCAGCCAACTTCACCGTTAGCTCTGCACACTGTGTATGTACGCAAGCCCGAGGGTTGTTTAGCATGTTTCAGTGGAAGGCCTTGCTTTTAGTGCAGGAATGATAGCAAGGGTGCAAGTGGCACTGCAAATATCGACATGGAAAAACAATTATAATTCATATCTAGCCAATTGTTGCTACTGTTGTTATGCTAGAATATGTTATAAGCTGTTACAAGTCAACTCCCCTCCATGTAAAGCGTCTTTGGGTACTTAGAAAAGCGCTATATAAGTCCAATGTAGTATTATTATTATTATTATTATTATTATAACTTTATCTTTATCCCCAGGCCATGGATTCTGAAAGACAGAAACGAAGAGAGGAGATTCAGAAAGCAATGGGCTTTATCCAGTGAGTGAACAAGGAATATTTACCTTTTTTTTGTTTGCAAGCATTTAGGGAACTTGTCAAATCATACTGACATAAAGACACACACCCTAGTGTAGTGTACACAATGTGTGACCTTCTGTCTCATTTCTATCCTCAGGTCCTCATTGCCTTTCCCAGAACCAGAGAGTTACGAGGTATCATGCATCTTTTTTTGATGATTTATTTATTTATTTGTCCACAAAGTTGGCTGTGATAAAGTGTATCTGTTTACATATGGGTTTCGAGATAATCGTCCTTGTGTTTTTTTCTGTCACTTCTTGGACCTGGTTGTGAATTTGAGCTGAAGCATTGTCGTTTATCTTAACCTCAATCTTTTAATCTTTTTTTTGTCTCTTGCCCCTATTGTATCTCCGACCCTCTTGTATTCCCCCTCCATTATTTTTGTGTCTGTTACCCTTTCCCTCCCTCTCTCCCCCATTCTTCAATCTTTTAATCTGTCATTCCCTTCTCCCTACCCTTTTACCCAGACATTCCTGACCCAGTTGGTGTGTAACTTGCTGGATGAGGGCAACACAGTGTTCCGCGATGGTGACTGGCGCCAGGCGATGCAGCACTATGGGGAGGGGATCAGCGTGGCTCGCTACACCCAGACCGAGGCCCTCGTCATCCCCCCCGAACTGCTGGCGAGCCTCTACGTCAACAGGGCCACTGCGTACTACCAGATGGTGAGGGAGAAGAAGTCCTGTCACATGCAGACGTTCACATTATTGTGGATGAGCAGAAAACACATAATGGGGAATTGGCGTTTTTCAGTCTTTTCACCGAATCAGTTAAACCAACGAAGTAGCCTGTTTTCAGAACATCTGTTTCAAATAACGTCTGCTGTGATTACATGTGGCATTTTAACATCAATAAATCATTACCACAGTTTAAACAAACGCCTCTACCGGCCTCTACACTGCATTTTAAATTGCGTGCCACCGGGTCAGGATTTTGTAGTACACAATTTTAGTACTGGACTGCAACATTTTGCGACAGGAAACAACATCTGGACAGAACAAATATAGTCTTAATTGACCAATTATACCAAAGTATCACTATTAATTTGACTGATATATTGATGAGATGATAATAAATGCTACATGTAGCATTTTATAGCACGGGTGCTCTGATTGAGCAGATTTTTGTTCTACATTATAAGGCTAGCAGTAATTACGTTCTTCGTTTGTACCGGGTTCAGTCTAACTCTTGCCCAAGTGACTTATTGTCCTCTGTAACTTGACACTGTTAGTCTCTGATGCTTAATCCTCATATTTTTTGCTCTGTAACAGTTTCACCCCCCCCCTTCTCTTTCCCTGTGTCAGAGGGAGTATGAGCGTGGCGTTCAGGACTGCAACAGCGCGCTCTGTGTGTCAGAGGGCAACCGCAGGGCTCTGTACCGCAAGACGCTTTCTCTGAGGGAGCTGGGACGGCTCAGAGAGGCCTACGAGTGTGGAACCAGATGCCTGCTCACAGCACCGCACGTACGTCATCAGCACTACAAATATTGATCAAAAGACGCTCTGCTGAGTCATTTGGAAAATAGGGAGTTGAATTGGATAGGCTTTAGTGTTAATAGCGTTAGGGTCAGTTCACTTTCAGTTAATTCATGACGTGGCTTTTCTTCAAATTCAAAACTGCATATCTATTTCCTTTTTAAAAGGTTCTCATATCCAATCTAGAAGGAAAATGGAGAATAGAATGAATGTAATCTTATTGTTATGTTAATTTCAGTTTCATTTACACATTTAATTGAGTGACTTGATTTATTGGACAGCTTTTAAAAACTCATCAAGCTTGAATAAAGTCATCAAGGATATCGCAGTAAAGTCAGAGACCTCGTGGTAATTCACGTGGTAATTCCCTTGAAACCTTGACCCTGGTTCAGCTCTGGTTAATGGCACCACTTGTTTTTTCCTATTCATCTTCCAGGATAGGCAGGTGAGTGACCTGGCCCAGGAGCTGGCCACTAAACTGGGCCTGAAGGTCCGTAAGGCCTATATTAGCCCTCAGGCAGAGTCCACAGCCACAGGAGGGGAGAGTCATGGGGAGACTTCCCCACCCACAGGAGAGGTAGGTGCTGTTGTTACCATGTGCTGACTGAAGTACTGGATGAGGTGGTAATAGAGTCTGTTTGTTTGTTTTCTTCTTTAGACGTCCTCCAATGGGCTAGAATCTTTAAGTGACATTGGCCCAGGTATGGCAAGCCTTCAACATTTCTGTTGCCACCCGTATCCACTTCTGTTCCTTTCACTCATCGTCTCTCGCCGTTCCCTCCTCCTCAGCAGACCTGTCCAGTGCCCAATGTATCCCTGCTCCCTTGGCCACACCCATCCCTGTCAGCGACGACCCCGTGACCCCGTGTGCTGACCTGTCGGAGAGCCCGAGCAGCCAGGGCCTGCCCCCCATGCCTTACTCCGTCCCCGTGTCGGAGCACATGGACGAATGCAGCAGCAGCGTCATCAACGACGAGCTGGACAGCCTGCTGGACTGCATCCCCAAGAAAGTCAGTGAGGTGAGTATGAGGGGAGTGTTTTTCTCGAAGAAACACACCTGTGAAGTGAAATTATTTTTTTGTCTAGTGCCCCTGTCCCACCTAAAGAGCTACAGGCCATTCTACATCATAACCCAACCTGTGCCGACTGGCTCGTTTCAGAAATACCATTTTTATGTAGTACAATTTTCACTTTTTTTTTGGTGTGTGTAAAGAGTGTAAAACCCATGAAAACATTAGAGTACCAATTTCTAAATATCCCCGTTTAACTAATATTATCAAAACTCACGGTCTCAAATACATTTTTAAGTCAGTTTTTAAGTCAGTCAGTCAGTTTTAGAGGTCTTAAATGTGTTTTCTTGGTGCGCTGTTTTTCCAGGGTGAGAAATCAGCCCAGTCATGCTGACCTATATTCTCGTAGGTCTACTTTCATGTTTTGTTGATTTTTTTTCAGATGTGACGTTGGTCTTGGATAATTAAAAACATCTTAAAGTTTTGACTTAGATGAAATTTGCACATACCCTGAGATGAAGGGAGAGATTGAGATGTTGTTTGTTTTGGGTTTTTTTTTCAATGAAGGAAAGTGGAAAGTTAACTCGCCTTTTTTTTTTATTATTCATTCAGACAGGTTGAAAGCAGAGAGGGAAACGGTAGGAAGACACAGGAGAGAGAGTTCTGGCAGGATTCGATCATAAATCATCCATGTTAATAGTACACCCTGATGGCCTAAGTATGTTGGATCGGTTGTCTTCCTGTCTGAACTGATGAGTGCTTCTATTGATGCACCGGGTTTAATGTCTGAAGATACGCCCGTATTGTGCGCGTATCTCTTAAATCTTAGCGTCTAGTAATGTCATTTACTTTGTGTGTTTCTCTCCGTCTGAGTCAATATGCTTGTCTCTGTCAGTGTAGATCCCACTTTGTTGGTTTTATAAGTAAGAGATGGAAATATACAAAGCATGCCGAGCAGCAGTGAAATATGCAGGTAGCCCTACTGATCAGACGCCACGGAGTCCCTGCATGCCTCTCTTCATCTGCAGCTAGCGCTAGCAGCGACAAAGGTATCAATGTTTTTCCATGCTCCACCCACCCAGCAGCTCTGCACCGTCAAAAATGTATTGCTGAATCCATTGAAAGGATTATTTTGAGTTGACTGATTTTCATTTTTTTTTTAATATCAACAAATGAGATTCCAAGTAGGATGTCGTCACGGTCATCAAAATGTGAGGAGACCATTTTAATGTACATCTTTCTCACACATAACTGGATTTCTTTATGCAGACAGTGGCAGAACTAGAGCAGAAATAAAATGGACCTGTATTACTATTATTGAATCGCATTGTATCGCATCAGGACAGAATTGAATCCTCTTGATTTGTTGGCTGCTTGAAATGTATCTTCGGTGCATCGAATCGGTGCATCCTAACTGCTCCTCTCGTCTCCTGGTCCAGAGTCCGGTCCAGGGTGCCATCCCCACCAACCTCCCCAACACAGCAGTGGGTCTCCGGCCACCGTACTCCCCCAGCCTCCCGCCCCCGTCTCCCCAGCTTCCCCCCGCCTTCTTCAATTCCTCCGTCAGCCAGATGGCCTCTCTGGAGCCCTACCCCTCGCTGGCCCAGAGGGACCAGGGCTCCACCCAGGCGCAGGACGCACTGGGAGCCTTCACCCCAGGGGCCGGGGATGGAGAGGGGAAGGGAGTGGTGGGGGCAGGAGTCATCGTCGCTGGCGGGCTGGACTCTTTGTCTGAGTACACTCTGCCTGGTGAGCAAATGGGTGAACGCCCTCCTCCTACCTGTAATTCTACAGGTTATTGGGTGATTTATTAGAATCTGTAAGATACGGTTGTACTATTGCTTTGACCATCGGTGGGTATGCCAGGTGGTAATGAAGTAACCAAATCAGCCACAAGCCCTGAACACAACTCCTTAGGGTTTGACTTTACCTTTTTAGGTGTGTGTGTGTGTGTGTGTGTGTGTGTGTGTGTGAGAGAGAGAGTGTGTGTAGTCAGCATCATTGCAGTAAGGCCATGTGACATCAGTGACCTTGTGTCTTTGATCTTCAGGGGGTCGAGTGTCTCACAACTTCATCCCTGGGGTGCGCAACCACAATGCTACACACACAGTGAGTAAAGCATGCGCACACACACCACACACACACACACACACTAATTCCATAGTTATATTCTTTCCATCATCTCTCAAAAGCATTGCCATTCTCTTGTCATTCATTCATGGTCACGCTGGATTAAAAACGCTGACATGGTTCGTACTGTAGCCAGGTAGCCTTTTGAATAGTAACCCTGTAACGTCACCTCCTCATCCTCTTCCTCTTTTCCAGAACGGTCCAGCAGGAACCAACCTGTCCTTGCTCTCCAGGAACCCCCTGGCAGCCACACATGAGTTTCGTCAGGCCTGCCATGCCTGTTACAGCCGCATAGGTGGGTTCACGTGTCCAGCGTCCGACACCCCGGCCACTTCCCTTCCTGTCTCTGCCCCTTTTAACAGTGTAATCGAACCGCTCTCTCCTCTCCTCCCAGGCCCACGGGTGATGGACTACCAGTATCAGCCGGACGCAGCACACCGCTGCAAGAGAGATGTGCTTCTGTGCCGCCTCAAAAACACAGATGACCCCAACTGGAAGAGGGTCCGGCCCCGGCCCGCGAGGAACAACTTCCTGGGGGCATTCGTACTCTGTAAAGGTGTGTGCTCCTTTTGAGTGAAATGCCTTGATGTATATTAAGGATGGGAAATGAATTTTGGCAGTGGCTGATAGATTTGTCTACTCTACCAGGTCCTTTGTCAGGTATAACTATATCATTTTGAGGTCCGAATGCAGCGAGATTGCAGGAGAGGAGGAGGAGGAGGAGATTGCAGAGTTCCTCTTCCTTATACCCCTTTTTCCATTTTCATTCTCCTTCATTCAAACTGCTCCTCTTCCTCTTCCTCCACGTCCCACAGAGGTGCAGGAGCGCCAGGAGTGCCAGTATGGGGAGAACTGTACGTTTGCCTACTGCCAGGAGGAGATCGACGTCTGGACCCAGGAGAGGAAGGGCGCTCTGAGCCGAGAGCTGCTGTTCGACCCGCTGGGCAGCACCGAGCGGCGGGCGCTCAGCGTCACCAGACTGCTGCAGCTCCACATGGGCATGTTCATGTTCCTCTGTGAGGTGAGACCGCACATACCTTCACATTTGATTGCTACTCACTTTCTTGGAGTTTGTGATGTACTAGATTATTAGATAAAAACATTGTTAGAATCTTTTTTAGTTTGCATGTGCTTTTATTGTGGAAATCCATTGAGCGTGGACCTATTCTATTAAGAAATGCAGATGGCATTTATAAATGTCACACAGACAATAATACACTCTTTCACAGACTGAAATGTGCTTTCTTTCAACAAACAAAGGCATCAGAACAAGTATTGTTTTGGAGCCAGTGGCAAATTTGAAGTTTCAGAGTAGGTATTGATATCTGTGAATAGGCCTCATCGCCATCTCTCTCCTCCACAGGAATGTTTTGACAGTAAGCCTCGCATAATCAGCAAACGCAGCAAAGAAAACCTGGCCGTGTGTTCGAACCTCACGGCCCGTCACCCGTTCGACGACAACAAGTGAGCCTCATTTTCCTCAAACTCAGTAATTTATTGCACTGGATCCAAACGGGCATCAGTCATTTATTTTCACAGTGATGAAACATAGACGCGAAGAGATAAAACCTCAATATTGATTAAAATCGCATCAACTCCTAACCCTACCCGCTGCAGGTGCCTGGTGCACGTGGTGAGGTCGGCCAACGTGCGCTACAGTAAGGTGCGTCCCCTGCACCCCCTCTGCCAGTTCGACGTCTGTCGCCATGAGGTTCGCTACGGCTGCCAACGCGAGGACAGCTGCTCCTTCGCCCACTCCGTCATAGAGCTCAAATGCTGGGTCCTGCAGCAAGACACAGGTGGGTAGCGCACACACACACACACACACACACACACACACACACACACACAACGGTTGTAAAAAGACTTTTCAGTCACATCAGTAGAACTTTATTTATCTCACATGAGGCAATTGAATTTGTCTCTTAACTAGTTGTGTGTAATCTGCAATATTTAAACAACTCATTCCATTTAAAATGTACGCTATATTAATTAATAATAAATAAAAATATGTTTATATAAGATGTAAAACCAGTATCAGTAAAACCAAAAAATCAGGGAAATGATTTGTTCCCCAAATGGTCACTAATAGTGGTTACTAATAATCCTGATCACAGCATCTAGCAAAATAATTTGAACTGTCATTGAAGATGTTGTTGTGCAGCCCGACTCTGAGCCCCTGCTGTTCCCCCAGGTATCACCCATGAAGAGATGGTACAGGAGTCCAAGAGACACTGGCACAGGCTGGAGCAGAACGCCCAGAAGCAGCAGAAGGTGAGGCAGCAAAGCTCCCTGGGGTGGCAGGGCGTCCAGACAGTAACTATCATCACACTGTCGATGGATCCTGTGCCCGGAGATGGGGATGAAGAAACTAAAAATCTCTTCTCGTTCTCTGTCTCGCTTTCTGTTTCAGCCTATGCACATCCCCCACCAGAGCAGCAGCATCACCGCAGGTGGAATAGGGGGTATGGGGGGAGGCGGCAGCGTTGGAGGAATGGGAGACTGCATTGGGGGAGGTGGAATGAGTTCGGTGGGAGGGATGGGAGGGATGGGTGGGATGGGTGGGGTAGGAGCAGGGGCAGGGGCAGGGAGAGGGCGGGGTCTCAACCTGAAGATGAAGTTTGTGTGTGGCCAGTGCTGGAGAGACGGACAGGTCAACGAGCCAGACAAGAACCTCAAGTACTGCACCGCCAAAGCACGGCACAGGTGAGGCCCGCCGAGTACTTTCAAGGTGTCAGTTTAAAATCTTCATTGAGAATAATCCTTGAAACTTGTAATAAGACATGATCGGTGGAGAACTGTGCTGTAAATCTAGCAACATATTGATGAGTTTGTTCTCTTAACAGTTTAAAGGCCAATAATGTAATATGGACAAATGTCAGTGTGTGAAGCCGGTATGAATTCATGTCTGCTCTCTCCTCAGCTGGACGAAGGAACGACGGGTCCTGCTGGTCAAGTCATTCGAGAAGAAGAAATGGGTCGTCGTTCGTCCTCTGCCCTTCTCCCGCACCTACCCACAGCAATACGATGTGAGTTCCTCCTTCCCAGGTCCCGACGCTGGGTTTTACTGGCTCAGAAAAGGGCTTTGGTGGTTGACAGCACGATCAATCCACCCTCAATACCATGAAGCCAAAGTTGAGGAGTCAACTTTGGCTTTTCTGAGAAGTATTTGAGCATATTTTTAAATTCTCAAATACGTAACCAATGACTTCTATCGACCTCTATCGGCAACCCTAGGTATTGCAACATCAACAGGTCTCTGGCTCGGCTTACAGTGGCCCGTAATTGACTCAAATAATAAAGTCTACTGAACATCTAGTGAAGAGGTAACATGTCACCATGAGAATGAGGCTTTTAGCGTAGCTTCGTAGTTACTTGTTTTGGAGTGACAAGACCAGTGAACACAAACACTCGGGGTCGTCCTCAGTGACGGTACATCACTACACTATGTAACCCTTGTCCGTGGCCTTTTGCCCCACCCAGATGTGTGTCCACGTGATGAAGCAGAAGAAGTGCCACTATATTGGGAACTGCTCCTTCGCCCACAGTCTGGAGGAGAGGGACGTCTGGACATATATGAAGAACAACAGCTGTAAGCTCATGTGTCCACCAGCCACCTATTTTTTTCCCCTCTCAAAAGTCCATCAATTAATCAATATTTCACATTTTTTAAATTGAAATATCTTGACATCTACATGCTGTGCAGAAATGTCCCATTTTGACTTTTCCTTTCCTTTTCCACCCTTTGACTACGCTGATGGGTTATCTGATGGGTCCATTTTGACAGTTTCCTGCTAAATATTTTATTTTGATTGCAAAAGCTTAATGTTTAGCAGTCGATCCTTTTTGAATTTGTTAGATTTTCCCCTCAAGGTCACGGAGGTCACCTTCTCCTTCACCCTGTCTGTCTTGCTTCTCCTCGCACCTCTACAGTGAGAGACATGCAGCAGATGTACGACATGTGGCTGCAGCTCACCAATCAGAACAGGCGTACAGATGGCTCCTGTCATGACTCCGCCCCCAGAGGAGAAACAGGTCACCATGACAGCGGATTACTCAGAAGGCATGGTGAGTGGTTGCTGACGATAATAATGGAGCTGAAACGTGCCCGTTTTTCCAGCGGCCCCCGGCTCCAGAAGTATATTTCCCATTGTATTTTCTCCATTGACATTTCAGAAAATCACGTAAAGAGTCTTGAATGGTTGAACTGAACCAACCTGCTACCAGTTCAACCAGAAAAACAAAAAAGCAACGTTACAAGAATGTGTACACAACGTTTTTAAAAAGGGAATGAACTACTCATCCCACACAGTGACGTCATTGATTCCCTTTCCCTCATTTCAACAGTGATGCTAAATAATGCTTGTGTCTTGTTCATCCTGTTGGGTCTTATATAAATAACCAGCTCCCTGTACCCAAAGTTGAAATCAGATTGCCTGATGGGAAATTAACTTTGAGAACCTTTCAGCTTCATGGGCTTGTAGCTTGTAACCGGGCTGTGCCTCTCGCCATTTGTTCAAGCCCATAGTCTTATTGGGTGTGTGTGTGTGTGTGTGTGTGTTCGTGTGTGTGTGTGTTCGTGTGTGTTCGTGTGTGTGTGTGTGTGTGTGTGTGTGTGTGTTCGTGTGTGTGTGTTCCAGGGAGGCCGACGGTTGTCAGATGGGGACGACCTCTAGTGTCGCTGTGCTGAGGAGAAGCAGCCGGCCCCTGCAGAGCGACAGACAGACAGACAGACAGACAGACGGAGAGAGAGAGACAGGCCTGCCACACCAGCTACTACAGAGCAGTCTGTCATGATGTCACGCCAGTCTGACCACGTCTAGCATCTAGTCGGCAGTATGACAGCCGATGGATGCCCCCAGACACAACAGGCTGGCTGACCTCCCTACACACACACACACACACACACACATACAGACACACACACATAACACACAGTTCACAGGCACCGATCACGCAAAGAAAGTGATGTTAGTAAAAAATACAGGACTTGCCTTCAATGTCTTCTTTTTCTATCATGCTGCAGTTACACACTGCATCTTAAAGGACTACGGCGACGTTCTGGGAGTTGGGTCCACTGCTCACCTTACCAA
Organism: Hoplostethus atlanticus; assembly: GCA_034670405.1. NCBI lineage: Eukaryota > Metazoa > Chordata > Actinopteri > Trachichthyiformes > Trachichthyidae > Hoplostethus > Hoplostethus atlanticus. The sequence goes on from JAXDDX010000047.1 coordinate 108,825, forward strand.
TCCTCTTGTCAGATACTGGGTAAGGCGACCAATGGGCCAAACTCTCAAAAAGTCTGTAGTCTTTCCCCTCCAGCAGATGGTATCCCATGAATTTCATTGACAACCAGGCAACCACGAGGTTTGCTCAGAACAAAATGACCAACAAGTGGTCCCATGTTAGTTTTAAGTCCCCCACTGTCTCTAGGGACTAAGCGTGCGTGTCCTCCAGGCACCTCCTTTCTTTTCTTTTTTTCTTCTTTTTTTTTTAAAGCTAGTAGCGCTGAAAAAGATGCTTGGGGGACGCGCTGGTCGTGGCTCTTGATGCTGCTTAGCGATTATATGAAACTCGTTAGAAGCGCGGTGCTCTTACGCTAAAAGTTAAAATGTTTTAACTTCTGAGCGCTAAAAAAAAATAAATGCCAAGCCCTCGGCACGGCCGGGAACGTGCCACGGGGGGGGGGGGGCGTCTTTTCAACGAGGAGCAGAAGAAGTCAGCGCCCGTAAAGAGAGGGTCTCGGTGGACACGCTACCTAAGTCCTGTAACCACCCGACCCTGACCCTCCTTCCCTCGCGGCGACGTAGCGAGAGGGTTGAACGAGATCCGGAGATGAATGGTTTTGAATTTTTTTTTGTTTTTTTTTCAATGGGAGTTGTACCTCCCTGTTATATTGTCTGCCATATTGGTAGAAGGCTATGAATGTAACGCCTGCATGGGCCTTTAAAACGAGGAAATCGGTCATTTAGAAATATTACTGTGGTTGTGGAATGTATTTAGGCATACAAACCCAAAACCAAACTTATGTAACTTAAATTGAAACTTCCTCCTCCCCTCTTTATTGATAGAAAAAGGTCCCTAGACAGCTAGTTATGTAATCATGTCAACCAGTCCTACATGGGACGAACACACATGTACACGTTCACACACATGAGCCCTTTTAGTCGCCGTCAGCCTAAACCCAGGTGAAACCACGCATGCTTGGATTTCAGCTTCTCTGGACATGAAAGATGCTAAAACAACCCTAAGTTGACAGGAGCTAATCACCTGTTGAGGTTGACAGTTCAGCAGCAGACATTCACAACATTCATTGCCAAAGCGGCTGAGAGGCTGATCACCATCACAAACATTGAGCCGGCTCGCGGCTAGCTGTTTGATAGACACGAAGCTGGCGTTGGAGGGAGGCAGATGTACCGAGTCCCGGCTATTAGATCAGTTCAGACCGCAGATCAGAAATGGCGACCCCGCTTTGACCGAAGCACAGTGATGCTGCCGACTGCAGCTGACTTGAGTTCTGAGTAAAAGAGGAGAGACGACGAGACACAGCCTGACGTGTCCTGACGAATCACACTCCCTAGCCGCCAACAGGAATGAAGAGTAACGGCGAGATTGAAAGTGATAAAGAATATATTTTTCTATGAAAGATTATGAGAATATTTGTTAAGATTATTTGAAAGTATGTCTTCGGTTGAACTGGGGTCGTCATTTCAGACTGTGCTCCCATAACCTGTGTTCCTCATACGCACCCAAACGTGATGCTGCTGATGGATAGTGGTAGCCCCTAAGAAAGCTTTTCGTTACGGGAAAAACTGATGGCTCGGGACAAGGAAATGATCAGCACCATACAATGTGCCTATAAACAACACACAAAAACACGAACACACACACACACAACAGCAGTACATCGGTTGCCATCTTATTTTAGCCTGCAATGTGGACAGTGATGTGATGGAGGTATGTCTATATTCAAATACATATACACACATTATATTATACATATTTACAGATATCGGTATACTACTAATAATAATTGATAACTTAGCGGTTAAGCTTAATTAAATATATAACCTGAAAACCTTGTATTGATTACATAGAAGAACCTCTTGTTATTGAGCTATTGCTATATGACATGTATCGCTGAACTAGATGACAATAGTGACTTATTTTTTTTTGTATTTTTTGCTTCTATTTGGGTCTTTCCAGACGGGGCTTGTGTGAAGGGATTCCAGTGGAGTTTGGTATAGAGTTTGGATTCAGGCTGAGGTGTAGAAATGGAGGCTGGTTGGGTGATGCACGGCGGCAGCAGCTGAGCTGGACGTCCAGAATATTGCAGATAGAACGTACAGATCACCATTACAACCAGACCATAGTAAGGAGTACAATACCCCGACAGTGTTGAGAGGTGGAAGGGATGGGTTTTTTAACGTCAATATAAGTGAACATCAAACCATATATTCCATATCACTGCAATGAAAAACGTCTCAGCTTCGTCTGCAGCTCCTCCTTTTCTCTGTCAGTGGACAAACCAAAATGGCCGTCTGGAAACTGACTTTGTGTCTAACGAGAGACCACCCGGAGTGGATTTACCCTTTAAACGCTGATCCTGGATCAGTTTTGTTGTTCTCTCAGTAATGGTAAAGGTTGGGTAATACTGAGGAGCAGCCCTTGTCTGGAACGGCCCAGGTACTAGCTTCATGAGGGATCGTATTACTACTCCTAGTATTATGATGAATATGATGATAATGAATTGCTATCTATTGACTATTTCTATTTCTCTTCTATATGCTATTGATATATGTATATGTTAATTGCAATGTATAACTCTCTCTTTATATATGTATTCATGTATGAATATAATACTTAACAGTAAATAGGCGCCTATGTATGCAACAGTACGCAGCACTGTCAGAAAAGAAGGTGCAGCAGGAGAGACTTTTCCTGTAGGGCTCTTGGGGTTCAATAATTTATCATCCACCAGCAGCCATAGGTAATCAATAGTCGACCGTCGACCTGTCTTATGTTTTATTTCTGTTATCTGAGCTCTGTTTTGAGGCCTTAGGACTGTCTGGCAGCTGGTCAAAGAAAGATATTTGTTTAAAGTGGCGGTCTACTGGTGATTCTTGTTTTCCCCCTTGCTGTGGCTGAGCAGTATTACGACCAACGGTGCTCACTGCTCACTACCTGTGTTTTTTAGTTTTAATTGATTTGCCAAGCAAGGACAGATCTGAAAAAAAGCATACATAGAGGCCTATATACTTCAGTATAGCGCCTTATTCAATATACTATACCTATAAGATGATACATACCCCTATTGTATAATCCTACTCTCTATATATACGATACCTATACCTATGATAATACATAGACATCCTTATGAGGTAATTTAGATAAGAGATGGTGGTGGAGCTGTTTTTTGTTTTTTTTCTGTGGCTGTGGAGTTCGCTGTGGTCAGTAATGTGTCCCCATCTTTTTATAGAGGGTGTTGGGTTGAGAAGGAGAAGATGATGATGATGATGATGGAGCCTTGCACCCTCAAATGCTCTGAGCACTTAAATATTCTCAGTTCAAGATATTTACACTTGCAACCGGGGTGGGAAATGAACACCAGCCACCAGCCGAATGCTGCTAAATGTTGATTGGGGCTGGGAAATGTGTTTAACTTGGGCTGGTGACCGACCGCCACCTGGAATCTGTTGGATATGTTCTGGTAAAATAGCAAATGTGGCTGGTTCGCATCCCTTGGACAAACTGAAACGCTGTCATTAAAGATACGCTGGGTAGTTTTGGCAGGAAACTTTATCGTCAGAGCATTTGAGGGGAAAGGCCGGTGTTGAAGATGTAGTAAATGACGTGCGCAGAGAAAAGGATTCCTGTACTGCATGTTCTCTGTGTGTAGTGAAAGGATCGTGACACCAATCCAGAGGGGGCGGGGCGGTTAGGTGGGCCGCTCTGGTCTGTTCAGGTTGCTTACATTGCAGTCCAGTAGCTAACGAGGCCTGTGTGCACTGTAGGACTGAGGCTCTGGTGGAGGGAATACTCCCGGTGCTTGGGTCTAGTTTCTAATAGCAAGGTGCATTAACATGTAGCCTGCAGGGTTGCGAGCCCTTCGAGCTGACTGCAGTACAAGAAACCTGGAACGTGTCCAGGCTCTCCCGCTGTGCCATCGTCACAAAGCGGTCATCATCAATCCCCCAGTCTGTTGGCATGCAGAGATGGTGGCTTTTTCGTAAGAGGTCTACAATCAGTAGACATTTTTTATTTATTTGTTGAAGAGAGAAGCTGCATGCTGACTTGTGGGGAGATACTGATTGTTTTTCCTTATCTGTTGCCTGTACCATCTCAAACCTCTGGGTTGGATTCAGCAGGCGTGATGTAACGAGAACGCTCTACCCCATCAGGCACATGTTCATCAGGAGGTCATTTCTCCCTGTGTCTGGTTTTCCACCATCTTTGTCCATTAGACGATAGCCAAACCTTCAGTGCTGGTTAATGGACTCTTGACTGAAATAATGATATAATATGCATGCAGTCACGTGTCTATTCCCATCCTGGCGTGACATGACATCTCCGCTTGGAGACCAGGTCAAAGTAGTCATTCGATTCCCACCAACACGCACCTACACAGCCACATAAACACAAAAATCTTAATGAATCTACATTTTCGTTAACTATTAGAAATTGATGGATAGTTGAATTATTTTCAACAGCTTGGATAAAGAAACCAGGGTTTTAAGAAGTGAAAAACAAGGCCTCTTTTTGTACTGTATTTTTACGTTTTGTTGTTTTTGTTTTAGTTTGATCTTTTTGTCTTTGTTTTCTCTTTTTTTCCTCCCTGGTTGGAAGTGAATCATGATCACACAAGTGGACCAAATCTCTTGAGAGCATTTAATAAACAGACTGTTTTAGAAAAGTGTTTTTCCATTTTTCTTCATATAATTAAATATCTGTTTTCCTACTCTCTGATTGATGTAACACAACAGTGATTCAACCTCCAGCCAGTTCATGAAGCTTTTCCATCTGCTGTTCTAATCACCCAGTGTCAGGTAGGTCTTCAGGTAGGAGAAATCTTCTGGAGACAGGAAGTGATGCGTTTTACGTTTCTGGTTTGTTTGGAATAAACAGAAGAAGAACTGGGTAGTTAGAGTAGGAAATTACGTTTTGTTTCAGACTATTTTGACTATGGTGCCAACATTTTCTGTTGTAGGCTTTCTGATCAAAAAATGCTATTTTCTCACCCAGTATGCACTGGATATAATCACCCGGTCATAGGCTCCCACTAATATTAGTATTTGATAACAATGAAAAAAATGTCAACAGGCTAAAATAAAAAAAAATAAAAAAGTGCCGCTGGATTGTGGCTTTAATATTTCTTTATTTCATATCTTTCCAAACCCATTAGGAGGGGGGGGGGGGGTCGTCCTGTCGTGGTCTAACATACTATATAACCGCAAAACCTCTCACTTTCACAAGGTCACGTCACTGTTTCCAGACGTCAGCTCTTAAATTCAGACATCAAGGGTCACAACACCCCTGACAGCAGTGCCCCCTCAGTCCTTCAGTGCAACCAAATCGTCCTTTTGACTCGTGATGGTTGCAGGATTATCTCGTTGTCAAGTAACAGAGGCTGGTGAACTTTTGGTGCCATGTGTTTTGAGATGGGTTTACAGAAAGAGGCGCACACGTGTAAAGGAACCGTGTGACCGTCCTCACAGCCTGCCCACAACCCCAGTTGCACCTTGTGTTTTCTGTGATATTTATTTATAAATTATATAAATTGTGATATTTTCATGCGTTCTGTCGGTTAATCCCGAAGGAAAATAATATATTTCTATAGGATATTAGTTTATCAGAGATATTTGCAAAGCATCCTTTTATAATCTTAATAGTATTATTAAAGTTCTTTCCCATGAGGTATTTGAGTCGAAGGCAGGTGCAGCTGGTAACTTATGTGATTTATTTCTATTTATGTTTTTATTTCATAACGGGGCCTAAAGCTACTAAAGTTTCCCTTTAGGTAATGCCCCAAAGCAGCCCGGATTAGCTCTCGCCGCTGTACCGGGGCTACTGCGTCGACCAATCACGACTCTTTCTGTTGTTGCTGTTGCTGCTGATTGGCTACAGCGGAGCTAAAGGGGCGGGCTGAATGAAGTGACCTGTGGAGTCCAAAACCTGGGTCCGGCGAAGTTTTAATTCTACCGACATGTTAATGAAGACTGGTTTTCCTTTTTTATTTGTGAATTGCTCGTTAACTGAGCTTCACACCGAGCAGCTGAAATAACTTAAATTACACTTAACGGTTAAAAAAAGAAAAAAAGCATGATTTCAGAGATTCCGGAGATTTTCAGGGCTCTTCTTGAGTACCCATTTTCGGTTCCCACCTTTGATGACAACGGTAAGAATTGGTCAGATGAAAGAATGACGAGTATTTTGTTGTAAATTATGTGTGGGACTCATTGGACTATAAAACTATAGATGAAGGTGAAAGTTGCAGTCGTGCTGCCTTTTCTTATAGTGGTTATGTAATTTGACCTTAACCGTATTTTTTTATTGCATTGAATTGAACATTTGATCAGTTCAAGAAATGTCCGAGTTTCTGCTTGTGCGTTGACTGACTGGACGTCTTCAATAGTTTAAGAGACAATTGCATAAAGTTGGTCACCACCTTGGTTGTATCTACGGTGTGTTGTCCATCCAGCTGTGGCGGACAGTCAACGTCCGGTCAATGCGTTTCAAAAATAAAAGTATCAATAGTGGTGGCGGTAGGGGGTTGGAGAAATGGGCAGTGGTGGGAAATCCAGCCTCAGAAAGTAAAAGGAGTTGCCAGAGTTTTGTTTTGATTTTGTAATTGGTTCCATTCTACAGAATGGGGAGGGACTAATAATTGCGATCACCTGGTTAAGAGCACAGGTGGAGAAATTGCTGGCAGGACTTTTACTTTCTCAGTTTTCCATCTCTGAACTGAACATCTGGTGACTGGAAAGTAAGATCACCCCGACTGGCTTGGCAAAGCTAAAGTTGAGCATTGCAGTGAACCCCCAGCTGCTCCAGTAGAGGACGGCTCCTTGGTGTGAAGGTGTGCAGCTACATCACACATCTTCATCAGGCGATCCTGTCTGGGCCAATCAAAAATCAATGAAGGACTTAAGTCACAGCCTTTATCTCTCAGGAGATAGATAGATAGATAGATAGATAGATAGTCAAAGAATGCACAAAATACAAAGGCAAGGTACAAAATACAAAAAACAGAGGAGGCGGCTGATAGGCTGTGCAGTCATGATCTAATCACTAGATGGCTCTGTTTGCCAGAAATCTGGACTATGTTTTGCTAGAGTAGATTAGAGTAATGTCATTGCATTTCAAGGGGCGCTGCTGGTCCCATTGGATGAGGTTTCATCACGGTGGCTGTCTTGTAAAGAAGGACTTGCTGCAGGTGGTCTGTGTTGTTGTAGGACGACTAAAACCACCTTGCAAAACAGATTTAAGACTTAAATCGTTCACCCCAAAATGAAAATTCACTCACTATCTTCTCACCCCCATGTACTTCAAACTTCATCATTTTGGGATGAACTATTTAAGTCTGAACCTATGAACCTTTGAACCTTTGAACCTATGAACCTTTAAGTCTGCTATTGAAGTTAACAGGGCCTTCTTTTTAGGCTCAATCATAACAATAATGTTAGGGAGCTCTGTCCGGTTCAGTTGTGTGTTGTGCCATGCGGTGTGTTTTCTATGGTCTGCCTGTAAACCCTCCCTGCAGGCTCCTTTTGATCTCATTGTTGTTTTAAAGCAGTAGTTCATCTACTCAAACCCCAGTAGAAACTCCACTGAAGTTCATATGAAAGCCAAACACACAGCGAGTTAGCCCCCCTAGTTCCACCTCAGCCTCCTCCCAAACTACTGAAGTTAACAGGTCTGCAAAAAGCATAAACAAAATCACATTTCTCCAAACAGCTAAAAAGTCCAATATTTAACTCCTTATCTGCTATATTTGCGTACTGACAACACTCTGGTCACCCTACAGTAACAAGCAGAGTGTTTACAGAGGAAAATATATGAGATAATGATGTAAATATTGGACTTTTGGACCCACAGTGAAATTGTTTGGCTACAAAAGACTTGGATTTTATGCTTTTTGGTGATGGTCATTTTCACGTGAATCAGAGTGTATGGATGATTAGTACATGAGGACAGTTTACTGTAGTTTTCCACTCTGGCCCAACTAGAGACAGAGTTGAATAATGTCACCTAGTTCAAAAGAAAAGTCTGCTGGCCTTCGTCTGTGTTAATAAGTGTTCCCAAACATCTAAAGCAATCTGTCTCCCCTTGGCCTTCCGGTGATGACAGCCTGAAACGGTCAAACACAAACAAAGACACGCATAAATATCCTAGCATAGATGAATATAACAGCAAGAATGTCACCCACATTTCATCTCACCCCTTCACAGTCAGTTTGAACTCTCGTGTAACTGAAAACTGCAAAGTCATGCTGACAACGTATCCTGGCCTCAGAAAAGCCTCATTCACTTTTCTATTGACTCTTACCAGACAGAGAAATGGCATTATAAGCCACACAGATCAAATTTGTCTCCCTGCGTCCACATGAGCAGGACAAGCATGTGTCTGTTTCTGGATTCAGATTCACCCTGAGAGATCCAGCGACCCATCATGTCATCAGTTCTCTGACCAACGGCCCTTTTCCAGAGTGTGAAGTGCCTGTTTTTTGTGGTAATCTGTAGCTAGAGGGAGTTCATAGATGTCCTATATTTTCACTTTTACCTATATTTTCTAAATTTTAAGAAATCAAAAAGATTGTTATGTCTGGCTGATTTGTGCGTCTACATGTAAAAAGATAAAACTTGCATACTTAGGACCTTATTGTAATTAGTTTCAGAGGAATTATTCTCAAACTGAAACTGTGGGGCGGGATTTAACCGCGGGGGACATCAGTGATTGGTGAGACCTGCTGTCTAAGGCGGGACTTCTGATATGTATCAGTGTTTTTCAAAAACAGAGTTTTGGGTGAACCTGGCCTATCTGGTCATGTTAGCATTTGGAGAGGTATTGTTGATTTAGCTGTGCTGCTACGGTGTTCCTTGTTCCAGTGTTTACACTTTCACCTGACCTAGACACGCCTACTCTCATCCAATGAGGGCTTTTTAATACTTTATTAGGCGAGGCCGGGCAAAAGAAATTAGGCTCTGCGGATTACATTACTACACTACACATCTCAGAAATTTGGATTTGAATGAAAGCGAAAGTGTCTAGAGGTCACATAAGTGTTTAATAACAGCATGTAAAAATCTGCAGGAATTTTGTAGAAGGGAGAGAGGACACGCTGGGAAATGGGCTTAATGTTCACTGTGGCTGGAATTAACCTTATGGCTGTACTCAGGAAATAACTGCAGAGAGACGATTTGGATGGCAGTTAGACGTAATAGATATGGATGCTACTACAAATGACTTCTCATTTGTGATGAAAACTGAATTAGTAAAGAATCTGTTGCACAGTCTGTCTTTGGCTCCAAAAGTGGATTTGGGTGTGGAGAGGTTAGGTCCAGTTACAAGGGGCGAGGGGAGGTGTGTGTCTCTCACCAGCTATACATAGCACGTGCACATGACCTCAAGTGATTTTAGTCAGGACAGGATCCATCAGTCCCTCCTTGTCTCTCACTGGCACCAACCCTCAGAGAATATAAGGCAGGTTAATGTCTTCAAAATACTACAGTACTACTACTACTACAGTTTCTTCACTGCACACGTCGTCATCTGATGTGCTGAGGGCTAGTTCGCTAGGTGTTTAAGCACAGTAACGCCCAATGAGACGCAATGGTGGCGGTGTCATTCATTTGATGATGGGGATTTGAATGAGGTGCTCGAGTGTTTTAGCAAGTGATGCAGAATGTGAACCTACACCAGCGTTCGCCTCCACCGAGCCAGCAGCTGACTTTGAAGCCAGTCCTGACAGGCCTCGCCCCTCCTTGTGCTGTTGTGCCAAAAACAGATCCTGCAAAACAGATAAAAGCAACATGTACTACTAGTGTCTGGGCTGAGTCACATGACAACCCCCCCCATCCCATCACACACACACACACACACACACACAAATACACCAGCAGATTTGGACTGTAGCTCTTCAGCAGACGTTATTTCCACCGTTACCACTGATGGACAAAAGTTTTGAGTGTAGAGTTCAAAAACAGGAAATAGGAAAATGTTTAAATGTTGCAAAAGTAATTTACACTACAAGACCTGTTGAACTGTTGAAGTTGACGTATTTTTGTGGTGTTCTTAGGCTATTTTAGTAAATATTTTACTGAATTCTGACTAAATTTAGAGGCTATTTTCATCTTAAGAAAAAGACTAGGACTAAACTGTAAAGTGCCGTGGACATTAACTGGTGAAGGACCACACTGACAACACGTATAGTCACAAAGGTACAAAGTGGCACACATGATACGAACAAACAAAGTGTAAAGGGACAGTGCAAGACATGCATCAGCTGGTAGACTCTACATGTCAGTGCTACATACACGCAAAACAAGCAAGTGATCAGCATGTGCTGGTGTGGCATTCAGGAGGCTGCAGAAATAACAACCCCCCCTGATGATTAACTACTGTATTTTCAGTGCAGAATCCCCAGAGAGTTTTGTGTAGATGTTTCCGCTTGGGATACCTGAGCCCACGCATACAGTGACTGAAGAGTAAAAACCATGGGTGCTGCTATAGGCTTGTATGTTGCACTGCGTCCCTCCTGCATTCCTGCGCAGCAACCCCACCCTGCACGTTTCCATATGTAAATCATATAGAATGGTGCAGCTACATTGGCTTCAGTTTGCAGTCATATAACGACGGCACATGTTTTTTGCATGTGCGCGCCATGTGGTCGGTCAGAACAACATATAGTTCTATGTGATCGGTTGATGTCTGCCTTTTTAATGGTGGTGTGATTACCGTTAACAGATATCCGGTTGGCCCCTAAACATTAGATACTGATGCCGAGGTTACTGGACTCCTTACCGTTTTATTTCTGTGGAAATAATCTGAAACAACGTAAAAAAAACAAACTGATTCTGACAGTGATCGGTAATTGAAGGCGCCGTTACAGCATGATCCCGTTACTCCCAGCTCAGTAGTGCGTTACTTTTGTGTCACGTTACGCAATTACGCGTTTATCTCTTGTATTCAGCCCAACTCGGTCAACCAATGGGCTCTCGGCTTGTTGAAACGATACCTATTGGTTCCTCAGTAGAAGCCCCGCCTCCTGCACGCCGAACTACTCAATGATGTTGAGGGGAAGCCCGCCTATCAACACCGGGAACGGTCATGTTTTTTTAGAGAGGGGGTGTGGCTTCTTCAGAATAGCAAAACGTCTGGTCACCTACATTTTTTGAGAATTGGGCCAAGCAAGCACAAACATCGGTGATATCTTGGATGTTCGCCGGTACATTTTAGCCTCCATCTTGAGCTTTTTGCGCATTTTCAAAACATCAGAGATAGACCGTGATAGCGGCGAAACCGGCTGGGTACTGACCAAACGGGATCATTTCAGAGGTCGTTTATTTGTCAATAACGGCGTAAACAACGAGCACATTCATGTCGCGAAAGCCAATTACCATCACACTGAAAACGACCACGGGGGCTCCGGGTTCACTACCGGTGGTTTTGAAGAAGATAATGGAAATACCTCCGCTGAATTTACTGGAGGGCGACGACGGTAGGTCCAGCAGTTTCGCGTGGAGGGGCCGAGCTGTAGATGGACGAGATTAGCCGGAGAAAAACGTTTTCACACGACTAGCTTGATTGTTTTTTTTCTCATTTTGTTGGGATACAAAATTAAATAAAGTTAAAATTTCTATGTAAATCTACGGCAAATAGTAAATAGTGTAGTAATATATATATAGTCAAACAGTATTTGGGCTAAATAATCGGTAAATATTTGTTTGACAACTGTATCACGCTACTCAGACTTCATATTTAGGCTTCAGTTATGAGCTTTCAACATTTTCCATTCATAACTGATATTAGGTCCCTTCAGAACAATGTTATTCTAGGTTATAGGATGGACTTGAGATGGCACTGGGGGCTTGTTACTTTTTAAAAGAAAATTAAATTAAAGTTATTGTTATTTCCTGCCTTTCAGAGACTGACAAGGAGAAGATGTGCCTGGGTGAAGATGTGGACCTGGGTGGAGGAGGGAGCGAGATGGGGCCCTCGGCCTCCCTGACCCCCGCCATCTGGGAAAAGACCATTCCTTACGATGGCGAGAACTTCCACCTGGAGTACATGGACCTGGAGGAGTTCCTCATGGAGAACGGCATCCCCACCGCCATCGTCGAGGACTCCCAGAGCAGCAGCGAGGAACAAGACACCGAGAAGAAGGAAGAGAAACCAATGGTGCCCCGTGCCAAGGCAGTGAAGGCTACCAAGGCCCCTGCGGCCCCTGTGTCCCTGCTGCCCATTCTGGAGCTGGACCAGTGTGAAGAAGAAATTGTCACCATCTCCATGACCCAGTCAGTTGCCAGTTCTGATATTACTACAGGTGAGTGGACAGGCAGGGAGGGAGGTGGATAAGAGACTGGGAGGCTGTAGCTGTTGTGCATCTGACATTGTGGGAGGAAGAGAGAGAAGGTGGATGGTTTTAGTCTTTGTCTGCAATTTGATCCCATAACCACCACGCGTTGGTAGAGATTACTTAGCTCACTTGTTAAACAATACATGGCATTCAGTATGTAACACATCCTCTGGTGTCCATATTGGAGGTCCTCACCTGGCTGCCAACAGCTGATTAAGTTTCTAAACCTAAAACTTGTCCGTCTCGATAGAATTGACTAGGCGGTTTATTTGTCTGTCTCTGGCTGAACTGATCATTTCATCACTGATACATCTGATTGATTTTGTGTTTAGATCATGTCAGCTTGTTAGCTAGCTAACCATAGTATTTAGTTTGTTCAGGTTAACTAGCTGACTCTTCTCCAGCTCCAACTCAGAGTGTTTTGGAGTAGAGACTAGGGCTGAAGACAAGACAGTTTACTGAGTCACAGTAACCTACATTTGGAGACAAATCTACCTGATCACACTGATCACTTTGACTGAGAACGTTACTGAATTGACCTTCAACCACACCACAACAATCTTTCCAATATCTCTGTTTTTCTAGCCTAGTTATTACATATTTAGACATTATTTTATATTTGAGGTATTTGTTTGGTGCTATCGCGGACGCAGGAGAACATGTGTGAGGGGTAAAGGTACATATGACATGCTTTGCTGGCGTGTTCTCAGACCGTCACTCTGCCAAGGAATGAGCCGTGTGTGAGAAGGTCTTGCTGGGTAGTGAAGATGGTAGCGCTGTTTTACTGTGGGCTTATCAGCAGCCTGTTGGTGTGGACATGGCAAATCAAATTGACTGTTTTGTTTGGGTCTGCCAATGCCCATTATCTCTTCCCATTCACAAATTCAGTGACCTTGACGTGAGCAAGGCAGACGGCTTCGTCCACAGAGGCCGTTGTATTTATAGAAATGTTAGAAACTGCAGTACTGTGCAAAAGTCTGAGGCACATGTAAAGAAATTACGTAAAGGGAAGTTGCTTTCAAAAAATATGAAATTAAAAGTTTCTAAATGTCAAAAACGTACTATAAAGAGCAGTGATGTAAAACACTAATGCAGAAAACAAAACAAAAAAGAACATCTAAGACCAAATTTTATATTAAAAAAAAACAAAACTAGGTTGCCTAAGACTTTTTGCACAGTGCTGTAAATTCCCACAACCAGTAAACTTTCCCATACAAGGTTAATATTTAGGCAGCCCACCCAGGTAATATAACAGCCTGCCAAGTAAATTTAGTTTTGGATTAATTTAGGCTGCCATAGTGCATGAAGCTGGTAATTCTTGCCAATGTGGTTTTCAAACTATCAAGATTTAATGCTGCCGTACCGAAAGCGTGTTAGTGAACTACAATGACCATAATTCATTGAGCCTAGGTCTGTGCCAACAAACTGAATGGAGAGACAGTTTGAAAAAGCCTCGAAGTATAATAGTCGGCCCATGGTGCAATGCTGATACTAGATAGAGACTTTACTGCCTGAAAAAGCACGTAAATGTAATGTCAATAACAAATCAGAAACTAGGCCATCCTGCTGCCCCGCCTTTATTACTGCTGATATAATCTACATTCATTTTGTTATTGTTGTTGTTCAGCTAATTATTAAAGTGAATCTACCCAAGTGCAGATTACCCGTACACTAACATTGCTTCTTAATGTATATGTGACCGAACACAGGAACATGTATTACACATTGACATAATGTTGGAAGCTGTTCTTGTTTGAATGTTACTCGACACAAAAACAAACTTTTCTCTCTCCGTATGGGAACTGGCTGCTGAGTGCTGATGTTCCTTAACAAAAAACAGCCACAAGTCAATTAAATATCTGTTAAGATGGCAAAAAGCATAACTGAGATACAAAACATCCACAACAAGCATCGGTTCAGGCTGTTGGGTCCCACTCATTGGTGATATCACCCCCGGTGTGACCTGCCGCCGTCTAGTATTTCAACACAAGTGTCTCTCTTTTCCTTTCTCAGAGACCACAGACAAGGGCAAGGCGAAGTCTGAGTCCGACAGCGACGACGACGACGAAGTGGAGGTGGATGTGAACTTCGAGCCGGATCCCACCGACCTGGTCCTGTCTAGTGTGCCTGGAGGCGAACTGTTCAACCCACGCAAACACAAGTTCACCGACGAGGAGCTCAAGCCTCAGCCAATGATCAAGAAGGCCAAGAAGGTGTTTGTGCCTGAGGAGCAGAAGGTAGGCTGGGAGAGACGAGGGGAGCCTCTGGGCCAAAGAATCCTTCTGTTGTTTGGCTACATACTCAACATAGTTCATTTTACGGGAAACCACTGAAATAAAAGACTTATTGTACTGTAAACGAGCGCTACGGCGTGTATATTTAGCTGATGCTCTTTTCCAGAGCGACTTACAATGAGAGGAACTGTAGAATAAGCTGCAATTCGTAGATCGCGAACATTAAAAGCAGCCAGTAGGAAGGAGTGCAAGGATCAAAGCCACAGTGCCCTGATATTATTCTTCTAAGCCTTGAAAGATCATGTAAGAGAAACGTGACTGCAAAATGAATGCGAGCTGAGGGGGTCAGGTAGAGGACAGGGTTTTCACTTCAAGATGAGAGCAAATAGAGGAAGAGGATATGACTCAGTTCCCCGCATTTATAGAGCACAAGGCGCCGTTCATCAATGTAATGATGAGGATGATGCAAAGCGTATGCAATGGTATTCGGCCTGAGAGGTTGTTCCTTGTAGAAACGTTGAAGCCGAATCACAGTGACTCAGCAGCTTCTCGAGACGCGCCAGATTGATCTTTCCTTCCTTCCTTCCTTGTTGCCTAGACCTTCACCCGTGTTTGCCAAGAAACCTTAGTGGTCATACTCCGGTTAAAGGTCTTAATCAGGTTAAACTGTTTACATGAACTTTTGATACCCTGAGATTGAGTCACCCTGCTGCCATGAATTCAACGGTTAACTGAATGTTCCCGTCCACAGACACAACAGTCCACCAGCAAAATCACAGAAAATGTTCGGTTGCCAGTTCCCTTCTTTTGACTGAGCAGGTTTCTTTTAACACAGGGAAGAAGGGATGACCCTGATAGTGGTGGTGAAGTTCAAAATTAGGATTTTACCAACATGGGTTTTTGAAAGCCAATACCAATATTTCTTTGGAGAAGCTGCCAATAGCTGATATTATTTGACCAGTTCATGTCAAAAGTGATGATCATTCAGTGTTGTTCTCATCAGGGTGGAAAAGCCTCTGAAACAGCATTTAGACCTTCATGGACACAAAAACTCTCCACTGAAACCAGACTGACTCTTTCAGGGTTACTAGTTCCACAGTAACCCTGTTTAATATGGGAGCAGCCGGGTATCTTAACCGGGTTACTAGTGAGTTTAACCAGGTTGTTCTAAACGGGTTATGGCGTTTGCATGCATTGACCCAAAACCAGGTGACTTGAGTGAAAGTAATGTAGTAATCTGGTTTTATCACCATCTATCAGGAAACAATGACAGGCCTGTCGTTGCCTGTAATTGACACAAACAATAAAGAGTTTGTGTCAGTAGCTAGTTAGAGCAGAGGTCCAACAGGAACTAGTGAAGAGGTCAAATATCACCATGCCTTTATATACTATAATAATACTTTTTGTGCTTCTTATTTTGGTCATTATGTGCTACAAGGTATTACAAATCTTAATTATTGTCCCTTTACGGTTATGGAAACCTGGAAAAGTTGTGGAATTAAAAAACTTTTTTTCCAGGCCTGGAAGGTTATGGGAAAATGGAACATGTGCTTATAGTTTTGGAAATGTCGTGGAATTTTGTTGATGATCTTTTTTTTCCAACCAGTGAAATGTTGAATGTTTTAGCCTGGCTGCTTGTTGGTCCACTTCCCGTTGAGGAATAAAAACTCAGATCAGGAATGTCCTGATAGTATCGGTCCTAAGAGATAGTTGGAGCAGAAATACATAAACTCCAACAAATATTGGTCATGGAAATTGTGCTTCTTTTTTTTTTGTGCTTTTTAATTGTGTCATGGTCTTTGAAAAGTCATGAAATGTGAAGACAGAAAGGTGTAGGAACCCTGCTTGAACAACAGAGTTCTTGGTGCATGTTGTCATCAACCCTGTTTTCTCTTCTTCTTCTCCCTTCCCTTCCACCTCCGCAGGATGAGAAGTACTGGCAGAGGAGGAAGAAGAACAACGTGGCGGCCAAACGGTCGCGCGACGCCCGCCGGTTAAAGGAGAACCAGATCACCGTGCGGGCGGCGTTCCTCGAGCGCGAGAACATGGCGCTGCGGACGGAGGTGGCCGACCTGCGGAAGGAGTGCGGCCGCTTCAAGAGCGTCGCCACCCGCTACGAAGCCAAGTTTGGACCGCTGTAAGGGACACACGGCAACCGGCCGGCCCTTACGCACACAGCAGCGCATCAGTCTCTTGGTTTCTACAGAATAGTGAATAGAGGTGTTTAGTCACTGCTCTCATGAAGCGGTCCCCGAATACTGTTAGCAGTGGTGGTGCTCAGATAATAGATCCTCTATACCGCTGTTGTTCAGCTGTTGTGGTATGACTAGACGGAAGAGGGGGAGGGAGACATTGTGACATCACAATGAGGTGGAAAGAAGACAAAATCGAAGTCCTCTTCAGGGAAGCCTAGTCTCTCAATCAGGCCGTACGAAGACATTTTACAAGCATGACTTTTTTTATTTTTTTTAAATGATTCACATTCAGACTCATCGTCTTACCGACGGCGGTAACATGTCAGAGTTTCGCGAGCACAAAAAGTGAATGATGTGATGATAACAGCGTTGACCTCCCTCCCTCTTTTCCCTTGTGATTCATCCTCCTTTTTTCTCTTCTCTTTCAAGTGCACTGCCGGAAGACTCCTAGCCTACAATTTATTCATTCATTTATTATTCACGTTCATTTTTATTTGTTTGGACGGTGAAGCGGAATAAACGCATCCAGGTAGCAGGGGTCGGTGCGTGAAAATAGGCGTGTGCGCGAGGGCTGATTGACATTGCCATGTAGATACAGTAGTTATTATAAGACATGGCTTCTGGTCTTTTATTTCTATTTTATTTTTATTTTTTTGCGTTGTTTTTAAGACTTTATCTACCATCCATGTGATGTGTGAATGTGTGAGAGGACGTTCAAGTGCCTCTTCGACGCACCTCATTCGAGATATGTATTTGGCTCGTTTTGTAAGCCGTTGGCCGACTGTGCGGGTGGGTTTTTGTTAAGGTGATACTTCAGGTATCAATATTCTAGATTATTAGTCATTTTTATCATGGTATTGTGTAAAAACCTGATTTGCAATAAGGTTTTTCCAATCCTTTACATGTTTTAATTTTTTTTAACCTGCTGTTGTCTTTTTTTTAAATGTTTTTTTTTCCATATTGTGTATTGTTACATGGCCTAAGTGGAGCACTAGGCTTTCCTCTGCCCAGAAAAACCTTTGTATTAAACTGTGACATTTCCAATAACTCAAGCTACTTCAGGGGATTACAGTGGTAAGCCAACCATGGTCACTGCTCTTCTGTACATGTTCATTACCTACAGTTTGTACATAATACTTGGTAATGTTTCTCTGTCTCGCTGTCGCTCTTGTCCAGTGTTAGTCCGATTCTCTGCAGGTTGTCTTGTTGACGTGTCCCTTTCTGTCCATAATGCTACGGAAATGTCGTCTACAATCCACTGACCTGTACATAGTTGTAGAACTATATTTTCTAGACTTTTATTTTACAAATCTAGACAATATAAAAGGACATTATGAACCCAGGTTTGTGCATGTATAGGCGTGGAAGTTTTAGAAATGTGTTCTCAACCCAAACTTTGGTAATCGCCCAACGTCTCTGGGTTTGTTGCTCGCCCAGTGTCTCTGCAACCCTCTGAGACCTGTAGTTACGGATCTCATCTTACAACTCGCAGTTTAGGTGGCGAATCACCTTCCAGCTCCGAGACATTTCAGTTGGGGAATGTTGCAGGGTTTTTATTTTTATTTTTATTTTTTCTACTTTTGACAAACCAGGAAGTCAAGAATTCCAAACCTATAAGTGTCTTCTACTTTTTAAGCCATTTCAGCGCAGTGCCCAGTTGCCAGTTTACAGGGGGTGCACCGTTTTGTAACATATCAGAAACTAAAGTCAAGCTTTTGTCACCCAGGTCGCCGTCTGGCTTTACTCCCGTCAACTCAACAATTATTTTCTTTCACAAGTCAAACTAAAAGGCCACTAAGGGAAAGGGGGTGTTGTTTTGTTGCTGCTGTGCTTCCAGCCCTGCCTGTTGTGTCTAAAAAAAACAACAATTACTATTAAGCCATTGTATAAAGGGAAGCCGTAACCAAAGCCCTTGTTGAATTTTTTTCAGGGGAAGGTTTCATGTGTGAAATCTGATATTAAAGGAAATAAGTTTTATTTATTTTTTTTAAACGAAAGTCAAACTAATCGGGCCCTTTTCCCCCCCAGCTTTATCTGTTCTTTTTTTTACCTGATCTTTATCCTCCAAATTCAGAGATTGCATTTCCAGGTTTGTGCTTTCTTTGGAAATGCTCAACACCCCTCAGGCTCTGTGGAGTTTAAATTCCCTTTACTCCAGTTATGTTTTATATTACAGGCATCAGATACCAAATTCTCAAAATTCAAAACGGTGAGTTTCAGTCAGCATATTCCTGAAATGTGTCAGATTTGTAAATGGGGGCTTCAAAGGGGAATTGTGAATGTTAATCTAAATGTCATGCTGACTTGAGAGACCCCAAATGGGCTTCCTGACTTGTTTTAGTCATTTAAACGCTGTCTGCAAAAGAAAACTCCCAAATGCATCTGCCTTTCAACTTCGAGGAGTTTGAGGAACTTGTTTTTAATCTTTATTGTTCTGTCCTGTAAAGAAAATGAAATGGCTGGGCATTTTGAGTGTGGCTACCTTTTTGTGTTCTGACTTGTGTATATATTAATAAAGCATTGTTGAAGAACTGACCCCGGTGTTGAGGTTTTTTCTTTTTATCCTCACAGTGAAAACCTTTTGTAGACTTTTGGATAATAACAATGCCTCACTCAGGGGAGGGTTACCATCTTGTGATTCTTATATCCACTTCCTTATAGAAATCCTTTCAGGCAGGACGTGCATGGTGAAACCTTTATGTAAAAGCCATAATACCCTTAAGGATAAGAACATCCTCTTGGGTGTTACTGCTATAGTAAGTCACCTTATCACTTATCACTTAGCATCCTGCACTTTATTCATTCCCTTTCACATTCATTCACATTCATGCCATCCATCCGCTGTACATCCTGCTTCTATGTCACCTAGTACCTAGGCCTTTGTATTTTGTACATTCTTGTGATACTATTATGCTGCTGCAACTCTGAATGCTGAATTCCCCTCCGGGCATCAATGAAGTATCTTTCTATCTATTTAAATAAGCCCATAGGGACGAAGACCTCAGGCCAATTCTTTAAAGTCCATTCCTGTGTGATTAGGTTTTTTTTCTGCAGTCCCTTAGTGTTTTCCATTTTTACACTGTAGATCATTTTGTGCTTTAATCCTGTTATCAGATATGTGCTATTCCCCCCTTTATTTTAGTTTATTACTTTGTCTTGCTTGAGTTTGTAGGTTGGCTTGACTGGCTGTGATTGACAGAAGCGGAGCCTAATGCAGGTTTTTATCACAGCCGTTATGTACATAAACAATGTGATTTTATAAAAGTTCTGTTTTTAAAACCGGAAGACGCCCCACAGGCTGTTACCTTTACATTTTGAAAGAAATTCGCAGTTAACGGAATTTCATTCAAAGTGTGAAGGTTTATAGCCTGATGACACAACTTAGTTGACACAACTTGATAGTTGTCTTCTCATTCAGAGTGGTGGGTTACGTTTACCGACAGGAGTTTTGTACAATTTAGAATTGAGTGAGGGCAAAGGAGCCCGAGAGTGTCAAGATGGCAAAACTGATTTAAAATAAATCATTAAAATATCATTAATCGTTGTGTAACGTTATTCATGTAAAAAGTCCGATTAGCGTTATATAAATGGAGAATGTAAACGAGCAAAAGCAAATCTCATCGCATCTCACTCGGCTGGTCCCGCTCTGATGCCGGGCATTGTGCATTGTTGACGTAGCAGAAAGTGTGAAACGTCGCCCCCTGGTGGGCAAGTAGGGAAGGAGAAGAAAACCCAGAGGCTGATCAGGTCAGGGAGTAATGCTCATGCCAGGCTGCCGATCCTGCACGAGCACTGGACCACATTCATCAGGTCAGGCTTTCCAGCAGAGGATACTCTACCTGGATCCAACTCTCTCTGAAGAAGTTAGAATTACATATTTATGTTGCCAATTTTGTTTCTAAGGATTTCCCCCCATTTGAATTGGTTAGATTTATTATTTGTTATATTGAAAATGTGAAAATATGAATAAAAATAAGTTTAAATTTAAATATATATATTGGCCATAAACTGTTGGGAAACACTTTGTATAGGAGCAACATTAGACTATTTGTGATAATTGGTAATTCGACCAAGGCCAATTCTTGTGCAGTGACTATTATAAGCATTGTGTAAGCAATAAGAAGCGTGCACAATCTGACCAGCAATTATGAGCATTATAATATTCAAAGCAGTCAACAGAAAGTAACAGACAATATAAAAGAGCTTTATTGACAAATCAAAAAACGTTCCTTAAAAAAAAAAGGCTTCCAATAAAAGCTGCAGAAAAGCACCAAACATTGGGTCGTCATGTCTTCACCTCTTCTTGAAGCCATACTTCTTCCTTTCATAAAACAGATCTGTTTTGGAGCTGCCCAAGTTCACAATCTTAGGACAGCCATCTCGCTGTAAAGACAAACAGACGATTGTTAGAGGACTTCAAAATATTCAACTCAAACACAAACCTGGCCCCAGCGTCTCTTCACTTTCTTGATTTTGAAACTAAAATGCTGTGCATCTCCTAAGGCAGGCAAATATCAATCATAATGTCTAACGTATGGCGTTGGCAAAACAATCTTACATGTGTAGTCTGTTTCAATCCAATTGCATGTCAATAACTCCTATTCCTTCACAATATTGAGGGCTTCAATTTAATAAATGGCCATAACCACTATTTTTTTCTTCGAGAGTGTGAGAGAAAAGAGAAACAAGGCCTTTAACACTCTTTACCTAAAATGAATACATGTGTGTATGAGAGGATGAACAGGGTGTGATGGCGTGTAGTGCACATAGTTGGTACATAAATGTCCAATACTTTCAGCAACTGTGATCTGCAAGCTGAAATTCAATTTCATCATCACCTCCAGAGGGTGTTAACATGCAGATTGGAATAGTACGAATAATAAGAATTGGAACAGTCGACTAATTTTAGATTTTTTAGATATTCAACTCAATATTCTGGTATCATGACAACACTAGCATGTACTCCAGTTTGACCTGTTATGCTGCTTTAGCCTTTAACAACAGCGTGAGAAAGGAAAGCGTGCTTGAGGAAGCTTACATCTTTCTCCTGGATAGTGCACTCTTTACAGTAGTAGGCATCAGACACACCGGGCCCTCCACAGATGACGCAGCGTCCCTGATAGGAGCCGTAGTTACACTCGTCACAGATGCGCACCAGTGTGCAAGGTCTCACATAGGAGTCACAGATGACACACTTTCCATCACCTGGGAGAAAAGGGGAATGAAGGGATGTGAAGAAAGAGTGAGAAGGAAAAAAGGACAACGTTTGTACAGTGGAACCCAGCAAACAGAACAGATGATATGATGGCCTTTTTTATACGTTGAATATGAGATGTGAATGTCCCAACTGGAACAACTATCACTTAGGATCGATACTATCAGGACATTTATGATTTGGGGTTTTATTCCTTAAAAAGGGAAGTGGATCAACAAGCAGCCGAGCTGAAACATTCAACATTTCACTGGTTGAAAAAAAACATTATTCACAAAGGAAAAGCAGACATCGGGGCCAATATCGGTCTTTATTAATTAATTTGAGTTTCGATAGAAGTAAAAGTGTGTCGAAGCATGCAAGTAAATTGAGACGAACATACTCACATTTCTCGCAAAGTCTCCCGATAGCTGATAAAACAAAACAAGCAGTCAGAGCCAGTCACAGCATTCATACTAGGTCGCCAACTATTAGCTAGCTTAGCCTAACTACGTTACTTCTGTCGCCTGTTTACAGTAAAATAAACTACTACATACACCAAAATCATTCCGTGAAATAATACCACGTTGGTCAAACTAAGAAATGTCTAACGCGGGGTTAGCAACAAGTCTGGGCTAACACACTTATGAATGAAATCCATGCCGTAACGTTAGCATGTTAGCTAGCATTACCGCTCAAGGAAAAGAAAGAATAAAGCACATCCGGTTGCTGCTAAACAACCAAAAGGTGTTAAATATCGCATGAATAGAAATAAAACGTACCGACGCCAGCTTGTTTTCTGCAAAAGATCAAATCTGGATGATGCTTTGCCATTGTCGGCGAACGCAAAGAAAGCGGTGTTGCTTTTGTTGAACTTTACCCTCTGACCTCTTAGCTCCGCCTCCTTCTTCGTTTTATAAGCGCATTACCGCCCCCTACAATGCTGGGGTGTCGACCAGACACTAACTCGGCCTTTACATTCTACATAATATGT
Organism: Hoplostethus atlanticus; assembly: GCA_034670405.1. Taxonomy (NCBI): domain Eukaryota; kingdom Metazoa; phylum Chordata; class Actinopteri; order Trachichthyiformes; family Trachichthyidae; genus Hoplostethus; species Hoplostethus atlanticus. The sequence goes on from JAXDDX010000047.1 coordinate 131,765, forward strand.
TTTTAAAAAATAAATAATTAAAAATAGATTCTACTTGAACCAGTCTTCATCGGACAGGTGAATAGACTGTTACTGGTGCAATATTAAACAAAGATGTTTATATTTACTGACTTCAACCCACACTTCTGCAATTCTATAAAAATCTGTTTCTCTCTTGACTAGATTCAAGATTCAAGAACTTTATTTGTCACATACACACATGGGGTGTGTAGTGAAATTAAAAGTGGCAATGCTCAACGGGAATGTGCAACGGGGGCAACAGTACACAGTATTTACAATAAAAAAACAACACAATATTTACAGTATTACAGTAAGATCTCTTATATAAAAAAAACAACACAATATATACAGTAAGAGCACTTTGGAAATGAAAATATAGTAGTAAGGGAAATCGTATGAATGTAATATACTATAAATTATGTGTAGTCATTCCCTAAGTGTGTGTGTGTGTGTGTGTGTGTGTGAGTGTGTGTGTGCATAAGAGGGGCAGTGTGTGTGTCTTGGTGGGGCCCTGGTGAGGTCGGAGTTCACAGTCCTGATGGCCTGAGGAAAGAAACTCCGTCTCAGTCTCTCTGTTTTGGCAGCGTGACTACGGAGGCGCTTGCCTGACCGCAACAGCTGAAACAGTCCGTTGTTGGGGTGGTGAGGATCCTTCATGATCCTACAGGCTCTGGTTCTGCACCTCCTGGTGTACAAGTCCTGCAGGGTGGGGAGTGTAGTTCCACTACTCTCTGCAGAGCCTTCCTGTCCTGAGCGGAGCTGTTGCCAAACCAGGCAGTGATGCTTCCTGTCAGGATGCTCTCCACAGCTCCAGAGTAGAAGGACTGAAGGATCCTCCGGGAGACTTTGAATTTCCTCAGCTGCCTGAGGTGGTAAAGGCGCTGCCTCGCCTTTCTCACCAGAGTGTCAGTGTGTGTGGACCATGTGAGATCTTCGGTGATGTGGACTCCCAGGTATTTATACCTGCTCACCCTCTCCACAGTAGTCCCATTAATCCCCAGTGGTGAGTACGTCCTCTGTTGTTGTGTCCTCCTAAAGTCCACAATCAGCTCCTTAGTTTTGGTGACATTCAAGAGGAGGCTGTTGTCCTGGCACCAGAGTGACAGATCAGCAACTTCCTCCAGGTAGGCCTTCTCGTCGTTGTTGGAGATCAGGCCCACCACCACTGTGTCATCCGCAAACTTGATGATGGAGTTGGAGCTGAACCTGGCCACAGTCATGTGTGTACAGGGAGTACAGTAGGGGGCTGAGGACGCAACCCTGGGGGGATCCTGTGTTCAGGGTGAGGGGGTTGGAGGTGTGTCTGCCCACCCTGACCACCTGGGGCCTGGCGGTCAGGAAGTCCAGGATCCAGGCACACAGGGGGGTGTTCAGTCCCAGCTCAATCAACTTGCCAGCCAGTCTGGTGGGGACTATGGTATTGAAAGCTGAACTATAATCAATGAACAGCAGTCTCACATAGCCCTCCTTCCGGCTGTCCAGATGAGAGAGTGTGGTGTGCAGTACCTGGGAGACAGCATCATCCGTGGATCTGTTTGGACGATAAGCAAACTGCAGCGGGTCCGGGACTATTTACTACACTTATACTGAAATTTATTCCGAGGGTGTTTGGCGTCCATGTTCATTATCGGCATCTACCGTCTCTAAAAAAACAAGAATCACACCTTAAACTCCAATCATCAGAAATCACATATTATCGCATTTGTTCAATTCAACTTGCAGCCTCTCTCTGCTCTAAAGCAAAGACTCTTTCGGCAAAGCAACAAACCACGTTCTCCTTTGACCTTTCACCTATTTTTTAATTTTCTATTTCAGAATATATACCTTCTAATTATTTTGGTTTAAGAAGTAGCTACCTGTGGAGATATTCTATCATACATAGGAAATAAATAATAACGTTGGCGGCGCCGGCATCGTCCTTTCAGTTTTGTATGAAGAAAACAAATATAAAAAGTTGTTTCTTCCATAACTCAATTTTCCATATAATAATTTTGTTAATGTAGAAGTGACACAGAATTAAAATTGTAATCAAAGTTTTAAGTACATTTTGAAACGATCTTAATTAAATATAAATTATATTTCTGATTTTGTCCTGCAAGGACCTGCGATACCCACGGACTATAAAAACTGACGTCACCATTACTCGACACATCTTTGTCAGTGAACAAAATGGCAACCTACTGTCTGACTGTCGCCCGGCTTCAGGTAAGAGACCAAATTGCTTAATTTGAGGATATTTATTCACAGGAGAAGGATGTCACCCATCATCTTAGACTGTTCAAGGCCTGTTTGATGTAAACCTGACACGAGGAAAGCGTCGGGCGTGTCAGCTTCCATTAAAAACAGCCAAATACTCGCCGTCCGGCCAGGTCATCGTGTCCCGACTTGACTCTCAACGCATCCAGTGGGCACAGAGTTTGTCATTACCCCACAAAATACGTTAAGCTTTCAATTTACAAAAGATCAGCATCGTAAAATGATCGTCCTGTTGTATATTAGCCGTGCCCTTGTGTGCTTTAAATCGGGCGTATGTGATTTGTTAGCAAGGTTAACACAAGGTTAGAGCTCCTAGCAACCACACAGTCACTGGCGAGCGACGCAGTGTGTCCCCAGAGAGACGTTATATATATTTATACTTAGATCTCTCTCACGATGGCAGTTTATGTTTTTTTTATTGGTGGAATTGGGAAGAATTAGTCGTTTAATTTTTATCGCTGACCTTTTTATGACCGTTCATCCTCTGACGCACTACCAGATGTCTGACCCCTAACGGTTATGGAACTGATTGACAGCTCCTTGTCCCTTGACTGAAAGTCAGTTGATCAGTGGTTGCAGGATCAGCTGTTCACCGTCTGGCTCATCTTGACCAGCTGGTCAGGGAAGACTTCTGGTGCCTGACAGTGACAGTTTGTTGTCATTCTGATCAGTTTAGACATCTATCCGTGCAGGGAAAGTCTATTGAGCACTATGCTATGTAGTACAACCACAGTCTACTACTGTTGCTCAAGGGCATCTTGATGGTAGTTGTTTACGGAGGGGATAGTGTTCATTTTCACTTTCCCCACCCACATTTTCTCAGTGATTCCAGTCACAAGCCATAATCTCCCCATGTCCCTGTCCATGTTTATTCAAACCACATACAGTGAGACTCTAGCCAAGCTGAATTTAAAGTAACAGGCCAAATCTGGAAATGTTATAGTTTTCATATTTTCATCTTAAACGTGTGCGTGAAGACTGGAGACTGTACAGAACAGTGTCTGAGTTTGCCCCCTGTTGCATTCGTTCTTTTCTCATACTTGTGCTGAAACTAAAATGTGCCGTGTGTTTTCCTTTGCAGCTGGCTCTGGGCCATGGTGCACGACGGCTGCATGTATCGGCAGCATTCAGCGCCAAGGCCAAAGTATCTATGAGCCGCTTTGAGCCCTCGTCCTACATCAACTATGAGGCGATGCAGTCTAACATTGACGTTGTACGCAAAAGGTCAGCACAACTCTAATTTGCTCCAGTATTTACTCTGGCTCACATCTGTTTCTTCCAATACTTATCTTTCTGAATGTTTGGTCTACTGATGTTCTAAATGATGTGTTTTGTAGTCTTTACCAACACTAGTCTGTCTGACTCCCAGTGCTCGAATCACCATAAATCTCTTGGGATCTTTGTGTGGAGGGTGGGAACCTTTTTGTGCATGTGGAAGGAGAAGAGGTGGTGGCGTTGTTGTTTTGTTTTTTTAGCCCTGTTATTACTGAACGCTAGCCTCTAGTTCTGGACTGCTGTAGACTGCTAATTATAAGATGGCATGCTGAACAGATGAGAGCTGAGACAGAAGCCTGTTAGTTCACTGGTGTCGTCTTGCATCCTAACAATCTCTGTTTCTTTCCATGAGAATATCACCACGGCCCGACATGGAATTATCAAATATTGCAAAATACCTTTTTTACATTAAGGCCCAATTTATATGGACCGATTAATTTGCCCACCGTAAAAAGATCTATAACTGAATGTTGGATGTAGAAAATAAATGATTTTACTTCACCAAAGCCTCAACATTTGCTTTAAATCAAAGCGCGTTCTTAACCCCACAATCTTCAGCAGCATGTCAACATAACCCCACAATTGTTAATATTCTACTTTAATGCTTTTATTATTTGGTTTGTATTGCTTATTTTTATATACTCATTGTGTACTTATATTCTGTTTCTTTCCCCCCTCGCTGAATCTGATTACTTTTGCTGCTGCAACGAGCTGATCTCCTCACATGGATCAATAAATGTGCGTCTTCTCCCTCCAGGCTCAACCGGCCCCTCACGCTGTCGGAGAAGATCGTGTACGGTCACCTCGATGACCCCCACAACCAGGAGATCGATCGCGGTCGCACCTACCTGCGGCTGCGTCCCGACCGCGTGGCCATGCAGGACGCCACGGCCCAGATGGCGATGCTCCAGTTCATCAGCAGTGGCCTGCCCACGGTGGCCGTGCCCTCCACCATCCACTGTGACCATCTGATCGAGGCCCAGACCGGAGGGGTGAAGGACCTTGCCAGGGCGAAGGTGAGGGGGTCAGGGGAGGGCTGATCGGGGGTCAGGGGAGGGCTGATCGGGGGTCAGGGGAGGGCTGATCGGGGGTCAGGGGAGGGCTGATCGGGAGTTGAGGGCCTTCTTTCACCAACAATACTCATGAGAAATACTCCTGTTGTGATTTGGCTGCTGACAGATATGACAGATATGAACTTATACAGAGATTACAGATCTTTTATCTCACTCTGGTGCTATTGTTAGTGCTCAAAATGTGTCTCAAAATGAAGACCACATTTCCCATAAACCTTGTTGCTCCCTGTTGCAAAGAAGATGCTCTGTGTTTTTCTCTCTGGCTTTACTGAAAAGCATAAACATGTTGAGTGAATTATTATTTTTTTTCCCATCTGCGTTTCGTTCTTTCTACCATTTCTAGAAACTAGACGCTTTAGCTCTGTTTGTGCCGTAAAGAAATCCAGCACAATCCAACCCGGTGGCACACCATGTAAAATGTGGTGTTAAAATGAATATAATAATGATTTCTTCATGTTGAAATGCGACATGTGACATCTGTGCTGACGTCATGATTTCCATCCTAGGAAATTAACGAGGAGGTCTACAACTTCCTGTCCAGTGCCGGAGCAAAATATGGAGTGGGCTTCTGGAAACCAGGCTCTGGAATCATCCATCAGGTATGGGAGTTAAATAAAATTAGATTTTTGGCCTAGCGGTAACAATTGTTACAACAGCTGTAATTTTGGCATGTTAACGTACTGATTTCTCATCCAATCAGATCATCCTCGAGAACTACGCCTACCCAGGAGTGATGCTAATTGGCACAGACTCCCACACGCCCAACGGCGGCGGCTTGGGGTCCATCTGCATCGGAGTGGGAGGAGCCGACGCTGTAGACGTCATGGCGGGAATCCCCTGGGAGCTCAAGTGTCCCAAGGTTTGCAGAAAATCCACGTAGCTTCCTGCCTCATCCATTCACTCTGGTGGCTCCGCCTCCGCAGACGAGATGCTGCAGGCTCTGATTGTGTTTATACTAGCAATCAGTGTAGACCAATAGTTTGTGCACAAGCTGATATTTCGTTCTCTTTGTCCATCTGGAGAATGAGAATGACATTTTGACCTTTTTTAGAAAGAAATAAAGTTGTTAGTAGTTGTAATTAGCCGCTTTCTACCTCCATCCTAGTAACCATGATTCCCTGACCAAGCTCTCCCTCTGTGGTCCATGAAAGGTGATTGGGGTGAAGCTGACGGGCTCCCTGTCCGGCTGGACCTCGCCTAAGGACGTCATCCTGAAGGTGGCCGGCATCTTGACGGTGAAAGGAGGCACCGGAGCCATCGTAGAGTACCACGGGACCCGGGGTCGACTCGATCTCCTGCACCGGTCGGTGAAAACGAGAGGATATGCTGTTTGTAAATTCAGTTTGGTCCACGTAGGATGCATGTTACTAGCAACCAGCTAGCGTTCAGTGTGTTCAGTGTTTGTGTTCAGGGTTTTTTGTTGTTAACATTCAACCATTGTCACATCCATATAACCTGTTGGACTATATGGTGTCAGAGCCAAAATGTAGAAACAACATGACAGTCCCACTGATGCGTTGGTCTTGTTGTGCTTCAGGAATGGCCACCATCTGCAACATGGGAGCAGAGATCGGCGCCACGACCTCAGTGTTCCCCTACAACCACCGCATGAGGACCTACCTGGATAAGACCGGACGTGGGGGTAGGTTCAGGAAATTGGTCCCTCAGAAAGAACATGTCCATGTGTTTTTGTTTTGTTTGTTTTACTTTATTTGTACATTCATAGAGGAGGAGATGGGGATGTCCTGGTGGCTCAGTTGGCTAAAGCACATCCCATGTACTTTGCCTTTCGTGTCTACTAAATAAAGCAAAAATATCCAAAATGTGTGACGGTGAGATAAAACACCAAGAGGCTTCTAGAAACAGAAATGTGGCAACAAGCTGCCACATTGCAAATAGGAATTTCAGCCTGCAGATCGCATCTGGTGAAGGAATCAAACGTTTCTAAAATTCAGTGTTGAATTGAGTCTTTTGCAGCAGTATTGAAGTTCCTCTCGTCTCTCCTCAGAGATCGCTGCCCTGGCCGATGAGTACTCTGACTTGCTGGTGCCAGACGAGGGCTGCGAGTACGACCAGCTCATCGAGCTCAATCTAGGACGAGGTCAGTTCCTTAAACTATGACCCAACACCGACCGTTAGTACCGTACCTCGCTCTGATCACATGTCACATACTCTTCTCACACCAAATACAGGGTTCCCACTGGTCACAGAGTTTCTGGAAAATCCAGGAATTTAGAGATGTGTATTCCCGACGGGGAAAGTCAGGGAATTCAACACTTTACAGGAATATACCAGAATATATTTTCCAACTCGTTTCACACATTCACTATATTAGATGGTTTTTAGTTGTTTCTTGACTGGAAACCAGACTGGTCACTCCTTTTAGAGCTGGAAGGAATAACCGGTTTAACTTTTAGGAAGTGCTCCAACTCCTGGAAAGTCAGATCATGGAATTTTACGTCAGGGGGAATTCTGCAAATATGATTCACGATGGCTCTTCCATATAAACTATACAGCCTTGGCATCATACTTTGTTTCTTAGTATTTATCACATTATTGGAGCTTGACTGTCATTAGTCATGTGTGTGTGTCCGTGTAGTTCAGAGGGATACATTCATTCATTCATTCATTCATTCATTCATTGTGTGTTTCATTAGCTGATTTCCCTGAATGCTCTGTTTCTCTCTAGCTGAAGCCCCACATCAACGGACCTTTCACCCCTGACCTGGCCCACCCGGTGTCTGACATCGGTGCCGTGGCTAAGAAGAGTGGCTGGCCCCTGGAGGTCAAAGTCGGTAAGCGCCGAGTTGAGACGCTCCTACCGGTTACCTCGCTCAGAGAGGGAATAGAGAAGAGAATCTGAAGTTTGTTTTCTAGGAGACCGATTAGACGAGTACTTCAGTATCGGATGTGTAGATGAATAATAATGAACTATATTTATTAAAATGGAAGTGATTAAAGGACTAGTTCACGCCAAAATGAAGTGCAGTGAGAAACAACACAGCAATGAGGCTGAGCACCAAAGATGGAGACTATATAAAAAAAAAAATTGCAGAGCAGCACTTCATTTTTTTCTACCTTCTTCCTCCGTGTAGGTCTGATCGGCAGCTGTACCAACTCCAGCTACGAGGACATGGGCAGGGCTGCTTCCCTGGCCAAGCAGGCTCTGGATAAAGGCCTGAAGTGCAAGGCCCAGTTCACCATCACCCCCGGCTCTGAGCAGATTCGCGCCACCATCGAGAGAGACGGATATGTGAGTGACGGTGACGCTAAGAAACCACCTCCATATTGGATTGAGTGATGGGTGTTTTTAAATGTGTTTGTCTTCCTGTAGTCAAAGATCCTTAGCGATGTCGGAGGTGTGGTCCTGGCCAACGCATGTGGACCCTGCATCGGACAGTGGGACAGGTAGAGCCGCCGCTTCATATATAAACTACACAATGTATATGGTATATCTAGTGTCTCCAGTACCAGGAAAGTAGATTGTTTTTTTATGTATGTGAATGTATTCTGTGAGGATCTCATGTGTGTATTTGTGTTTTGTTTTCAGGCAAGATGTGAAAAAGGGAGAGAAGAACACCATCGTCACTTCCTTCAACAGGAACTTCACTGCCAGGAACGATGCTAACCCCGCCACACACGCCTTCGTTACCTCCCCTGAGGTAAACACACACAGGACTACTCTTTACTACTCTGCTAGTAGTTTAACACACTTTATCACGTTCAGACACTGTCAGACAAACACACAGTTTCAAGCTAAATACCCCCCCCCCCCCCCTCCTCAGATCGTCACTGCCATGGCCATCGCTGGCACGCTAGACTTCAACCCGGAGACGGACTACCTAACCGCGGCCAATGGCGAGAAGTTCAAGCTGGAGCCCCCCCACGGGGATGAATTGCCAGCCAAGGACTTTGACCCGGGCCAGGACACCTACCAGCACCCCCCCGCTGACGGCAGCAGCCTCAGGGTGGACGTCAGTCCTCAGAGCAACCGGCTACAGCTGCTGGAGCCCTTTGACAGATGGAACGGAGGAGATCTGGAGGACCTGCAGGTCCTCATCAAGGTCAGTGGTAGCTTGCCTGGGGTGAAGTTCAGCAAAACTGTTTCTTCCACCAGCAACAGTGACTGATGGAGTCAAATATCCACCTGCAACTTCTACTATTATAACAGTCAAATATAATGTTTAGATTGGAAAGAACCTCCAGGTGAAGACGGGTGGCCTGCAAAGTGTCTGGTACCATAAAGAAACTTACCAGGCACAGCCAAAGGTTAACCAGCGTTTGACTGGTGTTATGGATGGGATGTCGAATGTTTTTGCTCAGACTGCGTGGTGAAATCCACAGCACTGGTCACTCAGTCACATGTATGATGCGCCTCACTTCCTGGCTGCTACACTTTCTATACTGTGATCTTTGTCAACCATGTGGACAAATTAACTCCAGGCACCAGCCAAACAGTGGTCCATTAGGTTGTCTACTCTACCAGCCACTGGCCAGTCAAGTGAAAGATGTACTGGTTTTCAAGCTGTTTTTATCTTCCTCTTACCTGTCCTGTCTCTCCAGGTGAAGGGCAAATGCACCACAGACCACATCAGCGCCGCCGGGCCCTGGCTGAAGTTCCGCGGCCACCTCGACAACATTTCCAACAACATGCTGATCGGTGCGGTCAACATCGAGAACGACGCCGTCAACAAGATCAAGAACCAGCTCACCGGGGGCTTTGGAGGAGTGCCTGATGTGGCCCGTCACTACAAGGTGAGGACCGCAGAGGGGACGGGCTTCTTCTTTCTTTAACTAGCATCCTTCTCTCTTCATAATCATTCTCAGCTCAGAGGAACATAGTTGAACACAGATGCTTCAAATGTCGTTGCTCTAGAAATTGAACCGTATTCTTTTGCACTCCCAATAAGAACCTCAGCTAAAGGCCTATTTTGTGAGAATCCACAGCCTTGTGCTCTTGGTGAATATGTTGCTTTCCACCCCGTGTTGTGTGCAGGCCAACGGCGTGTCGTGGGCCGTGGTGGGAGATGACAACTACGGCGAGGGCTCCAGCAGGGAGCACGCTGCGCTGGAGCCCCGGCATCTAGGAGGCAAAGTTATCATCGTCAAGAGCTTCGCCAGAATCCACGGTACTGTGTAGTTGTTGAGCGAGCGGGATCCATGAGGTATCTTTTCATAGCTCATTTCTACAAGGCTTTTAGACAGCTACTCATTTAACAATCCTCTTGGTGTCCCTCCGGCTCTCAGAGACTAACCTGAAGAAGCAAGGTATGCTGCCACTGACCTTCAACACACCATCAGACTACGACAAGATCTGCCCCGATGACAAGATTTCCATCAGAGGGCTCAAAAACTTCATTCCTGGAAAGGTGAGGGGAGGGTACAGGTTGTCTACAATCCTCGTAACCTCATCTGATCTCCTCTCCAAATAACATTTTAAAGGAGGTCAAGGGAAAGTCATTGATTCTTTTCTCTAATTACCCCCCCCACAGCCTTTGAGTGCAGTAGTGAAGCACGCCGACGGCAGCGAGGATGTCCTGCAGCTCAACCACACCTACAACGAGACACAGATCCAATGGTTCGAGGCAGGCTCCGCCCTCAACAGGATGAAGCAGCTGCAGTAGAGAGGAAGTAGAGGGAGGAGCAAAATGTGGAGGCGGAGGATTGGGGTGGGGGTGGGCGGTGTGTAAGTGAGGTTTGGGGAAACTGATCCCAAGGACTGTGGCTGGAGATGGCTCGTTGAAGCGTAGGGTGACGAGTCGGGCATCCCAAGAGGGGGACGCAGCGCCACACTGCAGATCAGTCCAGTGCAATTCAGTCATATGACGTTCAAAGATTCACGCAGAACGTCTGTTAGGGTACAGAAATATGTGACCGGAATCAGTCCGCTCAAAAATAGCTAACATCACAGACAAATGAGGTTGCAGTATGTCCTCGTGACGTGCTGTGAAAGGTACTGAGGTACTGAAAGCTGCTATGTTTCAAAGTCGGTCATAACCGGCATCGGAGCTCAGACATTGCTGTGAAAACAAAGGGAAGCTCACTGTTGATGTTGGCTATGAACACACACACACACACACACACACACACACACACACACACACACACACACACACACACACACACACACACACACACACACCGTGCTGCCAGTGTTTTTGTAGCTATTCAAACGCATTGGTAAGGCTTGGAAGTCAGATTCACCTCGTACTGGAGCTCGGCCAGCTTGACCTAGCCAGTCACCTTGTTGTTTCAGCGTTGTTGCAGACTGCATGGCAAAAATCAGCTTTAGTCATTTATTGTAATTCAACCTGCCTTAGTGTGTTTTTAAAGGGAGAATCCACCTTAAAACAGCTTTTGGTGATGTCACTTCCGTTTCTGGGTCAGTTTTGTTTGGTGTATTTTTTTGGCCAAACATAGACAGGATGTTGTGTTGAGATATCCAGAGCATCTAGACCGACATTCAACAATCATACAGGGAGAAATCCATCGGAGAAGAGAGATACCAATTTCTCCACCGACAGTAGCCAAGATAGACCAGAATGCAATGCAGCCGCAAGACGTGTGTTTTAGCTAAGGGTTGCTCTAATGATCACAAACCTGTTGGTTAGCTAGCTATGTTTAAATGTCCATATACCTCTGATTTGAAAGACCTTGTTCAGGCTGTTCTCTGGGTGTTGTCGAAAGGCATTCTGGGAAATGTAGGAAATCACTAACTGAAGTAGAAGTAGATGAGACGGGTACCAAAAAGGGTGGATTTTTCCTTCAAAGCTACATCCGTATCCCATAAGACAGTATATTATTGTCCATCTCTGTGCTTATTGTCCATGTTGCAGAGACCCAATGCAGCTCAGTATCCAGAGGGACTCGTCCATGTGTGCTTTACTTCTGTGTAACATTACAGTAACTGACCCCCTCCTCCCCCACCGCGACCGACCTGACCCTGCTCTGACCCCTAACCCTCCTAAACGATCAAAGGCGTCATTTGGTTTTCAGATTGCTTATTTATTTATTTTTCTCCTGCAAAACCTTCAGATCCTGTGTGCATTTTAATTAAAAGCATGTTTTTTTTTTTGTAATCTGTTCTTCAGACAGTGAACTTGGACTATATTTGGATATATTTTCAGTGCCCTTTTTTGTAGGGTGATGCATTTCATTTTCACGTTTCTTTAGACTCCAGTTGCACAGCAGTGGTACTCCACCAGGATGGAACGACACGGCCTAGATACTGTACCACTATTAAAGATACAGGATGAGTTTGACAGAAACCCACCACTACTCAACTGACACGTCATTTATTCTCTTCAGCTGCAGTGTTGGGGAAAGTTACTTTTAAAAGTAATTATTTCCAAGTATGTAGTTGCATTACAAAGTTACTTGTTATTAACAACACTTTGAAAACATGCCGTAGCTTGCGGCACATTGGCAAGTGTGTTTTTAAAAAGCAGTGCAAGACTACTGGCCTGATTTTAACCAGTTATCAAGCAGACTTGTATGTTGTCTGTGCAAGATGCTAACCCTTTACTTATTTCTCTTTTTAATATGCCATAACAAAAATGAAACGATCTGAAAGAAAAATGGTAACTGCATTTTAAATTTAAAAAGTAATAACAGATTCCAGTAATCTGAGTACTCTTAATGCGTTACCCCCCCCCCAGCACTGTTCGTTGTTTCTGGTGCTCCGTTGACCTAATCCAATGAAACATCAGTGATGTGACGGGGGGCATTTTATAACCCCAGTGCCATAACTGCCCCCCCTTCATCTAATATCCAAGCCAGGTTTCTGGAGGACCCCCCCCCCCCCCCCGTGTCACATAAAGGAAGATTACATCAGATCCTGTGTGGGTGAACGTTTTGCAACTGGAGTAAAGATGCTGTTTTTCTTAGTTCCAAGCGCCTGGAAACACGATGCATTCACAGAGTTATATGAACTATTAGGCTCCACCCACTCTCTTCCTCTAACCCGCTGTATGGAAAGTGTCTGGTCCCATGTGTATTTGAATGTTGTCCCCCAATGTTTCTTTTCGGTGTTACAGAAATGAGTGCTGTTCAGTCGCCAATGGGTTGTAAAATAAAAATTCTCAGATCTCATTTGTTTACATTGGCTCCAATGACTAAAATGTGTGTACGGTTTATAGATATTCTATTTTATACATTAGCTCTCATATAACTGCATATCTATACATACACACTGTAAACAATCTTGCACGATTTTGCTTAGTTTAAAACTTGTGCAGAGTGATGTCCTCAGGAGGGAAACAAAGAATTACAAGTAAATATCGACTGATGACCATGGTGATAAAATAGGCCTGGAGAAAATGTACAGATGCTGTACGCTCTCCTCCATCAGCATTACATCAGAAACGGACTAATGGTGAATTACACACAGGCTCTTCGTCAGAATACACAGGGGTGCCATATTTATACCCATGGTCCTTTTGTGAAGCAGGTCATGTGACCAGGTACAAACAGGAAGTCAATACTGTTAGGTCCATACTACAACATAAATGTGTGTTTACTCAATTTTCCTTAGAAAAAGGAGCAACAAGATGTATACATATACTCACCAATATAACATGTATATGTAGAACGTGCTGACAGTAAACATGACAGGGCACGAGGTCAAATAACCACCATAATCTGCAAAAATGAGTACAAACACGCCTCTCTAAAATGATCTGACGATCTGAAACATTTGAAATCTGATAATAGGGCCCCTTTAAATGACTGTCTGTCTTCTACCAGGTCTAGGATGATAAATGTATCCAAGTTCTTACAAACTGTGTGATGTGTTGCTTTTCTCTCTCATACTGGTGCAGTCTTACACCGGCTCAGACATGAAAGGCCTGGCGAGGCATTGGTACTTCAGATGTTCTGCACAGATCTAGAGCTGGAAGCATGGTACCATTAGTTTTGAATTCGTCTGAGCAGGTGGCTGAAACATCTTTTGATAAATATCTGAATCCTGTTTTGAGCGACAGGTTCTTCATAGCGAAATTCACAATGGAGTGCAGACATGCAGGGAATGAAACCTGAATAAATGAGCTCTGGGCTCCTTCCACACAGCAGGGAATGTGCATCTGACACATTTTGATATCCTGTAATAAGAGAAAGTTAAAGTGTTTGAAGAGTGAACGCTGCATTTGACTACAAGGTACCTGCTTGACATGTCAAGATCCAGAACTTGATTTGTTTTGAATATAGCCAACATAGAATAAGAGTAAGACACGTGTCAAGTGTCAGGCTAGACATACAACAGAAGGAACAGAGTTGAATACATAGTGCATGTGCCTGCACACCATAGATCAATTTCAAACCAAACCTTTCTCAGAGATGTTGTTTTTTTTTCAGGACTTCAGGCATTTGCAGCAAAATTGATACTATTTTCCCCCCCCTGTGGTTTACTGCCTACTACTTGTTTTGCACTTCTTTGTTCATATCCCTGCTCTTTGTTACAGAAACATTGCCAATTATGAGCCTTCATTCCTGTCTGTCTGTCTGTCTGTCTCTCTGTGTCTGTCTGTCTGTCTGTCTCTGTCTGTCTCTGTCTGTCTGATTCTATTTCTGTCTCTGTCTCTGTGTCAGGAAGATTGGAGTTTTAGTTCTTCAAACATTTCTCAAAGGCAGGAATAATCTGATTGGTTGAGTTAAACCTTAATGGGCGGAGCCAAAAAACATTTTCTGGTGCAAAGAAAGTTATCTAGGTGCATAATGTCACCGTGACAATTTTACTGCACATGTATTATTATACCTGGGTACCTGCTGTTTACAAGCATTAATAACAGAATAAATAGCATGTGTAGAATATATTGTGTGAGTTGTTTTAGAGCAGATTTTCATTTTAAATGACATTCAGACACATTTAGCTGCATGTTTGTGTGTGTGAGGGGGGTGTATGTGATCAAATAACTTACATAGCACATTTCATACAACAACATATCCCAAAGTTCTTAACAAACATGGTTAAAAGCAGGTCAGGGTCATGAAGAAGAAAGCAAATAACAGAAACATGATAAAAGGACACAAGAAGAGGAGAAATAATGTTTAAAAAGTGGAATAAGTATAAATATATATAGATTATATAATATATAATACCATAATAGAGTATGGTTTAAAAAGTATGGTCATACAAAATGAAAAAAACATCTATTAATGTTCACATATATCCATTTATATGTATACAATTAACCATTTAAGGTCAGATTAATACCAAATGAAATCTGTTTTAGTGTAGATTTTCACTTTAAAGGACATTCAGACAGATTTATAGTACGTGTGTGTGTGTGTGTGTGTGCGCGTGTGCGTGTGACGGGATAAAGCAAAGACATCCAATCTTAATCCATCCCAAACATCCACGTTTCCACTATCAAAATATGAAAAAAAATATAAAAAATAAAAAATAAATTCCTAGAAGTGGCGGGACTGCTCTCCGTGAATGAAATAGCCAATGCTGTATTGTGTGCTATAATAAAGCCTGCTGGTTTTTAATTTATTTTGTATTTTGTATTGTGTCGGCACAGTAACCCCCTGCACCTCCCGCCCCGTCGCTCTCCTTTTCATTTGCTGCTCTGCATCCTGCCTGTGTGCGCCACATCCATACCAACAGAGACTTATTCACCACATGCCCCTGCAGCTTTTATTGGATTTAATTACATAATTGTCTTACACAACATCAAAAGTGGAGACATCTCACGTCTGACTGACAGCTGCTTGGCATTTTCACGGTAAGACATCGATGAATCGGTGCGGTTTGTGGGTGTTTTGTATTGTGCCTTTTACATTCAGGGTTGTTTTTTTTTTTGTTTTTTTAAATCGGACAGCCGGAGTCGGTTTATATCAGTATTACAAGAAAATGTCGGGGTCGTAGCCTGCACTCTGGAGACAAATTCATTGTCTACGTTATATAGTATTGTGTTTTCTGCTGAGGCCCATTTTGGCAGCTTATTTTTTGCGATCAATTGATGTGAGCATCCTTTCTCCTCCTTGTCTCAATCTGCCTCACTATGAGAATGTTCTGGAATCAAGGCGTCTGGGCGGGGGGGGGGGCTTTTATTTTGTAGTGAATTACTTAGTCTTTAGTCTGCTTGGTTGACTTTTAAACAAGCCAAATCTATATTTCCTCTTAAAGTTAAAAGCGAGCCTTCCCCGTTGCTCAACACAGCATGCGTTTCTCTCTCTCTCTCTCTCTCTCTCTCTCTCTCTCTGTGTGTGTGTGTGTGTGTGTGTGTGTGTGTGTGTACAGAGGAGTACGTGTCTCCCATGCTGATGCAGTGGAGCACAGACAGCCACAGTCTCCGGTTTTAGGGAGGTGGTTTGGGTTTTGTCTGGCTGTTTGACGTCCTCCCAGCTCCTCTCCTCTCTAATCTGTGATCTGGTATTTTGCACAGTTTCTGATTAAAGTGTTTCATCAACTTTGACAGGGACACTGTAGTGTAGCGCTACACATTAAAGTGCATGTAAAAGCCTGATATCCAGCTAAGTGGGCTAATAAAGGAGGAAGCCACCAGTTAGTTATTTATGTTGAAGACTGATCACCATCACTCCAACACTCCCAGCAGCAGGCGTGATGTCAGGAGGAGGAAAGCCCGCCTGCTGCCCCTCTGTCCCTCTGGGGCCATTTTCAGCTTCCTCCCTAAACCTTAGATTAAAGATCACACTGGACGTCCTTCTGACGATAACGGCGACCTTTGCACCTTTGCGCTGTTGGACGTCTGGTGCGTCATTCTCTACATAAAAGGGAGAAAGTCACCAGGACTTTCAGGCTGATTCACAACGAGCACATTTGACGTAGCGCCTCCTCTGTTCGTGCAACTTGTGTGTGCTCCTTTAACAGTTATAAAGCGATGGGTGGCATCCGTAGCACAGATTGGACTGTCAGCTCTACAAACCGAAATAATCTCATTGGTTGAGATAAACCTCAGTGGGCGGAGCCAAAGAACCACAGAGTGCAAGTTAGCTAACATTGGCAAACCAAACTTAAATGGCAAAGAAGGAACTTTGAAGGTGACTAGTTAACCTAGATAACTCAACATTAGACTACAACACTAGAACCTAGATAACTCAACATTAGACTACAACACTAGGTAACTTACATGACTCAACATTAGACTACAACACTAGTTAACCTAGATAACTCAACATTAGACTACAACACTAGGTAACTTACATGACTCAACATTAGACTACAACACTAGTTAACCTAGATAACTCAACATTAGACTACAACACTAGGTAACCTAGATAACTCAACATTAGACTACAACACTAGTTAACCTAGATAACTCAACATTAGACTACAACACTAGGTAACTTAGATAACTCAACATTAGACTACAACACTAGTTAATTTAGATAACATTAGACTACAACACTAGTTAACCTAGATAACTCAACATTAGACTACAACACTAGGTAACCTAGATAACTCAACATTAGATTAAAAAATATAGGTAACTCCAGTTAGTAGCAGCATTATCTGGCTCCTCTGGACTTCAGTCTCACAGTGTTGCCAACAGTCTTCTAAGGAAGATGGCTATTGGCTGCTCAGAAAGTTGCTAGATGTCGCCAGATGACATCATACACTACTTTGCACATGAATGGATTTGCACCACCGACCACCCTCCCCTGCTCTTCGTGGAGGGAGGGGCTGTGCTGTGTCTGGGAACCTCTTTGAATTAATTCAGTGCACCCCAATCTCCCCAATGGTCTGAAAAAGTTGCTAAATTTGTCGTTAGTTGCTTTTGACAAACAAAGTCAACAAGTTGGCAGCAGTGGGCTAATGTCAGAAAATGCCAGAAAAATTGTGGTTCTTTGGCCCCGCCCACTGAGGTTTATCTCAGGCCAATGGGATTATTTCTACCTTCAGAGCGGCTCTGCCTCCGAGAAATAAACTCCGATCTTTGTTCGTCACTGTTTGTTCGTTAGCTGTGCACATCCCCAGTACAGGTGGACTGACAGCTCTGCCCCAGGAAGTGTTAAAGCCTCCCAGTCTCCAGCCTGTGACCCTGCAGGCCAGTTTGAAGGACAGCCTCCCTTCGACACACACACTGCTATATTTAGATCGACTTTAGATAGATAGAGAGAGAGAGAGAGAGAGAGAGAGAGAGAGAGAGAGAGAGAGAGAGAGAGAGAGAGAGAGAGAGAGAGAGAGTGCCAGTGGGATGTGCTTTACCGCACACTCAACTTCATCAATCTTTGACTTGTGGCTGTCGGTCTGCAGACGTTGCATTGACAGGAAGAGTCTTGGCTGTTGCACTGTAGCGGAGTGGGCGGTCTAATTGGATGAAAACTGTCAACAGCCAATGACATTCTAGCTCTCACACAACACCCACTTACATCCAAGCCAGGTTCCTACATTGGCGTTTAACCTGTGTAGCACTATTTCTAGTCACATCACATCCTTCGTACTGGTAATGGGTGTCATTATGAAGCTAACGACACACACATCACTGCTCTCAATTACAAATTAATTGGGTATTGTGTCAAGGCGTGGAGACTTCATTCTTCCTGAAATGAATGGCCAGGATGCCTGAGAGAACCTCTTGTTGTTTGAATGCAGGCCACAAAGAGCGAGCTCATAATGGATGTCAGTCCCCGTCTGGCGGGGGATTTAATGTAATAAAGTGTGATGATCCGAGCCGAAAGCCCGGCGAGGCAGGATTATTATTTCAAATCGTCTTGGGACATTTTCGAAGCCAGCGAGATCAGAGTCGGGCGCTTGGAAATCAAATTGCTTTGTTATTGTCATCTTTCTCACTGTGGCTTCCAGCTTTTGTGCGTCTCGTTGTGGTTTCTACGGCCCAGGAGGACTTAAAGGGAAAACACATCCACCCTAGAACCCCTAAAACAGCTATTGGTGATGTACCTTGCATTTTGTTGTTTGGTGGTGTGCTTCTCTTATAGACACTGTGGGGTCACATGTGAGATATCTCCAGGGCAGCAACAATGGAGTTTGATAGCAGAACGATTTTCAACTGTTTGGGGGGGGGGGGGGGGTTGTCGAAAAGGCATTCTGGGAAATGTCGCAAATCATTAAGTAGAAGTAGACGAGGCGGGTTGAGGGAAAGTGGGTACAACAAAAAAGTAACTTACAACACTTCATCACAAAGTAACTCTAAGATTATCGGATTTTTCCTTGAACCACCGTGTTTTGATAAAGCCTCTCTCTCTCTCTCTCTCTCTCTCTCTCTCTCTCTCTCTCTCTCTCTCTCTCTCTCTCTCTCTCTCTCTGATTTCAGGTGTTGCTCCGCTCCAAACACAAGACCTCCTCACTAATTCTCTCCACACCCTCACACACTCTTTCCATGCGGGAGGTGTAACCCTCCTTCCCATCGGAGGCAGCCAACAACTAAACCAACCCATACACCCCCCTCCCCCTCCCACCCATTTCCCCCCCACTCCCCCCCTCCCCCGGAGATGGCCGACCCCGACCCCTCCTCGCCGTCAGACGCCCCGTTGCCCCTCCCCTCCCCCCGCATGCCCCTACAGCTCTCCTTCCCCTTCCTGAGGGAGGGCAGCCGGGTGTGGGAGAGGGAGAGGAAACCCCCCCAGCCTCGAGAGCTACCCAGCCCCCTGCCCACCAAACGCACCCGCACATACTCAGCGTGAGTAGGAATGGGGTGTGTGTGTGTGTGTGTGTGTGTGTGTGTAGGGGGGGACCTCAAACAAGCTGGCTGATGATGATGATGATGATGATGATGATGATGATGATGATTATCACCAGACTTCCAAAAGAGTCCTCTGAGTGTCTAGTATTGTTTAAAGGTGATCTGTGTAACATCTCTAAACATCAATATAGCGTCCTCATCATCTTTGGTGTAATTGGTATGAATGAGACCGTGGTGGACGACTGGCAGCCTCTCTCTCACACCAGTGGTATTGTCACTGCTGGTGTTCCTCAAAATGAAGACCACATTTCCCATAAACCCTGTTGCTTCCTGTTGCAAAGAAGACCTTCGCTTCTTTGACGTCACTGAAGAGGATCAACATGTTGGAAGTGATTTCTCCATCTTCCTTTCTCTCCTTCCTCCATCTGACGTTGCCAGAAAAGCTTTAGCTTTAGCTCCGTTAGCGCTGGAAGAACAGCTTCCTGTTTTGTGTGAGTAGAGGCTGGTGGAGGCTGACAGGCTGCTGGTGATGGTCTGGTTTGTTTACAGTTATTAATGTCACTAATTGAATGCATTGATGATTTATTGATGTTAAAATTCTGCATGCCTCCTCCTTTATTCTCCTCCTCTCTCTCTCTCTCTCTCTCTCTCTCCCCCTCTCTCTCTCTCCCCCCCTCCAGAACGGTGCGAGCCACGTCAGGTCCTCTGTTTAAAGGGGTGTGTAAGAACTTCTCCAGGTCTCAGGGTCATGGATTCATACGCCCGTCCCGTGGAGGAGAAGACATCTTCGTCCACATCTCTGAGTGAGTGACCCGACTCTGTTCGACTCTCAAACCTTTCCCATTGGCCCCGCCCCTAATATTTGTCATAGCCTAAGTCTAATGGGTTGCAACACTTGTCTTTCTCATCTTCCTCTCTATCAATAGATAATAATACAGATTGATTAGCAGCATGTATACTGATATTTAGGCTATTGATTTAGCATCGTTAGTTATTAACTGGTTTTCTCTTTCATTGCTTTCTTACTGGGTCATGTGGGATATCTTTAAAGGTATTTCAATCAGGAGAGATTAGGTTTACGACATGAATAAAAAGACAAGCTTTAGTGTAGACTCCAAGAAATACCCATTCATAGCTGAAGATTCCCATGAATAGTCTGTAGACAAGAAACCCCCCCGGGGCTGAAGATATCACCCCACTGGGTTATCTGGTGGAGTCTGTAGCCGACCAGACTGACAGCAGCTGCAGCAGAAATGACAGCAACATACAGAAACAGCTGAGGGAGTAAATATAGAAGGTATCGGTTTGTGATTGGTTCCCAGAGTAGATGTGAGACAGGGTGTGTGAATGCGTGGACCTGGGGGATTGGATGCTTAGTAACGATGCAAGACTGAAAGTTTGACAGAGAAAGCAAGAGAGAGAGAGTCGTGGGATGGATGTGAAGTGAGGTAGCCTAAAAAACTAAAAAACTATGATGCATCAGGTAGAGGCTTAGGGGGAAATGGAGGTTAACGACTTTCTAGCAACCATTTTGTAAGAGTAGGCCTCCTTCCTGTTTCCCTGACAGCATTGATGGAGAGTATGTGCCTATGGAAGGAGACGAGGTCACGTACAAGGTGTGCCCCATCCCTCCCAAGAACCAGAAGATCCAGGCGGTCGAGGTGGTGATCACCCACCAGAATCCAGGCACCAAGCACGAGACCTGGTCAGGTCAGATCATCAGCTCCTAGAACCAACGCTCCAGGCCGGAGGACTCCGAAGGGATGGAGCCGGGGGGGGATTTAGATTAGGTTTTAGAGTTTAAGTTATAAGGGGTCTGATGTTTGGGGCCGGTTGACGAGGGGTTGGAGCTTGGGGTTTGGGGAAGTTTGGCAAGGTTTGGCCTGAGGTGGCTTGGGGTTAGGCTGGGGTATGGGGATGTGGGGAAAGAGAGGCTAGGTGTGAATGTTTGGTTTTGAAGGTTGGGGTTTGGATGTTTGGGTTTGAAGGGTTTGAGGGTAAGGGTTTGAAGGGTTTGATGGTAAGGGTTTGAAGGGTTTGAAGGTAAGGGTTTAAAGAGTTTGAAGGGTTTGAAGGTAAGGGTTTGAAGGGTTTGATGGTAAGGGTTTGAAGGGTTTGAAGGTAAGGGTTTAAAGAGTTTGAAGGGTTTGAAGGTAAGGGTTTGAAGGGTTTGATGGTAAGGGTTTGAAGGGTTTGAAGGTAAGGGTTTAAAGAGTTTGAAGGGTTTGAAGGTAAGGGTTTGAAGGGTTTGATGGTAAGGGTTTGAAGGGTTTGAAGGTAAGGGTTTAAAGAGTTTGAAGGGTTTGAAGGTAAGGGTTTGAAGGGTTTGATGGTAAGGGTTTGAAGGGTTTGAAGGTCAGGGTTCGGGGCTTGGGGCTGGGATTTTCACTTTGAGGGAAAGAGTATTTTTCGGTTGGGGATTGAGTCGGTGTTGGAGGACTGGTGGCTGGTGGGTTAGGAACCAGGGTCCGGTTCCACATATGAGGGACCTTCCCTTCAATATTGTAGCACTATTGTATTTTGTCTATTTGGCATACTTATAAATCCAACATGTTGTAGCCAACTCCTATGACGGTCATACACTGCAGTGGTAGGGATAGAGGCTGGATATTGTGCAGGCCTACCATTGGGGAATACGAGGCCAGAGGGTTTGGGGTTGGTAGAGGGGAAGGGAGGGGAACAGACTGGAGAGGGAGGAAGGATCAGGGAAACAGGCAGAGGATGGAGTGATTGCCTTAAGATAGATTTGAAACGGTATCAAGCATGTGCAGGGGGAGGTCAGCGGTTCTCAACCCCTGGGTCAGAAGGTGAATTTGGAACGAAGATGATTTACAGAAAAAATAAAGTTAGACTGTACTCATTTTTCATGTTTTTCATTTTTGCGACAAATGATCATCTTGCGAAAGAGGGGGATTTTCAGCCTTGAGGCTCAAGTAAAAAATCATCATGTCAAAGTTCGTTCACCTCCATTCTGCCTTTTTTTGCGTCTGCAACAAGGTGTTGCGAGTAGCAATCACTTCGTTTAAGGGGTCAGCGAGTTGAAAAGGTTGAGAACCGCTGATTGAAGGTAGGTGGAAGGTTGAATTGAAGGACACGGGTGATGATCTGCTTCATTTGACTAGAGAGACCGTGGAGACCAACCAAGCAACAAACCTTCCTAAATTCAGTTTGAAAAGACGATTTATTTATTGACTTATTTATTTTCCTTTGTAACTACAGGGACGTCAGGTGTTTGCTAAGTCAAGGCTGTGTTTCTAAGTCTTTGTGCTAATCTAAGCCTATTTGAATACACTGCACACCTCACTCTAATGATACTGCCCTGTTAACGTTGTGGGACTAAAACCTTGAACCTTTCCAAACACAGGTCATTCCTTTCCGGAGTTAGGATCCTCGCTTCCTTTTAATAATTATGTTGTTTTGGGGAAATCGGCATGTTGTGTACCGTCGGCTGTACTTCACGTAGAATGTGTTCATTCTGTTTCATCATGCGGTAACATAGTTGGAGGCTTTTGAAAGTCATCCGCAGGTTTCCTATGCATCTTCAAAAACAACGTTAGTTTCTCACCATGATTGTGACTTAAAGGACTACGCCGACTCTTTGGGAAATTGGCTCGTGGGTCAACTCACCTTTTATCTGTTATAGGAGAACCACCAAAATCATCTCTAGTGTCTCTGGTAGGTCGCATGTTAGCATACAGTATGCTAACTTTACCTTTACCTTTTAGTAATCCAGAGTTACTGTGGGTTTATTCTGCCAATCCTCTCGTCACATAAATGGTAATTTGACCATCGGGCCGATTTCCCAAGAAGTCTTTAAGCCTTTAACATTATAGATGATGTACTGACTGTATCTGTCTGGTTTCTTTACTGTGGGGGAACAAGTTGAAGTTTGTGTTCACAAGCACTTTTTTTGTCAAATCACTGTGACACTGTGTTTTGTCATTAAAAACATGATAACGTTTGAATAAAAACTTACTACTGTATTCACAGAGCTGTGTGGATTATTTGCCTAAAATAATGCAAAGACTATTCTATTCTATTCTATTCTATTCTATTCTATTCTATTCTATTCTAGATCCAAGATGTTTCTTTTCAGTCTTCACCGGTGTCAGTAGAAAGTAAATGGGTCAGCAGCTATTTTGGGATGTCTCTTTGGATGACTTTGACAAAGCATTTACCACAAGAGCTGCCTCGGTATCTCAGACGGCTCGTTGTGATCGTACTCGTCTGAGTTTATTTTGGCCGTGACTCTGCTGGTCATGTTCTAGCTCACTGCGCTCCATGAGAGGGCATCCTAGGACAAATAATCAGCAGGTTTATAAACTCCCCCTGGGGGTTTTAAAAGATATGGGTGGAAACAACGCACCACACACACACACACACGTGAAACGCTGTCTCTATGTCTGGGTGTGGTGTGGTTTTCATTGACCCATATTTTTTAAACCAGTCGTCTCCAACCGTGTGGAGAGCCGTGAGTCAGCAGCTGATTTCACTGGTTAGTTCCTCCTCCCCGGTTGAAGGTGTGAGATGAGAAGCATGTAATCCTTCAATTGAAATAAAAACATGAAAACATGACTTATGAGGTTGTCACAGGGAAAAACAGGGAGAGAAAACAAAAACAACATAAAATGCAATAATAAACTACAGTCAAGAATGTAAAAGATCTTTTATTTTGGTTTATTCATCACCCACATGTCCCTTAAGTGTCCGTTTGGGGTGGGTGGAGGTGACGGCGTTTTGTCCGCTTGTTGTTGCAGTACCTACTGGATTGTGCATTAATTGAAAAATCAATAAAAGAAATTGATCCCAAATAAAATAGTAAGCAAATAAACAGACCCAAATGTATTTGAAATTCCCCAAGGAAGAAATTCTGACGTGGCCTTCCTAACACAATCTGGGAAAACAACAAAAATTCAAAGACATTTAAATGGTAGAATAAAACAACATCGAGCTGGTTGGCATGGCGACAGTCGACATTCAACGTCACATTTTCCATTAGAGGTGTTAAAATATGTTGGTCTACTCTGCTCTAGGTAGATACCGATGGGGCAATTGCAGTTTGCTTCACAGTGTTTAAACAATTGGTGCATCTTAACACTGCCAGTTGTGGCACTTGCCCAAATACATAAAAAAAATGGTCACACACACACACACATACATGTACACACACACACACACACACACACACACACACACACACACACACACACGTACACATACGGCTCTTATTGCCTCAGGTTGGTTCCGTTGATGTCACGGTTGTAAATTAGTATCTGTGTAATGGAGAGAAAGCGTGAGAAATTCATTCACACTGATAGTTTTGTGTGTGTGTGTGTATGTGTGTGTGTGTGTGAGAGAGAGAGAGAGAGAGAGAGAGAGAGAGAGTGAGAGAGAGGCAGACAGACAGACAGATCTACAGTTGACAAGGTGATTGTTCCTGTAAATGAGCAAATAAAAACACTGATAAGCTCTTACATGTAATATCAAGTGTGTTTGTTGTGTGTGTGTGTGTGTGTGTGTGTACACTCAATCAAATGAGCCCAATGGATGTATCAGGCTGCTGCTCAGTCATAAGCCTCTTAACCTGATCTTTTGATTCAATAAAGCCTACCGAGGAGATATGGCTAATTGAGTAAAGGCACTATCAGTTGAAAATAATTGGTTGGGGGATTCATTTGCCTCATTCGGTCTTCCCCAGCGGCGCAGGATGGCCGTGTGTGGGTGAATGTGGCACAGACACAAACAACACAAACACAGCAGAAAGCCTCCTGGGCCCCGGTGTGGTTTTACAGCAGGGGGACGTTATCTGAGACGGGTTTTACAGCCCGGCCGACCTTTGTTCTCTTCACAGGGCGCTCCGCTTCTCCTGTCTTGTCCTTCACATTTACTGGCTGTGGGTCTGACACACACACACACACACACACACACACACACACACCTTCTGTCACCTGTCATATGCAGGCTGTGCCAATTGGGGTGGAAGTAACTAATTACATTTACTCTAGTTACTGTAATTAAGTAGCTCTTTTGTGTATTTGTACTTTTTTGAACATTTTTTTTCTGAAGGCAGTAACTTTACTTTTACTGAAGTATGTTTTTACTAAATTTTACAAAATTTTACTAAATATTTTACTTCATTACATTTGAAATCACATCCATTACAGAGTACAGATGCTTTAGGCTCTCCCCCGTGAGCGTTACTTCAGGAGCTGGCGTATCTGTTTCATCCCCATGGGACTGTTTCTGTTACTGTTTTTACCTCTTGTTCTTTCTGATTTATTGACCTTAGCCATTGTTCATTTTTTAAATTATTTTTCTTGCTTGTGAATCACTTGCCATATAAATAAAGATTATTTATTTGTATTATTATTTATGTTAGCTAGTGGAAGTAACTAAGTCTATGTACCCTAGTTACTATAAGTAGCTTTGCATCCGAAATTGGCATGATTGTAGGAAATATTAATAATGTGAATGAATAAATAAATTGCTGTGTTAATTCAAGCTTTACTTAATTAATATGCTTATTTTGTATTTTTTCTTAGTTTAACTTATTTTGTCCTTCATGCATTGCATAGTAAAGATCATATGTTTTTTAAAGTAGCCCGGTAACTTTTACTTTTCAAATGTGCCACTTTTTACACCAGTACCTTCTACTTAAAAATCTCAGCAAAGTCTAATCTAAACCATCCCATAATCCTCTCCACCCCTGGTTATATGGGCTGTCAGTTGACCTCCCTCCCTCTCTGTGCAGATGCAGGTTGTACATTAACTACTTGATGTGGAAAGGACGGGTGAGAGGCCAACAAGAGGAAGAAAGCAGGTGTAAATGTATGAGGTAACAACTCAGTGGAAAAAGGAAGGAGGACCTGCAGTAAAACCAACCTTTGGCGGAGCTGATAAACTTTATTTTAAAATGTAAAGGAAAGTTCTTCAAGAGGAGTGGTACTCAGTCGTACGTCTATAGTCAGATTGTCCTACTGTACATGAACTGGAGGAAACGTTTTAAAACCTGGGAAATAAAAGCTGGAAATGGGCTGGCTGCTGTGCGTGTGCGCCTTGGGGATGTTGCTTGTTGGCCGGTGTCGGTCGGGCGTCAGTGAATGTCTGGACGGGATTATGATCAACGTGATGCTGCTGAACGACAACGAGTCCCCCTGGAGCTTGAAGTTTGTGAAAGGCGAGATACTGAAGGCCATAGAGCAGGATTCCCAAATGAATGGACCTGGTAAACAAAATACAAAGATGTGTGTAAAGATGTGTGTATGTGTGTGTGTACGATTTAGGTGAACTGTGAGGAGATATGGGAAACTGAAATCTCACGTCATGTAGTCCGACGTCAAGTTGATTATCTGCCATTTTCCTATTTTCCACCTACAGAAGTTTTTATATTTTTATATTTAAGTTTTTATAAGGCCGCCCAGGAATCTGTTTGGTTCCAGTGTTTTCAACCTAAACTAAACTTAAACTAAACTGAACTAAACTGACATTATCAGTCAGTTATTATTTGGTCAATGTAATAAGTTATTAGATGTAGGTGACCAAACTATCAGCTTACAAGAAACACTGATCTTGAACGCAACTTGATGTGACTTCCAAACAAAATTCTGGCCATTTTTTGCTTGATCTCTTCTCTCCATTATAATGATAAAAGCTACTAAAAAAGATTAGATTTGAACTTAGACTAAGGTATGGCGACTGTTACACCTGGGGAACGTTGTTGACACCCGGTTGACACCCGGTTGACACCCCATAAACTAAACTAAACGGAAAAAAAAACCCTTTTCTCTCTTTGTGTTTATCACCGCTAACCCCAATAAAGGTATGAAGTATAACCTCACAGCCAACTTCAGAGGTTTCGATCCGAACATTTACCGACGCAAAGGCTGCGAGAGTACTACTTGTGAGGGTGTGGGGACACTGAAAAACCTGACGGTGAGTACGGCTTGACACCCGCCTCACCGTGACTGCATGCACAATCACAGAACCAGACAGACAAACTTCATCATGCACTCCCTCAGTTGTGTTGTTATCTTGTGTCTTTCTTTTGCAGAATTCAAGGGAATTGGGATGTGCTGTGCTGGGGCCTACATGTACCTACGCTACCCACGAGATGGTTGAGTAAGTGTGTGTGTGTGTGTGTGTGTGTGTGTGTGTGTGTTTGGGGGTCAGAGACTTGCGTAGGAGGTAGAATCAATCAATGTTACCACCAAGTCAAGTCATCTTTTGTGTCTCTGGTAGATTTCTCTGTCCTGATGCAAAAATCTACTTGGCAGGCTGTTAAATGACCTGAGTGGGCCACCCTGAATACTACGCTTTATTGGGAAACATTGCATGCATATTGTGCACTGTGTGTATGTGTGTGTGTGTGTGTGTGTGTGTGTGTGTGTGTGTGTGTGTGTGTGTGTGTTGTCAGTGTGCAAAAATAATGGCTGAATATACCGTAAAGATACCGGAAAAAGATTGTTGTGGTGTGTCTGTAGATCCATCCAGTAACGTTCTCAGTCAAAGTGATCAGTGTGATCAGGTAGATTTGTCTCCAAATGTAGGTTACTGTGACTCAGTAAACTGTCTTGTCTTTAGCCCTAGTCTCTACTCCAAAACACTCTGAGTTGGAGCTGGAGAAGAGTCAGCTAGTTAACCTGAACTAACTGGTAGCTAGCTAACTAGCCAGCAGGCTAGTTTAGTTACTGTTAACATGGGACTACTAGCCACTGCTAACACTAGCTTCTACTAGATACGTTAGCTAGTGTGCTAATCAGATGTGTTAACAACAAGACAGTGATGGTTAGCTGACCAGATACTATGGTTAGCTAGCTAACAAGCTACATTATCTAAACACTAAATTACTAAACTAAACTAATGTATCAGTGATGAAATGATCAGTTCAGTCAGAAACAGACGAGTTGTATGTTTGGTCACATATATAATTACCCACGAGCTGAGGACCTCCAATATGGCCGCTAGCGGGTGAGTCACATCACCTGAAAAGCCCTCTCTCTCCCTCTCCCTCTCTCTCTCTGTATGCCAGTATGGAGAGAGGCCTGAAGCTGAACACACCCATCATCTCGGCGGGAAGCTTTGGTCTTTCGTGTGATTACACATTGAACCTGCAGCGCATCCTGCCGCCGGCGCGCAAGATCTACAGCTTCTTCACTCGGTTCTGGGAGGTGGAAAACCACATCAAACCTCAGTGGGAGACGTCCTACATTTACAAGAAGCAGACCAACACTGAGGAATGCTTTTGGTGAGTCGCCTCTAAACTCTATCTATCTATCTGTCTGTCTGTCTGTCTGTCTAACTATCTAAATGATTTTATCCTACAGGTATATAAACGCGCTGGAAGCCGGCTCTGCCCACTTTTCCTCACCATTTCAAAGAACAATACTGCGTAAAACAGAGGATCTTACAGAAGAACTGAACAAGAAGAACAGGACGAGCAACTGTAAGTCTTTCAAGCTCCCGTCTGCACCAATCTGACAATTCATTGGTAGCCATGGATATGAGCGAAACCGCCGACTGCGTTTGACTTCCCACTGAGACCAGCCATGCTCGATATGTAGTGTTACGCACACCTTTTCTGTTTGCAGTGTTCATTGTCTGCGGATCCCCAGAGGACCTGGTGGAGGTGAAGAACGGGAGCAGGGAGGCCAACAGCGATGAAGTCATTTTCATCCTTATTGACCTTTACAAGTCAGTGCTCTTCCTTCCTCTCTTCCTCTCTTCTTCCGGCAGCAGTTGTTACCAGTTCAGAGATGGTGTAAAGGTGTTATGTGTAGCATTTTTAAACATCAATATATCATTGATTGTATTGATACCTTTTAGTTACTGGAAACAAATGAGACCATGGTGGAGACGACTGGTAGCCTCTGTCTCGTGCCAGTGGTGTTGTTAGTGCTGGCGTTTCTCACACTTTGGACCACATTTCCCGTAAACCCTGTTGCTTCCTGTCGCAAAGACGATGTGAAATAAGACCTTTACGTTTTTTGAAAGTGAAAGGATGGCCTTGAAAGGTACTGCACCCAAATGTATCAATACACCTTGACTTACAGGATCGACATCCTGAGGAAAACCCTGTGATGGATATTTGCGTTGATAAAATGAATGATTTCACCAGGACGTCTTGACCAATGCCAGGTCTTAGATGAAAACACCTTGAAAGTCATTGAAAAGTGATATCTGTACGAGTCTGGGTCTCGTTTGTTTGCGGTGATCATACTAATGTCTCAAAATGAGTGCGGCAGTGATTCATTGATGTTAAAATGCTACACACTGCGCCCTCTCTGCCTCCTCCCCACAGCGATCAATACTACACCAACAAGTCGTCCATCGACTCCATGAGGAACGTGTTGGTGCTGACCATGCCCGACACCCGGAACTACACCATCCACCAGGACCTGGGGGCCAACACCACGGTGAGGGATATCACGGGATGTTGATATTTCCGTCAATTTCCCCTCTTTCATTTCTATGTTCCTGTTAAATGATTGCTACTTGTCTTCATTCCCTCCAGTGTATTTCTCTCCATGGGTAGTTAATGAACATCATCTTTAACTAGATACAGAGGAGATGGAGCAGCAGGTCTTTCAGCTACTGATGATTTCAATTCCTATTTAAAAGGATTTCTTCTGTCCGACGAGATGTAGGAGTCACACAGCTACTTCTTTAAGACACCAAAGATCAAAACATATCAGACAGTTTCAAGGCGTAATTACTATTAATAAGATCATAAATGTGGGAGGATCTGTGGGAGTTTTGACTACAAAAAGGAAATACTGAGATCGTAAAAGCATTGATTAGCATCTAAAAGGAAAACAACAATAAAGTTCTCCTCATCCTAATTGATCTGAAGTGCCAGCAGTCTCTCATTTACTGTTTACTGTTGTCTGGCCCGGACAGCTCAGTCAGTAGAGCGTGAGCCTCTCAGGGTCGTGGGTTCGATCCCCACATAGTGTTAAGTACCTTTGTAAGCTAAATGGACGTAATGTAGTTCTCTCTTGCTATCTACATTTAAAGGGGCAATAAGGAACATTTGTGCTGCCCCAAATGACCACCATAGATCTGCAGGGGGTGTTAATAGAGTTAATGATCAATACCAATGACTCACTGGTATTGATCCTGCTGAGATTTCACTTCCCAGCCTTGACTTGCTTAGGAGGAGATTTGATCGATGCTGTTAAAGGACTAATCATCTTTTTGGGAAATTGTCTCTCTGGGCAACTTCCTTTTTCCT
Organism: Hoplostethus atlanticus; assembly: GCA_034670405.1. Lineage (NCBI taxonomy): Eukaryota > Metazoa > Chordata > Actinopteri > Trachichthyiformes > Trachichthyidae > Hoplostethus > Hoplostethus atlanticus. Next base: position 162,205 of record JAXDDX010000047.1, read on the forward strand.
TGTTCTGAGAGCTGTGACCTTTCGGTGACGGGACGGTGTCTCTGACCCATAGGCCACCTGTCTGTCTCTCTCTGTGCAGATGAATGACTACATGGCAGCGTACCATGATTCGGTGCTACTGATCGGCAAGGTGTTGAGGAAGATCTTTAATATGTCTCTGTCGGAGCTTCAACACATGCAGTCCGTCAATGTCAATAACTTCAGGAACGTCAGCTTCGAAGGTCAGCATGGGGGGTGGATGTACAACGGGTTTAGCTTTAGTTTATTTGCAATTGCAAGTGATAAAAGAATGCATAATAAATAAATAATAAATAAAATAGAAATAGCCCTGATAATTGACATTAGTTACTTTTGTGTGTGAGGTGTAACAGATGGAGGCCGTCAACTACAATCACTTCATTTATTTCCACTGACATGTTGAAGGCAGAGCTGAGAGTAGGTGTAGCCTGCAGCTGCAAACACTCTTAGTGTGTGTGTGTGTGTGTGTGTGTGATTGAGAGACACAAAGAGAAGATGTTCATTCATGATGTCGTGTCTGTGTGGCATCTGTTATCATGTATTCCCTAAAATGCACCAGTCACTTGTGGGATTAGTCACTAGTAACAAGAAAATAAGTATTTATTCAAGTAATCGTTTAGCTTCTCTCTATCGCTGATCGATAAAACACGGCAGTGATCCAACCTCTAATCAGTTCATGAAGCTTTTCCATTTGCTGTTCTAAACACCTGGTGTCAGGTACTTCTTTCCTGGGAAACAGTAAAGGCACACAGCATAATAATAAGAAAAAAAGAAGTACTAGGCTCATCTTAGTGCCATTTTAGGAAGTGAATGACAGCAGGGCTGCTGTCTGTCTGTCTGTCTGTCTGTCTGTGTATAAAGACTTTTATCTGTTTCTGTTCAGGCACTGCTGGAATCTACAAGCTTGATAAACACGGAGACAGAGACGTGAATTTCTCAGTCATTTACACCACGAGTGACTATAAGGTAGCTCCTCTGCTCCTCTGTCTGGATGTGATGCCAGTAGCTCATCGTCATGCTCTGATGACGTTATACATACATACCTTCACCAAACATATTACCTTCACCAAATATTAGACAGCATTCAAGAATGATAGAAATCCATTTTGGAAAAGTTTACTACCTGAAATTCACCAAACAGATGATTCTCTCCTTAAGAAAACAACTATTTTGTAAGAATAAACCTTTCAATGACTCATAAAATGCTTTACTTTCATGACAGAAATCTTTTTTTTTTTTTTTGTCTGTCAAATGTTTCCAATTTCTCCATATAGTCCTTTAGCATGTCTTATGAAGTGTGTGTCATTGTGTTCTCATGTTTGATCTGCAGTATCAAACTTTATTTGAATTCGACACTGAGCACAACAGCACCAGGGTGGTAACGTCAAACCCTTCCTTCATCTGGGGAAACAAACTTCCTGAGGACAAACCAAAGAAGGGTAGGGGTTATACACACACACACACACACACACACACACACACACACACACCGTTCAAATGAGCCACACCTGTTGTGACTGTGTTAACCGGTCATCGCTGGCTGTTCATTAGCTGCTGTTAATACAAGATAAGACCGATCTCTGCTATCACCAACTGTCAATAAAGTGATTTGAGATCAAACTCCAGACAGGTTATAAAGAAGACCTATTATTGCCTAACAAAGTACTGTCAGTGAGTGTTCACTGTCTGAGGGACACACCTCCACATTGGAAGAGACAACAATCAATGTATCGGGCCAATATCGGCCTTTTATCAAATCTCGGTTATCGGCTGGTCATGTTAACCTGCAGTGACATTTTATTTTCCTTTAAATGTTCAGTTTCCCCACCATTGGAAGCGGTGGTGGGTCACCTGCCTAAAAGAGCTGCTAAAGAAGTCCATTAGTCTGGTTTCAGTGGAGTTTGAAAAGAATACAATTCTGGGGGAAAATAAATCTGGATTTAATAATGATAATAAAGACTATCAGCGACTCCAGTCTGAAATGTTTGGTTTGTATTGGCCTTCAAAAACTCAAAGTCAAACCCTAATTGTAATGTCATTACTTCTTCCTGTCTGAGCTTTTCCCCCTTTTATAGTAAAACTGAAAAATAAGACATGAAAATGTTACAATATATAGTTATTTTGTCACTGTCCCAACATGGTAGCATAGAAATAGATGGATACTTTATTGATCGCTGGGTGGAAATTCTGGGAAAACAACCAATGCAGGCCCCAGCGAGAATTGAACTCGCGACCCCTGGTTTACAAGACCAGTGCTCTAACCACTGAGCTATGAGGCCTGAACACACCTAACAGCAGCCACTCCACATGACAGGCCTGTTGTTCAGCATGTCAGTCATCTGTACAGTCGCAGACAGTGTCGGGTTTCTCCAGACAATTACTGAGTTCTGTACTCTCTGAAAATAGATCGGCTTTGAAGTGACCATAGTGTCTTTCAGGGAAAATCCACCTTAAAACACAGTTATCACTTCTTATTCCTGTAGATAAACAGACAATATGACGTTTTATTTCGATTGTTGCTAGTGAAATGCTAATCGTTATGCTAACTGTCGTTAGCTAGCTATCTGGTGCTTTGGCGTGATTAGCTGACAATAACAACTAGAACTGTTCAATTCAACACTATGAAAACAACACAACCAACCATGTCACCATTTAACTGTGTGTTAGTGATAAGACACGCTCACAGATGTCACCGATAGTTTTAGTGTCCTGTCCTGGTTCCTAGTAAGGCTCGGCGCCGGCGGTAACTGTCTTCTCTGTGTTGTATGCTAACCCTGTCAGTCCTGGAAGACTCTGACATCATCGTCATCGTGTTGGCTGTCACTGTGGTGGTGGTGGCCACCATCGCCTTCATTTTCTATAGGTGAGTATTATCACATTGATTGTACACATTGAAATGTATTAAGAAAAAGAAGTGTATTACCGAATGTCCAGCACCTCAGCAGTCCAGGAGTTCTCTCACCCTCTACAGTTTTACAGTTGAACCTCAGTGGGCGGAGCCAACAGTTTTACTGGCTAAGTAACATTAGAAAAAGACAAAAGGTAAGACAGGAGCTAGCTAATATATTGAAGCCTAGCGCTCTGCTACTAACTGAAAATAATCCAAGCTAGCCATGCTAAGTTATCTAGGTTAGCTAGTTAGCCGAGCTGACCATCCAAGTTCAAACTAACCATACTAGCCTATAGCTATCTAGGTTAGCTAGTTAGCTAGTCTGCTGACTTTCCAATATCATCAATGCCATTGTCATGAGTGAATGAAAAAGAAGAGTGACATTTATATTTTTATTTTGACCTATATTTTGAGTCCTTGACATTCAACTTCTCCAGTTAGCTAACTCTCTGAAAAACAGTGTTTCCTTGGCCCCGCCCACTGAGGTTTAACTCAGCCAGTAAGATTCTACCTCCGAGAAATGTTGTAAATGTAAGTTTGCAAGTAAGACGCAGACTCTTGGGCTGGATCTTTCATGTAAGGTGATACATTTCATTCAGCCATATGGGAAATCCTAGCAAACAGTGTGCATGTCCCCTCCTTTTGTTTCTTGGATGAAGAACGTGACAGTGTTGTTGTCTTTCCATGCAGACAGAACAGGAGACACCGTCTGATCAGGAAGAGGTGGTCCCACATCCCCTCTGACCTCATCACGCTGCTGGAGTACAACGAACGCAACGTCATCTCCCTCAAGGTGAGGCTGGAGGAGAAGGGTCCAGCTGCAGACCTCCACTCACATCACCCTAGTTCTGTGAGCCAATGGGGTTTGAGACCTCCACTCACAGTACCCTTCTGTGAGCCAATGGTGAGCCAATGGGGGTTGAGCATGAGTAGTGGGGTTGGTTGAGCATTAGTGGGGTTCCGTTGTATGAAGTATGTAAACTTTCACTTATTTCACCTTAGCAGTCCACCAAAATCTGTTTCTGAACAATTTTGAGGCGAGAAATAAGCTATCCAGTTGCTGAATCTTCACTCATATTAGATCTACAAGGCCTAATTTAAAAGTTTGTTCTGACTTTCGTAAGTCAACGGCACTACTGCACTGCCGGTTGCCACCGCTTTCATCTATATATATCTAGATAGATAGATAGATGAAAGCGGTGGCAACCGGCAGTGCCGTTGAGGTTGCTAAGGTGACATACTTCATACAACGGAACCCCACTAATGCTCAACCAACCCCACTACTCATGCTCAACCCCCATTGGCTCACCATTGGCTCACAGAAGGGTACTGTGAGTGGAGGTCTCAAACCCCATTGGCTCACAGAACTAGGGTGATGTGAGTGGAGGTCTGCAGCTGGACCCTTTTGGGCTGGAGGGACAACTCTGCTCTAAACACCAATATCGAGAGTTTTGACGTGGTTTAAACTGTTAAAATGTCCGTCTGCCCCCACCAGATTGAAGATGAGAGGAAAGACAAGAACTACAAGATCCGCCGTGGACAATACGATAAGAAGGTAGCTGGAGACAACATCCAGAAATGGTTTTCAATCAATCAACCAAGATGTTTTTTGCAGACTTTCTCAGTTTGCTGCTAGTTTAACATAACAATCCATGTTAGCCACATTTCTGTCATTGAAGATCCAGTCTCACTCTGACCACTGAAATCTAGAAACACTTCTTTGTGCCATAGCAGACAGATTGTCGTTAATAATCTTTAATGATCTTTTTTTTTAACTCTGAATAAAATGGTGAACTCACACAAAATGCAGGCTGTTTTACTTGATAAATTAAATGATTATCATCATGTAGCACAATTTGCTTTGTATGCTGGAAATATACCTTTTCAGAGTCCATAAATCATCTTGCAATCTCCCAAATTTTATCTAGTGCATGTCCACTGGGAGCGTCTCTTTTCAGCACCGGCTTCTTTTCCTATTCGTCTTAAATGGAGAGGACGCGCTGTTGAGGGATAAAACCAAGATCCCTGGTGGACACGGAGACACAGATTTGTCATTTTTATTGATGCTGTGTGCCATTTGTTTTTTTTCAGATTGTTATTCTGAAGGAGCTGAAACAGTCAGATGGGAATTTCAACGAGGGCCAGAGGATAGAGCTCAACTCGGTAAGATTTACACACACACACACACACACACACACCGAGTTGAGGTCTGATAGCTAAACATGTTTTCAGGTCTCTTGAGATTTTTACTGCCTGTCCATGGTGTTAATGTTTAGCCATGTCATCCTCTGCCACATGTGAAGAGCCACTGTGGCTTATGAAAGTCCGTCCGTGATGTAACCCGTCACCTAGCTGTCTGTCTCCCCTGACCTCCCCCCCCTCCCCCTC
>JAXDDX010000047.1:172500-270000 GCA_034670405.1 Hoplostethus atlanticus
CCGCTCTAGTTTAATTCTCTTTCTACGATCCTGAACTCTTCCCTGTTTTTCCAGAGAGAACTTCCAGCGGCTGCAGCAGGACCTCGCCCAGATGATCCTGGAGTGCCTGGAGCGCCGCTCGCTGGGCTCCATCCGGAAGAGGAAGACGCTGTCGGTGAGGCAGAGGAAGGTGGAGGAGGGGGAGGACCAGGAGGGGGAGGCGGACGGCGACGAGCCCGAATACCTCCACTTAGTCACCGTGGAGAACACGCTCAGCACCTTCCTCTAGAGGTCTAGCTGGAGAACACATCACTGCCATACTGCTATGTTATTACACAGTGCAGGACGGGAGGCAAGCAGGGGGGCAAGCGGCACGGGGAACGTGTACAAGCGAGGTTATGTTCATTATCAATACCCGAGGCTGTTTAATACAAACCTATTATAACACACAGAGGCCTCTACTATTCAACGATACACAACAAATCAACCTAACGACAACCAATGTTTGAGGAAAGGAATCATACCTGCTGGTTTCCTCCTTGTATTTATTATTATAGAACAATGCATTACAATGCCTGGTAACTCTGTTTAAAACTGTAAGCTGCTGTGAGTCCACTAGGGGGCGCAGTGAGCAAACTGTGGCATGGCCAACCTCAGTCTCAGCACCAGAGGGAGAGGTGAGGTGATACTCAAGTAAACATTTTACAAACTGACAGACATGATGTGCACTTCTGCGCCTTTCTGTAGATCACAGTCACAGTCACAGTCAGACAACCGTAGAGGGATGGACGGGGATTTAATGCTTCAGGATTTTCTCTGAACGTCAGGGTATTTTTGGACAAATGTCATTCATTTCTTGTGGTAAATCACACACACACACACACACACACACGTACGTTCTGAATAGGAGGCAAGCAGAGGTATAAGGATATAGCAGGAGGCCCACCAGGGACTTTTTGATGTACAAGCAGTGAAACTCCTCTGATCCTATTTTATCTTGTAAAAATATAAATGTAAATATATTTTGTCTTTCACTTTTTTTAAGAGGTGTGGTGAATGCATCTCTGTCTAAAACCAGGGGGCCGATAAAAGTTATTAAAGTCTTTGAAGTGTTAATGTTGGGTTAACCCAGCACAATGGAATCTAATGCCAGTGATCTATAATGTACAGATTTGATCTTATTTGGGTTTTTACATTTTATTGTCTCCATTGAAAAATGAAATGTTACAAAACCATGGACAGTAGACCGTAATTCATTGGTTTTCACTGGTGCCCCGCCATCTTTGAGCCAGCTGACTCATGCGCTAATACTCTCTTCTGATTGGCCAGAGATCTCTTGGGGCTTTTATTCCCAAAATGCCAGAATCAATAAAAAACGCACTCTGCCTTTTGGATGTATGCTTTGTCAGGAATCACATTCTGTAATGATGCTATTTGATCGGGACAGATGCAACAGAGAAGAACGAGCCTCAGAAATCCACATTTTAAACCAAAGGACATTAAAACTTTATTTCTCTTGAGATGGTGACATTCTTTTACAATAAATTAAAAATGATCACCGTCCGTCACACTTGGCTGACATCGTTGTACATATGAAATGAGAGGACACATGAAAGAAATCTAGAACAGGAAGCCTTTCATGGAGGCTGTAACGGTTCATCTGAGGCATTACAATTCCTATGTCACATGGTGTCTTTTTTATTTTGGTTTTTATGTCGTGTAGTGTGTAGTCTTTTTAGTATTTCTGTTTTCATGTCGTGCAGTGTGAAGTCTTATTTTTGTCATTGAGTGTATATAGTCTTTTTTTGTCGTGTACAATCTTTTTATTTTTGTCATGTAGTATGTGAAGTCTTTTTATTTCCATGTTGTGTAGTGTGTACAGTCTTTGTTTTTGTCTCATGTAGTGTGTAGTCTTTGTTTTTGTCTCATGTAGTGTGTACAGTCCTTTTGTTTTTGTCTCGTGTAGTGTGTACAGTCTTTGTTTTTGTCTCGTGTAGTGTGTACAGTCCTTTTGTTTTTGTCTCGTGTAGTGTGTACAGTCCTTTTGTTTTGATGTCGTGTAGTGTGTACAGTCTTTGTTTTTGTGTGGTGTAGTGTGTACAGTCTTTGTTTTTGTCTCGTGTAGTGTGTACAGTCCTTTTGTTTTTGTGTGGTGTAGTGTGTACAGTCTTTGTTTTTGTCTCGTGTAGTGTGTACAGTCTTTGTTTTTGTGTGGTGTAGTGTGTACAGTCTTTGTTTTTGTGTGGTGTAGTGTGTACAGTCTTTGTTTTTGTGTGGTGTAGTGTGTGTAGTGTGTACAGAGTACTTTGAGGCCCTCATGGACAGTAGAAGAGTGAAACTCCAGCATCAGATAAAATATTTTCTACCCACACTTGTCTGACACGGACACATTTGTACAGATATCTGAAAAGGGACTGCTACTGAGACTTTTACACATCAAATACTATGTAAAAGACAAACTACTGTACAGCAGAAACCAATACACACGTGGGATACAGATGAAACAATTCAGTGTGCAGCCAGCAACCCAAATAAAGAGTAGATGAAAGCTGGTTGTTGTTACAGTGGATCTTTTAGTTTTATCTACAGTACTTATGAACATTATGTATATATATATATATATAAAAAAAGGAACCAGACATGCAAACGTCGCTTTATAAAATGTGACTAATAATTACACATTTAAAACCCTTTGGAAGATTTTTCAACTCTTGTTCCCAACAGTAGTTACAGTTTGACCTAGGGCCGCAAACTGTTCAGTAAAGTGGATTGTCTGTCTGTCAAAGATCATCAGGTCGGTCAAACACAAACGTTGTTCATCCAGTAGAAAAAAGTAAAAGTTGACACGCAAAAATGACATAAACCGCCCCCCCCCCCCCAAAAAACCCAAACCTCAGCCCAAATTCTTTTTCAAAAATGAATCAAAACCTCTTGAAAAGAAATTATACAACCAAACGTACAAAAAAAAGAAAAACACAAGGCATGACATTTTGTACTTCTAACTCAACACCTTCTGGGAAAAAAAAGATTAATGATGCACTGACTTCTGGTTTATGTACACGTAAATACCCCTCCTACCCCCCCGGGTGGCAAAACACACAGCGGCTGCAGGCTGAGGATTGTAGAGGCTACACGAACACGACCCTCTCCAGTGAGAGTGTAAACTACCCGTTCCTGCAAATGCATGTAAGAACACCTATGATCACACGTATGCCGGTCTATGACATACGTGTTTTTATTTTTTGCTGCTTGAAATCAAGGCACCAAATGATCCATATTACAAGATACAGAAAAGATGAAAAAACGTGATCCTGCCTTCCTAGTAGTGCTCATATCAAGACTGTTGATTTCTCTCTGAGATGATCACAAGCGTGAATAGCTACCATCACGACACCATCAGTTTACTGTATTCTGATAATCCAACTCATAGGTAAGGTATTGCTAGCACCCTAAGGGACCGGGATATATCAGTTTCTATTCTACACCTTAAATAGACGAGACACGCTCTGTCACACACGATATTGTGATTGCAGCCCATTCTTTCAGCACATTCATTTTTTTCCTGAAAATTATAAAAACATCAAGTTAAAAAAATAACATCGCCACCCATCATCCTAGTCCTAGATTGTCTCTCATCCTAACTCTGATTGCCTATTGCCTCTATAAAACAGTCCGGGTGGATCAGCGTGTTTCCATTGTGCTGCTGGCTGCTGCAAAACGGCTGCAGATGGGAATTGGTTGAGTGGGCGGAGCCAAAGAAAGAGTTAGCTAACTGGCGAAGTTGAATGGCAAGGACTCAAAATATAACTAAAATATTAATGGCAACAACTTATTTTTTTCATTCACTCATGACCGTGGCATTCATGATCTTGGAACTAGCTTACCTAACACGCTGTAGGCTCATAATTATCCAGAAAAGCTGTGGTTCTTTGGCTCCGCCCACTGAGGTTTAACTCAACCAATCAGATTAGTTCTACCGCCCAGAAATGTTTGTAGAACTAAAACTCCCATCTGCAAAATGACCAACGGGTTAGTTTCACAACACAAACCGACGACGAGTTTAACAGTCACACTACATAAACTACAGGAGCCGGTTGAGACGACCCGCCCTCCTCCAGTCAGGAAATGATCAACAGGCCGGATGACAGACTGCAGAACCCAGTAGCACAGTGGCAACCCGTCTGACTGCACCACCAGAACCTCAGTTATACCTCATAAAAAAGACATAGCACCAAACTGCTTGTCTCACGAAGAGCACAGATACAGGAGTTTTAACTGTAATATTAAAGGGGGTTGACGGGGTTATTGATCCAGGGAGGTGGGGTGTAGGAGGATACAAGTTCTATTGACGCTGCAACGCCGACTGGTCGCCAATAGAGGTCGATAAAGGTCACAGATTACTTAATGCACCTTTAAACCCTTTCCAGGTGATACAGCACACTGAGTGTATAGGGCGGGAGGTGTGACTGCCTATCATTACAACACGAACAGACAGCTCACTCTGTCTCGTTCACCCTTTCCCTCCCTCTCTCTCTCATCAAGCCTCTCTGGATCCTGGCCAGGGTGACAGAGTGAGGCAACGCTGCTGCTGCTGCTGAGCATGCAAGCGCCTTTGGGAGCACGAAGCCACACGGGTGTGTATCTGCACGCCTGGGTGTTTGTGAGAGGGGAAAGTGAAGTGAAGTGTGTGTGTGTGTGTGTGTGTTGGGTCTAAGGGCCCGGCTGACCTTACTCTCAGCTCTATAGGATGGCGACGGTGTGTCTCTGACAGAATTGCTCTTTGTAAGATACACTAGCTGGCAGATGTCCCTCTCTTCCTCCAGCTACCTCCAGGGGTTTCATCTGGGCGTGGGCTTTGACTGTCTGCAGACACACACAGGGCCTATATGGAGCCCCACACCAGCCCATCACTAACCCATGTGGGTCCTAGATGCACGTTGGCTGGGATACTACAAGGCTAAGCTAACAACACACAACTGCTGTAGCTGTATTGCTGATTTTCTGCAGTGGTTCTTGGGAACATTAGCTCACTTTTCTATGACGGGTTTTACTGTTTCATTGCTGTTAAAGGGCCTAATACCTGCAAGGTCAAACCAGTGCAAACCCGCATTCAGTCACGCTGCGAGCAACCATGTAGCTGCAGACCGCTACATAGATGCGATCGACCCTCTGGCCCCGCCCCCAGCCCCGTTGCTCGCGGCGTGATAGAAACGTAGAAATCAAATGTCTCAATGTGTATTTCATATTATTGTTCCTGTTCTGGCTCAGCTCCTTGGGTCAGCCAGCTTCACTCTGCATCTTTGGTCAGAATTTACTAAGCTTCACTACCTGCCCTTGGCAGAAAAGGTTTAGAAACACCAACACGCCAATATTTCATATCAAACACTTTGAGTTTCATCAAATGGTGTTTTTGTACATATTACTGCGTGTGTGTGTGTGTGTTTTTTTTGTGTGATTTGTCAATCTTTGAAAGTGGCGATATTGAAACAGGTAACAGTGCTACAAATCGATTTCGATGACTGTCCATTGACTCAACACACAAATACGCCATGTACAAGATGTACAAGATGTACAAGATGTCGAAATAAAACAAAAAAAATAACCTAAAGAAAATGCTCTTGTGTTTTCTACATCCGGGAGCCGTGGATCTGGAAAAGCTGTGAAGGTGATGAAAAGGAAAAACAGAAATTAGGAATTGTACATTTAACATTATAATGTTTTAACAGTCCGGTTTATTTTTTACATCCTAAACTGTGTGTTGGCTCTGATGTTGATGACGATGATGAAGATGGCGACAGAATGACAGAAGAAAAATATTGTCGACATCCATGATGGCTGAGAAAAACAGAAATATACCACAGACGATGCTTTAACACACTTCTGCAGCTGGTCTGCCCTTTTAACGTGTTCTGTATGTTTAAATGCCTCTGTGCGTGTGTGTGTGTGTGTGTGTGTGTGTGTGTGTGTGGACAGTATGTGTGTGACTGTGTGTTTACAGAGACTGAGAAGGACATCTTCTAGCACTGCTGCTGCAAAAGGTCAGGGATATTCCATGTCACAGCATTGGTAATGAGAGCCCACGGCGAGGCAGCGCTGGATCAATAGGCTGTCAGTTCAATATTGGACCAGCCAGCGCACACACACACACACACACACACACACACACACACAGACACACACGCACACACACACACACACACAGACACACAGACACACAAACACACAGACACACACAGACACACACAGACACACAGACACACAGACACACACACACACACACACACACACACACACACACACACACACACACACACAGGCTGGTATAGGTCATGGTGATGATCAGGGCAGGAAACTGACATTTTCATTCAGTGGCCACATTGCCTGGTGTATTCCCAAATTCAGCCACTATTTCACCAGCTGACTATGGTGACGGTGGTTACCTGCTCAGGTGGCCGGTAGAGACAGACTAGGTTTACCAGCATTTGATAGGACGAGTGGCACTGGCTGCTCAGTCTCTACCATCATTTGCTGTCACAATGTTTCACAGTGCTACAGTGTGTTTATGAATCTTCAGATGTAAAGCTGCACTACGCAACTTCAATGTGACGGAACGGGTTTGAATTTTGAGAACTCCAATACCCAGAAATCCTGTAATGTGACGTCAGTGAACTGCACACGGCACGTTCATGTTCAGCAGCCCAGGCCGGTTTTGCATTTCACTATTAAGTCTTTGATTTCCTGCCAGTGGTGCAGACCCGACACCAGGACTTATTTGGACCCGTTTTCCTCTTTGGGCTTCAGGCTGGGGTTAGATGGATAGATCAGTGTACTGATATTGTCCTTTTATTGATTATCAGATAATGTCCAATAATGTCGTCCACCTCTGATACGATGGTTCCTCCCTGACCAGCTATGTGAAACCTGCAATGAAACTTTTGTTTCTTTGCACATTTTCTTTATTCTTTTATTTGTTCAGTAATATTTTTTTGTCAATGAATTCTTCACCTTGGCCCTAAAGAGCTCAGTCAGTCTGGTTTCAGTGGAGAGTTTTAGTGTCCATGATGGTCTAGATGCTGTTTCAGATGAGACAAGAATAACATTCTGGGGGAAAACGGAATATTTGCAATTGTTTTCCATGAACACGGTCAGATTTAAAGATATCGAATTTTGGACCAAAACATTCAGCCTTCAACTCCAGGGACAGTTTAGAACGGGTACACAATGCGGTGCCATGAAACACCCTGCATCCTTTTTGACATCACACACACACACACACACACACAGACACACACACACACACACACACTAAGGTCTACTTTGTCTACCCACTACCACATCTATCCCACTCTAGCGCAGTTCCTCACCCATTCCCTGCCTCTCTTTGGAACAATGAAACATGATTCTCTCATTCTCTAAGCCACTCATTCGGTGTGGTATCTCTCCCTCCCTCCTCCTCCTCCTCCTCCTCCTCCTCCTCCTCAGCCTTCGCGGCTTCCTCCTCCTGCGTCTCCGTCACCTTCATTTGGCATGAAGGACGGAGGAGAGAACACAAAAAGAAAAGAACGGGACAGAAAACGACAAAAAAAATGAACAGGCTGATGAGCGTCAGTGAGCGGAGGACAGAGATCTGAGAGGTGTAAACAGAGACAGATAGACAGATGCATATCTATATATATCGATATGGAGAGAGAGAGAGAGAGAGAGAGAGAGAGAGAGAGGCTGACAGATTGATAGAGATAGAGAGAGAGACAGTGAGAGATAGGGGGAGGAGTCTGTGAACGATGGAGTGAGTGTGTTTGAATGACATTTGTGAGGCGAGTATCATTTTGAGTTTTCAGTGGAGAGTGTGCCCATGTGTGGTTCTGTTTCCGTGCGTGTTTTGTCGGTGTGTGTGTGTGTGTGTGTGTGTGTGTGTGTGTGTCACCTTGGTTTTGTGGCTCTGCTCGGTGCCCAGTCCAGACCCGGGTGTGTGAAGCTCCTTGGATACGACACAGAGGAACTCGGCTTGGTCTTCTGTCCCGTAGCTGTACGAGGAACCGATGTTTACCATCTAGAGAGGGCGAGGGACATAGAGAGAGAGAGAGAGAGAGAGAGAGAGAGAGAGAGAGAGAGAGAGAGAGAGAGAGAGAGAGAGAGAGAGAGTCAGACAGAGTTAGAGATTGCGAGAGGGAAACACACCGAGAGCGAGAAAGAGAGCGAGAGAGACAGAGAGACGAGACCCCATATCAAAGTGAGAACAGATTCATGTGCTCATGCATGGAGGAGGCAGAGGAGGGTTGGGGAGCATCTTCAACATTTACTTGGGGGGATAGCAAAACAAAAACAAGACGTTTGGAGGGATGGACACCTAAACCGATGAGTGTGCAGCATGCATTGAAACTTAGTGCAGAAGCAGTGGGGGGAGGGGGGAGGGGGGCGGGGCTGGGATGTGGGTGGCTGATCTAATGGGGAACCTTGAAGCTCTGGGTTGGAGCTTCAAGGAGAAGATGTGTCGGTGTAACACAATATTGAGGTCATGAAAGTTTCCGGTTTGTTTGGAATCAACAGAAGAAGAACTGGGTAGTTAGCATGAGCAGCGATAGCCACCGTGGCTGAACAGACAGAGAAAAGAGCGCCACCTACAGGAACTCAAGAGTACAGCAGGCCCTGCGACTTGAGCAGCGTAATGCTGCTGTACTGACCTCTAAAACTATGACTCGATCTGTACTAAAACTATCAACACACACGAGTATCAACACGCTGAAGTAGATAAATGTAGGTGGCATATGCACGGATCATATTGCAATCCTGGGAATCCTAAAAGTGAGGGCTCAATTCGGGAGTGCAGACAGCAGGGGTCAGGTCAGGGGTCAGGTCAAGGGTCAAGGTTGAAGGGTCAGCAGCAGCGTGAGTCCAACCCACAGTCCAGAGCAGTCCGGTGCGGGGCTTTCTGCAGGCGCGCACGCTGACCTGCTCAAACTTCCAGCCGTCCGACATGGTGGAGACCATCTGGGTCAGCTCCTCCTCCTGGCACTGCAGCACCCGGTAGACGTGCTTGGGGGGCACCTGCTGGGGACAGAGAGAGAGAGAGAGAGAGAGAGAGCGAGAGAGAGAGAGAGAGAGAGAGAGAGAGAGAGAGGGATGAGGAGACGGGTAAAGGGAGTTGTTGTCACGATAACCAAGTTTCAATTCTCCTTTGACACGTTGCAGAGGATTGAAGTCACTAGTGAACTTGGATACTGTCACCAAATGTGTTCTGCAAGCGGAGATTAACGTCATACCACTAGAGGGCGTATATGTGCAGACGGCACGTGGACTGGACTAGACAGAGAACACATTCAACACCGTCAAACAGTCCGACGCGCCTTGAACTGGATCCCAGTCCACCTAAACTGGTTGATTAAACTGCCAAACATGAAGCTAGTTCACTTACCAAGCCAACAAAGAAACACCCAGTCGAAATTGCTTTTTCTTGATTGCCATGTTATCGTATTTATTGCACTTTTACCTTAGCACTAGTTCTGCTCTTAGTTGCTTGTTTAGGAAGGAAATGCACTTACGATTTCTGGTGACTAGTTTTCTACCTACCTATGTTGAATGCACTTATTGTAAGTCGCTTTGGATAAAAGCGTCTGATAAATGCCTGTAATGTAATGTAATGTAATGTAATGTAATCGTAGTAGTATCAGATTTTTATATATTTAACTCAGTATTGGTATCAACCTCAAAATGTTGGTATCGTGACAAGCAAGGCACCTGACCCCATCTGACCCCCTGACCCCCGGAGCCGGCCAACAGCAGACTGTTGTTTGACTGGGCGGTTGCCAGGTGGGAATGTGTGCAACTGTGCATAGTTCATCTTCCCTGGATACATATTTTCTTGGTGAAAGGAGTACTTGCAAAGGGATGAAGACGGGGTTGAGATTTGTTGGTATGATTTTGGAAGAGGAATAACACAATACTCAAAAAAGATAACATATATGTCTGTGTGGGGTATCTAGAAACCCAGTATTTCCATGTTCACATGTGCGCCCCATGTTCAGCCAACGGCGGCAGCGGGTACAGTAGAGTGCAGCACAAGGAGAGTGGGTGTGTGATGCAGAGGGTCGATTATACAAGAGTGCAACCATCCTGAGAAAAGACCGAGAAGGAAGAGGAGAAACATGATGTCGTCTTTAGAGAGGCACAGAAGGGTGATAATGACTGAGAGGCACTTACAGCAGATCAGAGAGGGGGGGGGCAGGAGAGTATCGAGATGTATTACCAGACGTATCAGAATCACAATATGTAGAAAAGAAATAAAAAATACAGTTTCTTGTCATTATCGTGGATGCACATATACAATATGTCTGAGACATGAAAAGTGAATTTGTTCCCTGGTAGCAGCTTGATGTTGTCCACTGTTCCTCCCTGAACCAGCTACATGAACACTTTGTAAAGTAGTTGATTACTCTCTAGTTGCTACGGCCAAAACATCTTTTATCCAACTTTTGTCGACTTCTTTTTTTTTTTTTTACCTGCAGCTTCATAACAAGCTGGGACATTATTAATGTAATAGTTGTGTTACATTATATATTTCACATTATATCTGTGACAGTTTTACTAATAACTGCTGCAGTGGGGAGATAGTGCTATAGAGCGATGCAGCATAAATACTTTTGACTGGACCATTGCTCTGTTTTCTGTCTTCAGGTCAAATGAAACATGGATTCCTGACTCGGCGTCTCCTGGGCTCTTCCTACCTGTGTGGCCTTCGAGTCTCTCTCCACGATCCTCTCCTTGACCAGTTTGATCAGCGGGGTGATGTTGTAAAACTCAGCCTCCTCCAGCACACCTAGCGACACAAAACCACACCAACCTTAACTGCTGAACATGTTCTAGACCAAACCGTATTTCAAATCAGTAGGGGGTGAAGGGGATATCGGGGATATCCTGATCCGATTTCCTGGTGTTTAAAAGATTACATTGACTGGCCTGATGGTGGCGCTATTATTAAAGGTCTATATTTCAAACTCTGTGTCTGATTGACATGAAACTCAGTGGGATGATGCATCTTGTTACTGATTGGCCCAAAGAGTTGCCTGCATCATTTGTGGGGGACGATGTGTTAACTTGTATTTTCACACAGACTCAACTTGTGGTGTGTTTTCTTACATCACACTCAATGCAAAGGAGAAATAAGAATATCATAGAGTGTTGCCAAGGTCCTATTTCCACTTGGCCAAAGGATAAAACAAACCCATCCCCCCAGGACACTCAGGAAACAGACAAACAGACATTCAACACAGTATTTGAGTAGAGTCGGTGCATATTAGACCTTCCTCAGCCAGCTCCTTGTTGTACACCAGTTTGCCGTGCCGCAAGTAGTTCAGGATGGGGCCGAAGTAGGTGGGGTCTCTGTCAATCACATAGGCTCCGGTCTCATCCTGTAGCAGAGGGAGATAGAGAGCATGGACTATTATAGCAGTTTATACATGATAACCTCAAGGTCCGGTGCATTACTGCATTACTTCACTGAACTAGTATGATGCAGTGGTACTTTATTCTGAAGTCCTATAAGGTCTGCAGCTCTGTTTAAAGGTGCCATGTGCAGCATTTTGTTTCTCAAAACTACATTTCCCATAAACCCCATTTCTTCACATCACAAAGAGGATGCTGCTGCTTGCACTTGCAGGTGCTAACGCTCTACGCTAGCTAGAGCAGTATTTTTATGTTGGGCAAAGACAATCTTGCAGTTTCTCCCGTGGTTTTTACAACCTGGACCACTGGAACGCAGGAGGTTGTAATTACAACCCATCAACTGGGAATTTCCGACTTCTGACTTTGACTGGAATGCAGCACAAAATGCCATTTAGAGGCTGGGAGAGGCCGCCAACCTTCTCGGCAATGATTGCGTTTGTTTACGGTAATAATAGCAATGCCACAATGTGAATGTGATGATGTTAAAATGCAGCTTCAGGTCTGTTCTGAACTCAGGAAAGTTGACTGAGCAGCCATGTCCTCTTTCAGTTCACACAGTACAACAACAGTGTTCTACTGTTGGGCACAGGAGCTGCGGTTACTTCTTGTTCCCTTTCTGGGAATCAAACCAGTGACCTTCTAGTCACAAGTTACCAGTTGGCTACCTCTGCCAAGTCTCTTACGCAATGACTAGGAAACCCCTCCTCCCTTACTCGTGATGATGGCTTGCAGCGGAGTCCCCTTTTAGAAGTAAACACACAAAACACTGTTGGAGGAAACCATAAAAACACATACAGACGGGGAGAGTCGAACAGAGGGAGGGAGGGAGGGAGGGAGGGAGGGAGGGAGGCGGAGAGAGAGGGGAGGAAACTGGGGATGGTATAAAACAGGATTGGTCACATCTGGTGAGTGTGTCATTATCAACACACGGTTCAGTGGTTTACCTCTGCAGAGAGACAGACAGACAGACAGACAGACAGACAGGCAGGCAGACAGACAGGCAGACAGACAGACAGACAGACAGACAGACAGACAGACAGGCAGAGTGTTAGGGTAGACTCAGAGACAGAAATCAAAAACGAAACTGTGAAACTGAGTTGGGCCTCAGGGCAGGAACACACTTTCACTAGTTCAGTACCTACAACTAGCAAGAGGCATCATCTAGACTTTTAAAACAGTGGTCCTCAATCCAGTCCTCAAGGACCCCCTGTCCTGGGGCACGCCTGAATCAGTTAGAGGCTTCAGGTTTTCATGACCACCGGTTTAAAACATGATGGTTGGCGATCCTACAGAGCTGAAGGTCACGAGTCGGTTTTTCATATTGATAAATATCTATTTTGCTGCGATCTATCACTGATTGACACCATACAACCAGGTCATGAAGCTTTTCCATCTGCTGTGTCAGGAAGGTCTTTCCCGGGACAAATCCTCTGGTGCACAGGAAGTGATGCGTTTTACGTTTCTGGTTTGTTTGTAATAAACAGAAGAAGAGCTGGGTAGTTAGAGCAGCGATAGCCACCATGGCTGAACAGACAGAGAAAAGAGCGCCACCTACAGGAACTCTTCTCCAGTCTCAGTAGCCCACGCTGGGCTGTGGGGGAGCTGCTGTTAGTCCACTGACGTCCAACCGACTGGAGACGCTGTTGCGAAGTGACCGCCGGGAAATGTAGTGCAAAACACCACAGCAACAATCGATTACCACCAAAGGCCAAAATCAAGAAAAACAAGACTCTTTATCAGGAACCAACCACAGACGAGACTGACCACTATTCGCCTGGCGTCTGGCATCCCTTCCTCGTTGTGCCTGGAGGTGAAGATGGAGAAGGAAAGACACACACAGTGACGATACTGAGAACCTGCTGATTCTTTGCTTGGCTGTTTTCTGGAGCTGCAAGCGCCGACTGCAGCCTCCGGCAGAGCAACACTCTGAATGTTTGTGATGCTTAACTGGGTCTCACACACACACACACACACACACACACACATGTGAGGACACGTGAGGACCAAATGTCCTCACGTGTCCTCACATGTCCTCACAAGAACACACACACAGTGTCAGATTGTGCAAAGCTCCCACCTCTCATTACCATCATCTATCCAGAAAGTAATGAAATGATGAAAAAAAATAATGAAATACTGAAGGAGCCTGGAGGAGGAGGAGGAGGAGGAGGGGGAGGAGGAGGAGGAGGAGGAGGAGGAGGAGGAGGGGGAGAAGGAGGAGGAGGAGGGGGAGGAGGAGGAGGAGGAGGAGGGGGAGGAGGAGGAGGAGGAGGAGGGCTGCGGCGCCTGCTCTCCTTTAAATATAATAAGGAAATTGATTGAAGAATGTGAGCGACAGATTAAAAGAGAGGGAGATTTGAGAAATGGACGAGAGAAAGAAAAGGAGGGAGAGGTCTGAGGAAGGTCTGTCTGTGAGTGTGTGTACAAGTGAGCGAAGGAGAGGAAGGACACACACACACACACACACACACACACACACACGGATAGAGACCGTAAAGCAGTCTGTAAAATGGAGATGGGAGAGAGAGAGAGAGAGAGAGAGAGAGAGAGAGAGAGAGAGAGAGAGAGAGAGAGGGTCATAGGGACACACTATACATCCTATAACCTCCCATTAGAAATGAATGGGAGCTGAATTTCCTCCAACAAAAACAGAAAAATCCCACCCGGGGCTTTAAACACAGAGAGAGAGAGAGAGAGATATTGCCATAGAGACGGAGGATTAAGATGCATGGGGTGTTATGGGAGGGAGGCAGTGATGGATGGAGAGAGAGAGAGAGAGAGAGAGAGAGAGAGAGAGAGAGAGAGAGAGGGGATGGAGAGATGAGGCAGATACTAGAGAGTCATCTAACACAGGAGACAGCAGCCTGGTCACGTCGTGGCAGCGGGTGGGTGTTGTTGTGTTTCTATACTTAAGAGGACAGATAGGACATTATGAGGACATCTAGACTTGGGTTAGGGTTAGGGTTAGGGTTTAGGGTTTAGGGTTTGAATCAGGTTTAGGGTTAGAGGAAGGGTTAAGGGGTCAGGGAATTCATGTAGTCGGTGAAAAGTCCTCACAAGTATAGTAATACAAACCTGTGTGTGTTTGTGTGTTTTAAAATTACAGTGTGATTAGCAGCTCTTCCACTGTAGCACGCTAATCACACACACACACACACACACACACACACACCAACCTAAATGAGTGGAGCTGCAGTGGAGGACGGGCCGACGCCTCGTCAACGTGACTCGACTTGACAGTACAGGCATGACAACACCAGGGAACTGATGTCGGAGCTCTCTCTCTCTATCTCACACACACACACACACACACACACACACACACACACGGTTACTTGCTCGAGCATGTGTGCACCCACCCACACACACATTTGGCCCGTTCTTGTTATTCTAATCTAAAAGGGAGAAACGAGTTGTGAGGAAAATCTGGATCCGAGTGATTTCTAATCCGACGCTGGCATCAGATGGTCTCGCTGAGCCGCTGACTCCTCGGTGTCGGTGACATTTCTGAAGCGTCGCGGCAGCTCCGAGCCGATGCCCACATAATGCGCTGCTTGTCCCTGCGTAATTGTGTTTCGTCAATGAAGCATCCTTCTGACGAACGAGGCCGAGACAGGCCAGTACGCGGAGAAGACGAGAGTCACATTCATGCAACACACAAGACAAGCTCGCACAGCCGTCGCCCAAAATAACTTGTTGGCTCAACTGCCAACGGTAAACTAAAAACTGCCAAGAATCATTTTTACCAGCCAAAATAAATAATCTCCATTTTATTTCCTGTAGTATCAGGCACCGTGTAGCAATGTAAAACTCATTTATACAATGGATCAGGTTTGTAATTCATCATGAACTCAATATAACCGAGAGAAAAGTTGCCTTATCGATTTATCCGCCCAAGACAAACTTCACTGGCGCTTGGCGGGTGTCGATATCAGAACCTGTTCAGATAAAAGTATTGGCTCTAGCACTCGTCTTCATCATTCCTGGTCCGTGCTTCATATTACACATCGGGTGATGAAGCGAGTTCGGGCACGCGATGAAATCCACACTGACGGGAAAATGAGAAGAGAATGTGTGTGTGTGTGTGGGGGGGGAGGCAGGAACAAACGCCAACCTCAGGAATCTTTTTCAAAATTCACCTGGCCGGACCTGCGTGAGTCAAACCCACGATATCACGACACATCTGGAGTAACACGATGATGCCGTTACCGCCTGGGAGCGACGGCCCTGTTACGTCATCCAGGCGTCAAAGCTAAATCTCAGCCACACAATGCAACTGGCTCGGGGCGGTGTGAAGTCAGCTCGGGTCGCGTCAGCAGCACAGGGCCCTGGGTATGGGGGTTTGGGGATGGGGGCTGAGGTGCCAGACACAAGGACAGTAATCTTATTAAAAGAGTCATGCACAGCCAGTGTGTGTGTGCGCTTAAACACACACACACACACACACACAGCCAAGATCGTCTCAACGGACCGAGCGCCAAAGCCGGCGGATTACTGCGAGTCCCGCGGGGCTCAAATCAGCCTCTCTCCCGGGTGAGACCAGAAAACACAGTCTGTCTTCTCTCTCTAGGTACTTTAGCTCCACGTCTCTCTCTTTGTGTCCTAAGCGACTGAGGAGCACAGAAGCAAAGCCTGGTTTCAGCCAGGTGTCTTCTGGGTAAGAGACGGCGGCATCGAGGGCGTAGATGCACTGGGATATCCAGCCATGTCCAAAGATATTTCACTCTGGTGCTCGGTTCCTTCACGTTTCCCATTCCACTTTCCCAGACCTTCTTTTGTGGCTGACTGGATTTTGGAGATTATGGTGGGTGTTCAGAACTAATAGTGTCTGGGCGCCACGTCTAAACTAGGCCATATCACTGCACAGCTCAAGATTATTCCCCATGACGGCAAAAATCGCAATATGTGAAATGGCAGCGGGTGTTGAACGTTTGTTTTCACAGCTTTACAGACTCTTTTCCCCCCAAAACATTTAAAGTCTTTGGAAATGATGAAATCCATTTTCCATGCCTTTCCAAGCCAGCACAACAGCAGCCCTGTCGACAGAGCTGCACAATGCTGACAGAAAAACCTTACCGCGGTTTATTTTTGCCGAGCATTGCGACTGCAGTATGGACACAGATGCTCCTATATAGTTTCTTGTCAGCGCTGAGAAGAGGGAATGAGATGCTAACACCGAGGATTTGCTCAGTAAAAATAAATAAATAAATAAAAGATTTTCTCTGCTACACAACCTGATTTTTTTCAGACCACGGATTCAACACAGCACAAGAATACCTCGTCTAGGAAGCCTCTTGCTCTGACAAACAATTGCAGCTACAATTGCAAATGTTTCCCCCAAGAGTCACAACTGAGATTTAGTTGTTTTTTCCATTCCTTGTGCAGCTTTCTGCTCATGTTATATTCATTCAGGTTTGTTTGAGTATTACTGATTCAAACAAACACCCACATTTTCAACATTATTTTTCTTGCGACTGGCAACATCATTTTTCCCTGCAACCTATTACAGACTAATCCTACAACATGATCCTTTAGGCTACAACATCTAATGGAAAGCATTATCTTGCCCTCCATGCTAGCAGGTAGCAGCAGCTTCCTCCATGTTCACCCAGTTAAATCCTTAATCGTCCCGTGACCCACGTTGGGGTCTTGTGCATCATTCGCAGTATACATGCACAGGAGTTTGTCTGCTCAAAATTACCTTGAACATGTTTGTTGTTTCATTTTTGTCGCTGTTGGGTGAAAACCTTGTAACTCCGATTTTGGTGATTTTCATGTTTTGACTTCAACTGAACGATCGCCAGGTCCTCTAGAGGGAACATGAGAGCATTCTGCCTTGGGTTTGTGAAACCCTTTCAAAACCAATTTGATAAACACAGTGAGGAACACCACAGTGAAGAACACCACAGTGAAGAACACTGTGGTGTTCCTCACTGTGGTGTTCTTCACTGTGGTGTTCCTCAGTGTGGTGTTCCTCACTGCTCTTCCCAGAGATCACCTGTCAATCAAACAGTGTGTCCAGTACTGTGACGTCTTTCTCCTTGGATTTTCTGCTGATGGAGTTTGAGTTCCTGTAGGTGGCGCTCTTTTCTTTGTCTGTTCAGCCACGGTGGCTATCGCTGCTCATGCCAACTACCCAGTTCTTCTTCTATTTATTCCAAACAAACCGGAGACCGGTGCACTTCCTGTGCACCAGAGTGTTATAGTGATCAGCTATAGAGTAGCAAAACAGACATTTACTTTAAAACATGAAACTGGATCAGTCTGAGAAGCGTTAGGGGAGGATAGGACGATGACAGGGAAAGAAAGAGTGAGGATGGGGGGGGAAAAAAGAAAGAGAGAGGGGATATATGTGTGTGTGTGTGTGTGTGTGTGTGTGTGTGTGTGTGTGTGTGTGTGTGTGAGAGAGAGTGTGTGTGAGACAGAGTGTGTGTGTCTTCGGGCAGTGCAGAGGGAGCTGTTGGGTCACTGCTGAAGGTCACATGGGAATATTCCCTTCACTGTGCCCAGTGGTGCAGCAGAGGAATATGTCAATACAGTAGACTGCAGGCTGAGTGCAACTCTCACTCTCTCTCTCACTCTCTCTCTCTCTCTCTCTCTCTCTCTCTCTCTCTCACGCACATCAAAAGGCTGCGGCATAATAGAAAATTACATGATTTATGAGTCTTGCAAGCCCTTTGAATGCACTCAGTCTACATGTGAATGGGAGAACACATCCCTCTCTCCCTCCCCTCAAGACGCCAGCTGTAAAGCCACCGAGTGTGCAGCTCCCTGCAGAAGAGGCAGCACGTGTTCATCCATCTGACGACACATTCACACCACGAAACGATGCATGAGAAATGAGAAAATGAGACACATTTCACGAGGGCTGCACACAAATTATAGCCAGTCCCTTTGGCC
The DNA here is from genome assembly GCA_034670405.1 of Hoplostethus atlanticus. Classification (NCBI taxonomy): domain Eukaryota; kingdom Metazoa; phylum Chordata; class Actinopteri; order Trachichthyiformes; family Trachichthyidae; genus Hoplostethus; species Hoplostethus atlanticus. The sequence continues at coordinate 190,819 of JAXDDX010000047.1, forward strand.
AGGTTAGGGCAACTCCACTTATTTTACAGCCATAGGAGTGCACCTCCTTATGGAAAGAATTGTAATCCTAGAATAGATTTTACAAGGACACAATACAAATATCACACACAAGTCCCTGTAGGGTTACTGCCATAATGTCCATTATGTACAATAAGGTCACTATACACCCTCTACTGAGTGCCACAGACACATTATAAGAGACTATAGGAATATTATAGTGTTACTATAGGGGATAAAAATGTCATATAGTCTATAATGGACAATTAGGTCACTATAAACTCACAGACACACAGTAATTCATTAAAGGACTATTATAAGGATATTATGGGAATATTATAGTGTTACCAAGGGGGATAAAACGCCATGATGTCCACAATAAGGTAAATAACCGTAAATTAACTATTGAGCACCATAGACACATTATAAGCGACTACAGGAACATTATAGTGTCACCAAGGGGGATAAAACGCCATAATGTCTAGATAATGTACAATAAGGTCACAGTAAATTCACTACCGACAGCCACAGACACATTACAGGAATACTGTCGTGACATTATAGGAACATTAGAGTGTTTTTGTCAGTTTCGTTGTAATGGTAACGCTGGCAGGGTTTTGTCTCCCGTTGCTCACCGTGTCTGAGTGCAGGTCCTGTTGCTGGCAGAGTCGGTACAGAAACGAAGTTTGTTCTTTCAGGAGGGTTTGCCGCGTCGTGAGGAACACCGTGCCGCCGACGTTCAACCGGACCCACTTCCCGTTATTCCCACCGGCAGGGTTGATGACCGAGCCGTTGCCGATGCTCTGCGTCGCCGTCCCGCTGGATTCAGCCGGGCTGGCGGTGGCTGTGCTCGTGCTCGTGCTCTCGCTCCCCTCGCTGTCTTTGTTGTTGTTGTTGTTATTGTTGTTGTTGTTATTGCTGTTGTGGCCGCACAACGTCGGCAGCGCAACGACATCCTCCGGTTTCTGTTTGTCGTCTGTTGTTGCCATTTGTAAATAGCGGTGGACTCAAATTGACGAGGAGCGAGGGGCGTCCGTCCGTGTCCGTTGCTGCCTCTGCTTCCTCTCCGCTCACAGACCGAGATGCTCCGCCTCTCAGCGTCAAGCAAGGCAGAAAAAACAAGGTACTTCCGGTTATAACTTTCAAAATAAAACCCTTACTGACGAACATGACTTGCAACGTTTAAGAGTAATGAGGAGCCGAAGCGGAATTAACAAAGCAACCAACCAACTCGCCTGACTTCCGGTATTTTTCTGTCTGTCTGTCGGACTTGACACAGCTCTAAAAACTGGATTGTTTTAGTTTTCTTGTACAAATACTGTTTCACATATTGAGGAAAGGCAGAACAAGGGTAGTCTATGAAGAATTTATTGAGGTTAATATTTTTATTGAATAATTCCAGTCAAATAATTTCTTGTGACGCCGCGTGCACCTGAGTGAACATTGCATAGATTTTAAAATAAAAATGAAATTAAGCATCTAAAAAAAGTCATGCCTGCAGTCTCATTTCCCTGATTTTCAACATGAGTCATCATGAACAGACTTGTTGGAATGTACCTTTACACAGTCTGCACAGTGGTGCAGTATTAATTACCACCACAATATTGATGACAATGACGAAGAAGCAAATTGAAGCATATTTAGTAACTTACTTCCTGAATACTTTGCTTTTAGGATAATGTAGAGAATAACTGATTAATTAATTGCTTAATAACAAGTTAAACAAACTAACTTAATCAGTTCCAAATGAAATCATCATTCTAGTAATGCTGAGTTAAACATTTGAACACAAATTACAATTCTAATAATGCACTCTGTCAAGGAATCAAGCTTTTGCCTATGAAGAACTGACTATTAAAATTAAAACTAAAAGCAAAATACGTATTGCATAAAAGTATCACAGTGTATTACAACAAATTGGACCAGATGGGATTTAAAGAGGAGCGGACTCAACGATGAGGTGAGCGATAGCAACTATAAAATACAGACACGAGCGATAATGTAATAACTTACAAATGTAATGTAATAAAACCTGTTAATGGTTAGGCTGTATTATTAGTTCATATTACTACTTCAGTATCTTACTACATTTTGACAAGTTATCCCCAAGTTATTCCAGGGGAGGCGGACAAAAAGCTTGAGGGTTCCTGATTGGATGGGAGGAGCTGACCTGATCTACCTATATCTGGTATTTCTAGGTTCTCAGGGCCGGCGTAGAGACGGCCTCATGGTGACGAAGGTGAAGTTGTAGGTGTCTGGGAGACCCTGGTGAGCTGTGTGGTTGAATCGTTGCCATGAGAACGGATGCAGACCCCCCTGTGTGGTGGGACCATTTATCGCCTCGGCAACCAGCTGAAGAGCCATCTGGTAGTCTGTCACCTATACCATGAGAGAGAGAGAGAGAGAGAGAGAAGGGAAGGGAAGGGATGAGGGAGGGAGGCAATGAGTAAGCGAGGGAGGTAATGAGGGAGTGAGGGCGCCAGGAAGGGAGGGGACGAGATAATGATTGAGTGAGTGAGTGAGTGAGTGAGGTAATGACGGAGAGAGGGAGCGAGTAAAGTAATGAATGAGGGAGTAAGGGAGGGAGCGAGGAAGTGAGGGAGGGAGTGGGTGAGGGAGGCAATGAATGAGTGAGTGAGAGAGTGAGAGAAAGGGAGAAAGAGGAGTGTGAAACTATTTAGTAAAGTTCAAATCACAAATTGCCAAGCAGTAACAGGCTGCTGTCCCGTTATAACTCGAACCTCCCATGAAGACAACTACCTCTACGACCCCTAGGTTAGTTAAGTTAGTTAGTACATCCTTTCAGTCCAGAGAGAGGAAGGACAAGGAGAACGACCGTTCAGAGAGCTAAAATATAATTTACCAACGCACAAAATCTGATGTAACTATGTTTTCTACTAGAAACCTAACCCCCGACCCCACAAGTCTCTGTGATATCTCTTCATACTACTGATTTTTTTTAATGCTCCCACTGAAATACATGTTTCTGATTCTGGTGTGCTGGTAATGACCCCTGACCTTGGTGTCATAGCAGCCTCCTGGGCGTGGCCTCCTGGGCCTCAGGTCGTTACGGCAACAGATGGTTTTACACGGGTGGCCCTTGGAGTAGGGATCTCTCTTGTAGTCTGAAACGGAGCCAGACTGATCTTTACTCATGCTGCTTGGATCTCTCTAGAAACAGCAACAATATACTGAACAGTAAGATCCTGTCTTTGTGTTTTCCATCCCAACACTAAATCTGAAAGAAAACATTCAAGTCCACGGAGAGATTTTAAAACAGAAGACTTAAGACTGATGCTGCGTTCCATAGATGTCAGAAAGTCGGAAATTCCAACTTCCTGCGATGGAACGACCCCTCAAACGCCACACAGCATTAGTTTTGACATGTTTATGATCCTCAGTGTTTTTATGTCCGGCAAAGAAAATCTTGCAGGCATCCAAGTTTCTCCCTGAAGGCACGGAAGTTGTAATTATGACTTATTATTATTTCCAACTTCTCCGACTTTGACTGGAATGTTACTACGTTACTACATTTCATTTTTAGTTATTTTACTTGTAAATGTAGATTTTAGGCATTTAGGTGACACTTTTAGGCTAACTCTCAGTGAGTGCTGCAGAATATGCTTGACGTTTCTTGATCACCAAACAAGAAACCAACATAGAGGAGGTCAAGCGTCAGAGCCACCGCTGGCCGGCGACCCTAGAGTGGCTGTGTAAGAAAGATCAATCCAAGGAAAAGAGATTTAAAAGGGAGACGATGAGGATAAAGAGAATGATGAGAGAATGAATCAAACACCTACTGTTGTATCTCATGATGTGCTTCAGGGAGCTGAGGTCCGACACCTTGGCCTGGTCCCTGCGGAGGATCTTGGCTCGGGGGCAGAGGTCATAGGAGAAGTCTTCCCCGTGTCTCCTCCACATCACACCGTAACCGCTCAGGTTGTAGATTTCGGCGTGAAACGGCACGTTGTAGGACGGCCAGTAGCCTGCAGCGGATTCAGATGAAGGTAGAAGATTTCATCCTCAACCAAACAACTTGGATCAAGACATCAATGAAGAACCAAGGCAAATCTATTTTTAAGTAAGAAAGCAAAAAAAAAAGCCTTTATTAAATGTCTAGTTCATCTTGAAAGAACATGTGAAACCTTTTGGTCATGCGCTATGCAGACCAACCCCTACTGCCAGAGCCAGAGAGAAATACCTTTGGTTTAAATGGTCATGCAGGAAAAAAAAAACCTTGGGAGGAGTTTCAATGAAAACTTCACATTTACAATCATCCAGCCAGATATGTTTTAAGTTTGAAGCATAATATTGATTGATCAGTGAATTCTGTGGAAGGGAAAAATAAACCATCTCATTTCTCATGCTGCGAATGTCCAGTTGAACCTCAACCTGTCTCTACTGGGTTGAGGTCGATGTTCCTGGAACCGTGTTGAGACGACTTCATCCTGCTGGAAGTATCCGTTTGGAAAAAAAGGTGAACTGTCAAAGTCGCTTAAATCTGTCTTTGTGCTTTATACGTACTGATTTCCACGTGACTCGCCGTCTGGAGGAGCTGTACCTAAAAACCACTGAGTCAACGTAGAGAAATCTTTCCCTATGCCTCTCCTTACCTCTGCGTAAAGCCTGAGTCTGGTCTGAGTGCATCACCGTCCCAGGAATCTGCTCCACCACGGTCAGAGCTCCGTCCCCGATGCTCCGCCCCAGAGAAACCCTGCCCAGGTCCAGCACCATGTACTGGCTGTTATAGGTACCTGGAACACAGGGAGGGACCGCTGTAAAGGCCTGTGGGACAGACAGGGGTTTAACGTGTGTGTTGTATTGTTTCAGCCATCCATCCATGTCTAACGCTCCACTGGGACAATCGTGGGTTACACGCCTTGCTCAAGGGCATCTCAACAGCAGCTGAGGCAGAAAATATTCCAGCGATCTAAAACCTCAGTAAACGTGAGGTTTTGGTGTCGGCTTGTTCTGCGCCGGTGTTCAACAATCATACGGGGAGAAACCCATCGTAGAAGAGGCAGAGACACCAGTTTCTCCGCCGGCAGTAGCCTCCCTGGACCAGAATGCAATGCAGCCACAGCTTGCGGATCTGGGTACAGCGTTGTTCTCTCTCCGCTCCATTGGAAGAACTTACTACGTTACGTCATCTACATCTCTGCTCATCCTTAAGAAACTACCTATTGGTTATTTTTAAATTTGAAAAGACATGTGCACCGTTTACTGCCTGGTCTTGGTCTGCTCTCGGTCTCAACCCCCTTAGGACCTGGTCTCGACTCAAACTAGAATCTAGACTCGATGAAGGCGGTCCCGACTGCCTCCCCCGGCCTCACCCGAGTTGTATCTGGAGAAGATGTGCGCCCACTCCTCTCCGCCGCCCGCCAGGCTGTTGGCCAGGCGGACTCTCTGCCAGGCCAGCAGACTGTGAGGGCTGAGCTGGGAGAACAGAGACGAGTTGAAGACACTGTTGGTGGTCTGAGTCATGAGCAGACCACTCCCCAGCAGGTAGAAGTCATCCAGGGACATCAGGAAGCCTGGGGAGGAGCAGGAGGAGCAGGAGGAGCAGGAGGAGGAGGAGGAGGAGGAGGAGGAGGAGGAGCAGGAGGAGCAGGAGGAGGAGGAAGAGGAGGAGGAGGAGGAGGAGGAGGAGGAAGAGGAGGAAGAGGAGGAGGAGGAAGAGGAGGAAGAGGAGGAGGAGGAGGAGGAGGAAGAGGAGGAGGAGGAGGAGCAGGAGGAGCAGGAGGAGGAGGAAGAGGGGTGTTGATGGGGAGGGGAGGGAATATGGGCAGGAGGAGAAGGAGGGAAAAGTGAGTAGAGATTTGTAATGAGATCATCCTGACAACACAAACATTAATAGTAGTAGTAGTAAAAAACTTTATTTATACAGCTCAGTACAGAAAATCAATAAAAGCAATGACAGGATAAAATAATACAAATAATACAAGTAAAATAATAAAAAATAATAAAAGTACAACAACAATAAAAGTAAGAATACCCAATTTTACAAACCAATAAAATTTAATGAAAGGCTTTTCTAAAGAAGTATGTTTTAAGTTGGCTCTTAAAACATGGATAGTGCCTGGCGATATCAGAAGAAGAAGAAGAAGAAGAAGAAGAAGAAGAAGAAGAAGAAGAAGAAGAAGAATACTGGTACTACTACTACTAATATAAATGCTAATAATAATGCTAATAAAAAAATTGTACTCTCTTGCAGCTTTTCTCAGTCTGTTCATGAATCAGAACTCTTCCAGCCAGAGGTCAAACAGAGGTCAGAGAGGTCAAACAGAGGTCAGAGAGTCCTGCACCACCTCCAGCAGCAGCAGTGGATTTGGGCTCTTCATTTCAATGCAGTGAGGTGAGGTGATACCCTCGGCTGGTCCGTCTCTAAAAATAGTGCTTTAAAACCACTTGTGTTGTGATAGTGACTCGGCCACTCGGCAAATCTTTGACAACAAAATGACTCAACCTCCACTGACTTGACTGAGAGGAGACGCAGTATTAGCCCGCCATAATACGCTTCATCCTTTCTCTGTTTGGGGCTTATACACTGCGGCTGTTTACCGGCAACTGACTAAGCCGTGTCCTTGACTGAAGATTACTTTCAATAGAGATATTCACTGAAGATGCTTTTCAGTCAGGGACTCGGGGTTAATCCATGTCCTGGATCTCAGTGTTTTCCACAAGAGAAAGAGAAACCGAATGGGTCGAGCACCTGCACTTCATCTTCATACCTCTGTACTGATGTATATTCACTATTTGGGCTGCTTCAGCTTTATACTGTAAATCCTCCTTTTACCAGCCCGCCCAGTTGAGCCACAGCTCAGACATGCCATCTTGTGTGTGTGTGTGTGTGTGTGTGTGTGTGTGTGTGTGTACCAGGGTAGCTGCTGAATGACATCTTCCCGGTGGCGGTGTGTGCGTCCAACAGCCTGAAGTCCCAGTGTTTGTAGATCCGCATGGTGGCGGCGTAGGTGTACCAGCTAGAATGAGCAAACAGCAGGTTCTCAAAGCCTGGCAGCACCTGACAGACAAAGAGGAGAGAGGAGGGGTTGGCGTGAGTGTGTGTGTGTGTGTGTGTGTGTGTGTGTGTGTGTGGAGGGGGTAATTGAAACAAATAGGTTGTCAATTTAAAAACTTCATGTCATCATGTCTTGTGGCTGCATTGTTTTCTGGTCTATCTTGGCTACTGTCGGTGCCGATGGATTTCTCCTGTCTGATTGTTGATCGTCGGTCTAGAAAGAAGCCCTTGCTCTTTGATTCTGATTGGCTGACACCAAAACGGTTACCGTTGATGTTTTAGATCACTGACACATTTTCTGATAGCAAACTCCATTATAGCTGCTGGAAATATCTCAACGTGACGTCACGTTGTCTACGTTCGGCCAGTTATCTACAGAATGAGAAAATACAATACCAACAACAAAATGGACCCAGAAATGCAAGGTACGTCACCAATAGTTGTTTTTCAGTGTTAAAGTGTTTTAGGGTAGTTTCAGGGTGTCTTTACTCCCTCTAGGGGTGGAAGTGGAGGAGATAGTTTTCCACTCCCAAAGGCCCTTACACTCATTTGACACACAAGCGCAAGGACAACAATAAAACCAATTACGCTTACAGAGAGGTTTCCTCATTCACAGCTCGGGCCAAATGAGTTTGGCCTAACCTTTATGAGAGCGGTGCAGTGGCCCATTCCTGGCATCCGGAAAGTGCCTGTCCCTGTGGAGGAGTTGGAGCGTGGCGTCAGGGCTGGGATGAGGTCCAGAAGGTCCCCAACTCCATTCAGAAACTGGACCGCCAAGACTGACAGAGGCTGGGAGGAGGGCAGAGATGAATGAAGTGATACTGTGACCACTCTCTAATTCTCTGTCTAGCACGCACGCACGCATGCACACACACACACACACACACACACACACACACACACACACACACACACACACACACACACACACACACACACACACACACACACTTCTCTGTGTCTGCTCTTGGCCCAGTGTGCAGCTCCAGCCTGGAGTCCATCCAGCTGAGCCAGGATCAGTTCCAGATGCTGCCACAGGGGGTCGCTGTTTCTCCTCAGTTTCACCTGCTCTCTGGCCCAGTAGTCCTGTTTGCTGCGGATGACAGGCAGGTGAGAAGCTACTAAATTCAACATTAAAACAATCACTGCTTGTATAAATGTGTTTTTTTTTGTTATACATTTTTGAAGGCTGACACTGATACCAACATTTTTGCAAATGAAAAAAAAAAAATGAAAATCTAATTTCATTGCATACCAGGGATGGACAACATTTGGCTGATATCTGATATTTAATAAAAGCCCAATAATGGATCAATATATCAGTGTAGACCATGAACTGGTACAGACAGAAAGAATGACTCTTCAGAGACAACTCTTCAGGACAGCAGGAATAAGACCATACCTCAAAAACCTTTTCAAGGGATTCAAAACCTTCTCATCTGTTATCATCTGAGGGTACATGTTGGAGAAATGGCTGAACATCTGTCTGGATGGGAGGAAACACAATCATTTATACTTGCAGGGCTAGAGATGTGACTTTAAAAATGTATTAAATTACAGTTACTAGTTACCTCATCATATTTTGCCATATTTGAGGTATAAAGGCGCAGATAAGAAAAGGTGAAAATTGCACCAGTAGCATCTGCGATATTATGTTTTAGTTAAAAGTCTTGACCTTTAATTATAGCGCCCCCATCAGGCCAGTCAGTGTATTATTTTACTGGGACACAGAGTCAAGACACTTTATCCCTCCAAGTTTCATCACAATGTTTTTCCTGCCCAGGTACAGCATGTGACCTTTGACCCAGGCTGGACTAGCGACGACTCACTCAGCGGTGAGGTAGCCCTCCAGGTACCCAGCCAAGAAGTAGGTGGTCTCATCTTCCTGTGTGCCTTCCCCGTACCCTGCCCGGACCTCCAGGACCCCCCATCCAGACAGGAGGAGGGTGTCGTTGAAGTAACCGTAGGCTCCCCCCCCTCTCTCCATCACCCCCTCCTTCAGGATTACACTCTTCTGGGCAGCATCCCAGTACACAGTGGCCTCTTGGAGCTCTACCATTGTAGGAGGATGGACAGGGTTGGAGGGTTGAGGTTGGATAACACACATTATGTAAGATAACATCATGACACCAATAGAGGGGATTGGAAGCTAAATGTAGTTTCTGATATCTTAATTGTTGTTTGATTGAGCTGTAGTCAGAAAAACAAATGTATACGGTATTTTAGTCTGCAACAATGGATCTCAATATAGTTGGAGTACAAGGAATACAATTTACAATTCACAATTTGAATCAGAATTAGATGTATTGGCCAAGTAGGTTTGCACATACAATACCAATAAACACAAAACACCAAATTATTACAAAGTAGTATATACCCATTTTAAAAAATAAGGGAATAGGTCTAGTTATGATGTAGTATACAAGGAAAGTAATACATTAATAGCATAAGTAGTACACACAAAAAATAAAAAGAGAGATTTAAGAGATCGAAATAGGTTTGTATAGTAGTTGTGAGAGCTTGTCAATCAAAGCCCATCGGTGCACATATTTCAATTCGTGTTTCATATTGCTTTTTATTTCAGCGATAATTCAATTCAGTTTTCAGTATGTTTAGAAACAGCAGAGGAAGACATTACTCACGGTACGTTTGCACGGATGCAGCCAAAGCGCTCAAAATGATGCCCAGTTTGATGCGCTGCTTGTTCATGATAGTAATTCCTTTCAAACGTCTACGTTTCATAAATTGCAATTATTAATGGTTCTTAACTTTTACCGAGAGCGACATTGGTGGCAAACGGATGCGGTTTAGGTAAATACATATATATAATATGTCCACTTCGATGGTTAGTGTCGCTGTCGATGGATGTTAGATTTTGATAAGCGTCGATTAGCGCCTACACCTGATTGATTTAATCAGAAAGTGAAAAACGTTCACCCCAGATGGGACTCGAACCCACAATCCCTGGCTTAGGAGGCCAGTGCCTTATCCATTAGGCCACTGGGGCTACTGCTAAAATGGGCGGAGCCAACTCTTCTTAATAATAAACTAGGTATCAAATCAACGGAAATGAATGTACATAGATGTATCTTGTACTTTCACTGTCCATATCTTCTTCTGGAGGTAGATTATATTTTAAATAATATTAATAATATAATAAATATACAGCATGATTATGTATAGAATAAAAACACACATGGAGGTCGTGTTCTGTAAACAAAGCGGCAACAAACGAGTGACGCGATCACCATGGTGATTTGTCTACGTTTCATGGATGATCCCACTCTTTCTTCCTAGTGGGGGTATTTATCTGGTCCTGGTGTGGTTTTCGGTATTACAGTGCGCATATGCTATTACAAATACAGCGTTCGCACGCTGAGTACATTTTATATTTTCATATACATGGTAATGCTCAAACATTTCACCCAACTGATGTATGTGAAGCCCTGCAGTATTTCAAAAGTTGTCTATTTTAGACAATGGGATTTTCACACATGCGCAGTAGCTACCATGGTTTCCTTGTAAAGAAGAGAAAAGCCACACAGCCACCACAGTCATAATATTAATAAATAGTATGTATGGAGGTAAATATATCTTTTTTTCAGTGACACAGCAACTACTAACCCACCAGTGAGGCAGTCGTCAATTTCAATTAAATGTGAGGTATGGTTAGTACTAATTTACTCCTAGCTAGAGTTAGCGATAGCTTACTTGCATTAGCTTGTTAATAACTAGCCTTGTAGGTATCGTTAGCAAACTTTAAACAAGTCTAGTTATCCCAAACTGCAGTTTTCAAGATTTGGTCCACTAAAGTGAGTTGACTTATCTAACTGTTGATGTGCCTTCTCTTATTCAGTCATTTAAAAAATCACTGACTAAGATGCCGCTCTTTGGAAACACATTCAGTCCGAAAAAGACACCCCCTCGCAAATCTGCTTCTCTGTCCAACCTGCACACGGTGAGTTGAAAGAGCCTACACACTTGTACATTATCCAACACCATCTACAATAGTTACTGGAAGATTTGTTAGGGAAGAATGATTGTATTTAACCTTAACCTTATATTTTCATTTTCTCAACTTGTTCTTTGTGTCTTTAGTTGGATCGTTCAACGAGGGAAGTAGAATTGGGCATCGAGTATGGAGCTCCTGTGATGAACATTGGAGGCCAGAGTTTGAAATTTGAAGATGGACAGTGGATAGCAGGTAGAGACTTGGCCAGGCCTGAATACAGATCGATGTAGTGGCTCCTTCTGCAGTGTAAATGCACAGTACTTCGTCAGACTCTGGTTTGTGTTGTTATATGTGCGTCATATGTCATGGAATGGCCAGGAACAAGCTCACAGCAGTTTCTTTCTCTGTTGTACCCAGATACTGGTGGGAGCGTGCCTGGTAAGGAATCACAGAGACTGAAGAAAAGAAATGTACAGCTAGAGGAGGAGAACAACCTTCTGAAACTGAAAATTGAAATTCTGTTGGACATGGTGAGACCCTAGCAGTTTCACAGACGTTCTTGCATTGTGATATATTTGAGCAAGATTAAAGCTACAGTATGCAACTTTTCACCTTGAGGTAGGGAGTGTATTGTCGGGCAAGTTCCCGCCCCAACACTTGTCACTCATCTTGATGAGCTGAGGCTGGGGTAACCGGCATCCGTAAAGCCACCACAGCCGTTGAATACAAATAAAATATTGGAGACTTCAGTCTAAAAATATCAGTATTGGTATCGGCCTTCAACAACCCTTATTGGTCGAACCGTAAAATGTAATTTGGTGTCATACCAAAGATTGCTGAACATTCAGTCATACTGACGGAGGAAGGAGGAGCTGTCGAGGTTGCTAATAACTGACGTCCGATCTGTTTTTTCCCCCCAGTTGTCAGAGACTACAGCAGAGTCCCACCTGATGGAGAGAGAACTGGAGGAGATGAAGAGTTATCACCGGAGGAAAAAATGATGGATCTGATCTGATGCCTTCTACGTGGCAAAAGTTCTCCATGTGATCTTGGAGTATGAGCGCTGATCTAAGATGTGTTTTACCTTCTATGTTCAGAAACAGAAAGAGATAAGAGTATATATGTGGTCACAGATGAGGACTGCTATGTAGAATTACAGGTCATGGTCCTTTTGAAACACAAAACTGTAAATTGTTGATTTGTTCAATGTATGATTTATTTTCTACACCTTTTATTTCCGTATGGCAAGTTTAGACGGACAGTTGCATTTTAAGAGTTTTGATATATTCTACTGTAATTAAATGTTTAATCCATCTCAAGGAAGGAGTTACATTACATTACATTACATTACAGTCATTTAGCAGACGCTTTTATCCAAAGCGACTTACAATAAGTACAATAAGTTGCTTTTCTTGTATGCAGTGTAACTCATTCACCATTTTTAGAATATCTATGAAACCTCTAATTGGATTATTACTTTTCAGTGTTGTGGGAAATCAAACCACTTGTCTATAATCCTTGGGGACTTGAACCTTTCCTCTTCCTTCCAGGATTTAAGTCATAATGAGACATGTATTCACACACGTCATTACGTAATGATAATTCATACTCACCTTTTGTTATTACCATTATGAGGGTAAACGATACTATTATCTATGTTTTTCCTTTTACAGTAGGTTAAATAAATCTTAATTTCCCAATTCAATGCTGCAACCAGTGGTAAGGATTGTGGGAATGGGAATTGTAGGCACACATAGCTTCTCCAGTGTGCTGGGTTTGGTGCTGCTCATAGAGGCTCTAGCTGTGCTCATCGGACCCCCGTCGGCAGGTGGGAGACGGCTGTTTTCAGGTGAGGTGAAGTGAGGAGACACTAGGTTAGTTATGGGGGGATGCATCAGCTGCAGCAAAGCCAAGGACACACATTCACAAGAGGACAAGGATGTGGACAGAGACTTGGCTGACAACCACAACCCCTCGAGACATGTCAGAGTAGTTTGAAGAGAATAGAATAGACTTTTACTGGCTCATTTGTAGCCCATTTTTCAATCGTTGTAGCCCATGATTGAAAAATGATCTGAGGCCAACTAATCGCTAGATTTTCTGTTTCATTTCTGTTTAAAACTTTCCAGCTAAATCCACAATATCTGATCAGTAATGTTGAAAATCAAGACTAAATGTTTGCATGTTCTCTTTGCTCCCAAATGACATGGCCCATTGTCTGTCACTGTTGTGACAGGACTTCATCTCTGGTGTTTTGACAACATTATAATGCTTTTTATTGTTTAGATTAACAGTGCAGTCAATCTACTCTAATGAAAAATCACAATAATATTCCTTTGGGATCATAGAATGTATGCTTGATAGTCAATAGTGAGTTTACAGTTATTTTATTGTCTTCTATTTTTATCTATCATATCACCATAATATTCCTATATTTGTATAGTATCCTTCTAAAAACTACGGGAATACTATAGTTATTTTTCATAAGGATGTGCCCAAATAAGTTCTCCCACAGTACAAAAATCTATGCACAATATTTCCCACAAAATCAATCAGGTCTGCCTGTCTGTCACTGAATAATGGTGCAATCCACTGTACTCGGAAATCGAGGAAAAACGACCTCCGACACGGAAAAGCTCAGTTAGTAGAACATCAGACTTAAATGCGGAGGGTCGTGAGTTCAATCCTGACGTTAGTCTCACCTTATCGCTACATAGTTATCACCTCACTGTCAATATTTATTGATGAATCATAATGAATCAATCAATCAATAATCACTATCGGACGGCTCGAAAGAATCGAGTTAGTTAAAAGAGTCGGTCTTTCCATCACTACAGTTGCAATGGATTGCGGCATAATATCGCCTTGTTGATTAATGTTTACTTTCCTCAGCTAATTGGCGGGTGCACATGTCAATCAACTACGCCGTGCAGCGATTGGTTGGGTATTGCCTGACTCCGCGGGCACCGCCCTTCATTCAGGAAGTAGCAGAGAAACGAGCGAGCTGTGCTAGAAGCGGGAGACACGGAGCGGTGCGCTTCTGGCCTATTCTAGAACGACATTTCAAAACGCCCAGAGTTACCTCTAGAACAGTTACATTATCCACCGATATACACTTGGGTGTCACCTGTATAAACTTTACTTCTAAAAATGCCCCGAGGCGGTAAGTATCACCCGCCGGTAGATTTGTTAAAAACTGACGTTAACTTGCTAGTTTCTTAGCAAGCTAATGGTGGCTAGCAAATTGTTAGCTGGAGCAGTATCAATCCCCCGTAAAGTCTCACTTGTTTTGCTATCAAGCTAGTAGCCGTTAGCAAGCTAACCATCGAGCTAAGTGTCACTGTAACTGTGTTTCTAAATGACCACGAACTCGGGAAATTTACTGTTACTGTTATTATTAGTTGTTAGCTCCGCGTCAACATATCAGTTTGCTGTTGGGTTTAAATGTGGAATTTGCCAGATGGCTACATAGCTGGCCATTTAACGTTATCTGTACCCAGCAGCACCATGTGCACGGCAGACCGCAGTCTCACGTTCATCATCCTTCTCCTGGACATAATAACGTTACCAGATCACATCAAAACGTTTCAATACTTGAATTGTTAAAGGAATTGACGTATCGCTTGCTGCCAACATGTTTCATCAGCCCTTGATACTTGCCGGTGAATCGAGCTGTACCGCAGTGAACGTCATATGTGACTCATCTCCCACTACACACTCTCTCATTGTGTTTTAGGGAGAAAGGGCCACAAGGGCCGAGGAAAGCAGTTCAGCAACCCTGAGGAGATTGACAGACAGATGAAAGCACAGAGAGAGCTGGTGGGTAAAAACGCCTCACCAGTAGACACAAGGCAAGTTTTGAATCAGGTCTGGTGTGATTGTATGTGTGTGTTTGACAGGAGGCAAATGGTGGTGCAGAGAAAGCGAGCTCATCGAACTCTGACGACAGCAGCAGTGAAGAAGAGTATGAGGTGAGTGAGGAGGAAGGTGTAGCAGATCTGGCACACTGTTGATGCTCAGGGCTCTAAAATTAAAAAGCCACCCTCAGCTCTTGGACTGTTGAATGTCATCGCTTTATTCGGTGCATTCTAGGAGGTATTTTGTGATTAAGTGTTATTTGTTTTTTACGATGTACCCACTTTCCCTCAACCTGCCTCGTCTACTTCTACTTCAGAAATTCCCATCATGCACTGTGCTGGAAATATCTCTGTGTGATGTCACGTTGTCTATGTTTGGCCAGTTGTCCTATGGAATAAGGAAAATAAAAAAATACACCACTAAACAACAAAACAAACCCAGAAATGCAAGGTATATCTCAGACAGTGTTAGGGAGTTTTAGAGTGGATTTTTATTCCTTTAAGATTACAATGGTACTTCTATGTCTGCCTAGCAATCATTGTCTGTTCTGCTATATAAAGCTGTTAAATGTTTTACTATTAGTTTCACTATAGCCTGCAACATGTGCAAAAACAAGGGGTTAGCGAAAAAGTGATGAAGTGATTTTCATTCAGAAAAGGGCAGCGCTTCGAAATTAATGGATTTTGGCCACAGTGGCTGGTGGAGTTCGAACTTTACCAGCTACTTTTACTGTTTTACCAGCCAAACACATTTGTGGAATATAAAACAACTAATCGGTGGTTATTTAGCTGTTAAAGTAGCTGGCAGACAGACAAGATTACCACCTGCATTCAGCATTTTTCCCGCCCTGGCGACGTGAGGTGGAGCACCACCTTGCCTTGATGACGTACACTCTCACTGCTTTCTTTTTTCATGCAGGGCAAGAAGAAGAGTGGGGTGGAGGGACTGATAGAAATTGAAAATCCCAACCGCGTGTCTCAGAAGAGTAAGAAGGTGACTGAGATAGACATCACTGCACCCAGAGAGCTGACTCGCAGGGAGAGGTGGGTGTCACTCAGTAAAGAAAGGTTAACAAAAGGAATATCTTCAACCTTTAGTGGTGCTATCAGGTGTTTTCTGTGTGGTGGCTATATATTACTCAGTATGTCAACTTACTCTTGATGTCTCTATATGCCGCCCTCCTCCCTTGTCAGAGAGGAGATAGAGAAGCAGAAGGCCAAGGAGCGCTACATGAAGCTACATCTGGAGGGGAAGACTGAGCAGGCCAGGGCCGACCTGGCCAGGCTGGCCATTATCAAGAAACAGAGGGAGGATGCGGCCAAGAAGAGAGATGCGCTCAGGAAAGGTGAGACACAGACAGACTGGTACTACTAAACTTGTGAGGATATTCCACTGACTTTAGATTCCCCGAAGAGTAGAGCTACTACCATCTTATGTTGCGTTCATGTCATGTCGGATTTCCCCCCGTTCACATCAGCCTCCTTGTGTAGGGCATGTGGGGATTTTTTTGTAGGCTCTGATTTCTCCCACTTGGCGTCACAAGTTGTCCATCAGTAACATTACCCCCTAGTTTCAGTTTCAGTTAGCGACACACATTGTGAAATTCATCCTAATATTGTGGTTCTGTATTTTTTTTGGGGGGGATTGGCTTGAGCAGCCCTTTTTAAATGGTGTAAAACTGTTCATATTTTCTGGAACAAAATATCTTACAGCATTTTCTATATCTTTGTTCTTGTGTCAGAAAAAAGCTGAAGAAGCCACGGCAAAGCACTAGCCATCCCTCTTTTTGAGGATTTGGCACTACAACAGTCTGGATGGAGAGAGAAAGAAGATCTGGAGGAGGAGAAAGGGGAGGGGACCAATACGAGGGGTGTCGGCTCAGGGGTGCGCTTGGGCTCCTGTCCCTCATTATATATGAGAGGGGCATGGGGCTTCCCAGGTGGTGTGGTTGGGACAGGGGAAATGGGCGGAGCTAAGGGAGAGGAAGAGGACTTGCAACACTTGGGATGCCTCCTTTTTTTTTGTTTCAGGTTCCAGGTTGTTTCAGGTTCCTCGACAATCGCAGGTTTTCCAAGTGCTTCACAACCTCTTTACTCTTCCCCGCCCACCGGGTTATAATTCTAAAGCTGCTGGAGTTGTTGTTCCATTCCTTTTGATTCATACAATTTTAAATAGTTTACTTATTGATTGGACAGGTATTTACATTGGTGAGAATTTCTGTGGTGCTTTACGTTCCCTTCCATCCAGCCCGTTTTATACGAAGACGCATCACAGATGGAGGAAGGAACATTAATGAGAGGATGAACAATTTATAGGAAATATATGTATTTTAATATACTGTTCAGGGGTGCATTCAGGATGGGAAATAGTTTGGTGAACTACATGTAGCTGTTTCATGAACCCAGCTGAGTTACGTTGCATGAGGGGTGTCTGCTATATATATATATTTCGACACGTGAGGTATTTTTCTGAACATAGATTGTTTTCCTCCTCTGAATGTGACCCCAGGCCTCATCTTTTCCCACCAGCTTTGTCTTCATTCCCAGTGAGGATTTGGGTTTTTCTTTAGCCTTTGTCTCCAGTGGAAAGTTACAGGGTTGGGAGAGCGATCGATCCCATCTACCACAGTGCATACAGAATCTAGTAAACATTTAATTTCCACAAATCTCTCATGGATCTTTTTTCCCCCCCAAACTACATTTTTACCCCTTGAACAGACGTATTGCTGTCTGTCCAAAAGTGTTGGTAAATATCAATATCTACAGGAATGTCAAGTACACTTAACTTTAGCTTCCCCAAATGTCTTGGAAAATCTAGTATCATGCCAGAAAGTAGATCCATGGAGGAGAATCCTCTGAAATAAACATTTAGGTATATTTCTGATGTTGATCAGGGCAGGAAAGTCTCAAACTGCCTCTGTGATCTGGCTGTCTCTGATGAGGTCTGTGGTTTGGAAAAAGGACCATGTCTTTTGTTGCCTTTTGCAAGTTTACACAAGACCGATTCACTGTCTTTCTCTGGTAATCATCAGCCATGATGATGCAGTACATAGAAACTAGGGGGGAATTTGAAATGCCTTGATCAGGAAAGCAATATTTTCTACAGTAGCTGAAAGAATGAACTCAATTCCTCTCTTGGAAACCTCACAGTATGAGAAATGTAGCCACAGTGTTTTAAAATGAGTACAAAAAAGGACTCTCCAGGACTGAAAAGTGAAATAATTCCTTTGCTTTTTCATCTTGTATTTGAAGTCATTTGTTGTATAGAAATAAATGCAATAATACATAAATGAGTAAAAGTGTTGTTAATGTTCACATTGTAAAAGTTGATTTGTTGCAATGTGACACTTAAAGTTACGACTGAAACCGATGCGATGGTAACAAGTGAAAGTGCGTTGTTTTTTGTTAAGTGCATTCTTGGCGTCACCACCAGGCTGCAGCAGAGTTGGGCTGATGCAACACGTTGTTGCATCCCTGTTGGCATGCAGCTCTCCATGCGCTGTCAGGCTGAAGAGGGGCACCGTGTTGCTTCAGCATCTCTACTGTGTTAAAGTAATGTAGTTTTGAGAGTCAGTGAAAGTCTGTTAGGATTAATTTCTCCATTTTTCAAAACGACTTACAAAGTTCTCCAGTCAAAATAAGTAAAAGATGAAAAACGTACTACGCTATTGCTCTCCAGCTACATCTACAACACAGAGAAGCTGTTAAAAGTCATTCTGGGAAATGTAGGAAATCACTAACTGAGGTAGAAGTAGACGAGGCAGGTTGAGGGAAAGTGGGTACAACAAAAAGGAATAAACAAGCAAATAAAACAGGAATGAAAAGGATTTAAAAGCCTGTCTGAGTTTCAATTTGGCAGGGCGGTCTGAAAGCCCCGGAGGCCAAACTTCATGAGCCTCAATAGTTTCCTCTTTTGAATTTCTCACATCCTTATTATTTTGCACGGACCGGCGGCATTTACAGAAGCACAGAGACGAGCCACAGCAGGTCAGGAGGATATGTTGGAGCTTACAAGACTTCAATCTCATAGCAAACATGCATCAGATATATCTAAATATAATTCATACATGTCTAGATTCTAGTGCGGTTAAAGCGTTGTACCCTTTTATACAATTGGAGATTTCTCTTATGTGAGAGATATCAGAGTGTGGTAAACATTGTCATCTCCTATAATGAAATGACAGAAACACCTCTAAAATCTCAGCCACTGAGGATTTGAGTTTCTTCCCTGTGAATCAATCCTGTGCTGGTGTGATTATTTAGCTTCACTGTTAAATCACCTTGTGACTGGCAACGCTATGAAAGCCTCTCTCTTCCTCTGCAGCTGATACTTCATCTATCCGACTTCCTCATTCGCGGGTTTGTGCGAGAAGTGGCTGTGTTGTCAGGTCGCACGCTGAAACAAGAACAAAAACCGTTGGGGGCCAAAACAAAAAACCCCCAAAAAACCCCAAACTACCCCAGGCAGAGGACCAGGCTGCACCTTCCCCGATGAAGTAGCAGAGCTGGACACTGTGTGGAGGACATTTTGGAGCGGGACACCCCTGGGGGACTGAGCGGGTCAGATAGAAACACTGGTTGGACTCCACTGCCAGCATGCTGAACATCCTGAAGCAGTTTAGCTCTGTGGGGAAGTAAGTACTTTCTTGTGTTACTTCTGTTTGTTGTTGAAGCGAGCATGAATTTGCAGATTGTTTTTTTGACTATATGTCACATGGAAAAAAATGCGAAATATATGCATTCCTGCACCAAGTTCAAGGACGTTTCAATGACTTTCAAGGTCTTGTTTGGTGAAATTCAAAGGCAAAGTTGGCATTTTTTGGGGGGTAAGACATGATATTGGTCAAAACTAGACATAGAGGCTTCTTCTTTTACTTCATGGTGAAATCGTACTCATTAATTTGATTTTTAATAAGAAATCAAGTCCTTTCAAGGCCATCCATTCATTTTCAAAACCTTTATTTTAAACTTTCAAGGATTTCCAAGGCCTGTGCGAACCCCGATGCATCATCACCTGCTGAGAACAGAGGTTCTCATCTGCTCGGGATTTTGTTTGTGAAGCATGATATTCTGTTCTGAGGGAATCAGTGTTTCATCGGCATCTGGTTTTCAGTACCAGGAGAACAGAGAAAGGGTGTGAAAGCCCAGAGAGAGACGTTGGTTCGTTGTGGATTAAGTCAAGCGTGGCGTTTTGAGGGTAACCTCATGGTGGTTGTGACCCCCCGCTCTGAAAGAGTGGCAATGAACAACAATAGTTATGGTACATGTTGTCACTGAAGATGGTGATCTAGTGAGAGTGAGAGAGAGTGTGTGTGTGTGTGTGTGTGTGTGTGTGTGTGTGTGTGTGTGTGTGTGTGTGTGTGTGTGTGAGTGTGTGTGTGTGAGAGAAGGGGTGGGGGGTGGGAGGTGTTTTCACGCTATCTGGAAACAACCTGACATCTGCAACAAGTCATTCAAATGCTGCTACTCATACACACAGTTACACCCTGCCCTGTTTGTATCGGTGCAAGTTGCAGGCTGCAGGGCTGTGCTGTGTGTGTGTGTGTGTGTGCATGCATGCGTGGGCCATGCTGCCTCGGTCTCTGACTGATGCAGGTTTAATAATAAACCTTCACTGTGTGCATCTGCAGCAGGGCACAGCAAGCTCCAACCACCACAGCACAGCAGCACTTCCACACCATTCTCACTCTGTACAGTCTGATGTTCGATATGGGATGAACATGTACATGCACCTACACACATACAGATTTACACATACATATAAAAGTTAGATATAGATGTGGGTTCGACCGATACTGATTTTATCAAAGACGATGAAAACCGATGTTTTGTGCCAATATTCAATATCTTTAAATGTTTCTGTTTTCATGCCAAAAAAAGAGGAATAGTCAGAGTTCCTCCAGAGTTCCTCTGAAACAGCATCTAGACCATCATGGGACAAAAAACTCTTTTAGTGTCAGCAGCTCTTTAAGGCAGGGTGACCCACCCTGGTAGGGACACAAAGAAGAATTCATTTACAGAAAATATTCTTTATTTGTAATACTTGAGTACATTTAAAAGTAGAAACGTTTTTACTTTTACTCAAGTGTATTTTTAGCTAGATACTTTGACTTGTAATTGAGTACGTTTGAAGCAGTTCCCATACTTTAACTTAAATAGAATTTCTAGGTACTTTTTACACCCCTGTACATAACCCCAATATAGACCTAGAGCTAGAGCTAGACAGACAGACAGACAGACAGAGACACACACACACACACACACACACACACACACACACACACACACACACACAGTTTTGTTTTGGTGCTAAAAGCTTGTAACACCCCCCCCCCGGCGCCTCACATGTTCTGATGTAATTTTACTCTCCGGAACAGGAAAAGTTGAAATGAGAGTGCGTGATGAAAAGGGAACCGTCTCGTGGTTCAAATGGTGTCGGGTGTTTCTCCTTTTACGTCTTCAAGCGTCAGGTGTCAGGTTGAAGAAAAGAAACTGAAGCTCCTCTGCCCCCGCTGCGAACTGGGCCGGGCTTCCTCTGACGGTGTCACGAGCTGGCAGATGTCCTCGCGCTGCTAAAGAACTTGTCGCGTTTCACATCTCCCTCCGTTCTAAGCTGCCAGGAGGGTGGGGCGTCTCTCAGCCCCCTTCCTCTCTCTGAACCACAACAGGCGATTTTAAGATGGTGACTTCATCTGACGTGTTTAGCTCGGGCCTGAAAAGTGTCAGACATCAGTAACATGGAGGGTTTAGAAAAGGGGCGTGGCTTAGATGTTTTCTATTTTTATAGCAGCAAAAACAAAACGCCTCAAGTCGAGCTGAACCTTCTGCTGTTTCTTCTTTCTTCTTTTTATTTCTTTCTATCTTATTCCCTGTTTTTTTCCCTCCTAATATCTCTTTTTTTCCTGAATTTTCTTGTTTGTGCCTTATATTATCTTTACCATTTATTTCATAATTTGCACTTTATTTTATTGCTTACACTTTTACTATTTTTATCCGTATATTATTATTTTATCTGTATTTAACTTTTATTTTTAATGTGAAGCACATTGCATTGCATTCATTTGTGAGAAATGTGCAATATAAATAAGTCTTGATTGATTGATTTTGATTCATAACAGAACAAAGGAACCATTCACACTTTAAAAATATCTGACCCTTTTTTATCAACTTTAAAAATTGATATTCGATAAAAAAACTATTAATTGCAATTATGTGTTTGTGCACCAAATCTCCCCTGAGTCTTTTGGATCATGCCCTTTATTTTATTGTTTTATTATCACAAATGTTCTTTTGACCATCAGAGCTCAACAAGAGCTTTCCAATGACATATGATACTCATATTTCACTTGTAACACCATACAACTGTTGTTCATGACCTCTGCAGGTCACAAGATGCCACCGAGCTTCTCCACGAGGACCTGGTTATGGTGAGAGAACGACAGAATCCTGCTTCTGATCACCACAATTTATATTTCTACTGTTATATTTTTGGTCTCCACCCGGGTCAAAGAGAGTTATTTCTGGGGTTAAGCTGTGTTCTGAAGTGTTCTCACCTACACTCATTTTACACACCGTTTGAGGGTGACACACACCTTTATTATATGAAATTCATATTTCACATCATAGTAAGGGATATCAACTCATTGGGAGGCTCGGCTTTTAAGGTAAATAAAGCATAAATGAATACTTTTCTAACAATATAATTGATTTATGATTTGCTTTATGATGATCACCAACTGGAGGTCAGAGTTTACCAGAGTTTACAAACATCAGTAGATAAAACCAGACGGAGTCACAACAGCAAATAAATATCACAGCTCTATTTCTTAGCTGATGTTCAATATTAAAAGGGAGAAAGGCCTAAAAGGATTAACTCACTCACTGACAAACATCGTCTGTCTGTCTGTCTGTCTGTCTGTCTGTCTGTTATTGCTAATAAAGGTGGAGCAGCGGGTGGAGCCGGCCAAGAAGGCAGCTCAGGTCCTCCATAAGAAGCTGCTGTGCTGCCTGCAGAGTCAGCAGGGGCTGGAGGCGGAGAAACGCATGGTACCCAAACTAGCAAGCCTCCAATGTTAAGACGTCAGAAAGCATTTGGTTGGTTACTGAAAGGTGGTAAAGCCTCTACATACTCCCCCCCACCCACCTTCTCTCTCTCTCTCTCTCTCTCTCTCCCTCTCTCTCTCTCTCTCTCCAGAAAAAACTCCCTCTCATGCTGCTCTCCATCAGCATGGCAGAAAGCCTCAAAGACTTTGATGCAGAGTCCTCTATCAGGTGACAGGTTTGATCCACTTCAGTCCATCCCTCCATCCCTCCATCCATGCATCCATTCATCCCTCCATCCATCCCTCCCTCCATCCATCTATCCATCCACCCCCCCTCCCTCCAGGCTGTTTGACTTACATGCTGTATGCTGTGTGGCAGGAGGGTGTTGGAGATGTGTTGCTTCATGGAGAAGATGCTGGCCAACATGCTGGCAGACTTTGAGATGAAAGTGGAGAAGGAAGTTCTGGAGCCGCTCAATAAACTCAGTGAGGTAAGAGTGGAGTGACTAGAGCTCTAATAACTGTAAGAGCCTGTAGTCTCTGCCTATATATATAAAGGCAGAGACAGTCATATATATATATATATATATATATATACACCATTGTGCATTTTTTTTAAACTTTCAGGACGATTTACCAGAGATTCTCCGGAACAAGAAGCAGTTTGCAAAGCTAACCACAGACTGGCACAATGCACGGAACAAGTGGGTCATACCGCCTGTCTTACCTCAGCGATAGATCGACATTTAACCATACACCAAGTACGTCATTACAAATATTACTTGTGTGTGTGTGTGTGTGTGTGTGTGTGTGTGTGTGTGTGTGTGTGTGGTCAGGAGCCAGACCAGTACGGCCCCCCAAGCAAAGCAGGAGGGGCTTAGGGAGGAAGTGGAGGAGGCTTGGAGGAAGTTGGAGAACATCAAGGTATCGGGGCCGGGGAAAGTGCTGAAGTTACATTGAGCAGGACGCTAAGTCCCCTCTCAGCTCTGGGGAAGCTGTTGTGTATCTGACCTCTGACCTCTGACCCCCCAGGGATCAATAAAGCATCATATTATTATTATTATCACTGTAATGTAAGGAGTTGTCTCAGCCTCAGTGTTTAAAACGTGTTTGAGGTCAACGAGCTGCTTTCCCCCGTCTGCAGGACCAGTACTCTGCCGATCTGTATCACTTCGCCACGAAAGAAGACGACTACGCAAACTACTTCATTCGAGTGAGTTGTACTAAAATCTTTTTTTCTCATAATGCAACAAAACACCATGTCCTTGCATTTTCCTGGGTCATAAAAAATGCTAAATAACTGAAACAACTTGGTGCATAAGTGATGGAGGATGTGGCAAGCCACTAGGGTTTGACTGATATGGGTTTTTGAAGGCTGATACTGATTTTTTGTATTGTATCGATAGCCGATATTATGCTGATATTCAATGTTTAAATGTTTCCAATAATTACAAATATTGAGTGTTTCAGCCAGAATTTATTCTTGTCAGGGTGGAAAAGCCTCTGAAAACAGCATTTAGACCATCATGGGACACTAAAACTCTCCACTGAAACCAGACTGCAGAAACTCTGGGATACATTACTGCCTTTAAACGAAGAATACATTATTACTGAGCAATTAAATGAACAAATAAAAGACAAAGAAAATAAAAGCGTCATCGGAGGTTTTACGTAGCTGTGGTCAGGGAGGAACCTCCATCATATCCACTAACTATCTAACCCTAGACTGCAGTATGTTCACCTCACTTGTTCCTCTCACCGTAGCTGCTGGAGCTGCAAGCCGATTACCACAAATACTCGCACGAGTTCCTGGACAGAAACATCACCGAGCTCAAGGAGAACCACAGGATGAAAGGTGAACCTGGTCCTGGGGTTGGGCGTCTCTGCATCCATCCGCTCACCGACCTTGACGTCCCGTTGTGACGCCCTTAACATCTCCCCCATCTGTGTCGTTGCTCAGATCCGCTGCTGAGCCCCACCAGGGAAAAGGTGTACGGAGAGCCGCTGCTGTCTCACCTGTCTCAGAGCAACAGAGAGATCGCCTCACCCATCCAGGAGTGTGTTCACATGCTGCTGAGGACCGGCATGGTGGAGGAGGTAGGACGGGGGCGGGGCATGGGCGGGGCGTGGCGGGCCGGGGGTCACGGTATCACTCCCACTGCTTCTCCACCCCTGTAGTACCCGAGTCTGGTCCCGGTCTCTAGGACACTTGGACTCGTTTGCTCTCGTGTCTGTTTTGACTCGGGCTTGTCTTGGTCTCTACCAGACAATGATTCGTCTCATTCCTGACTATCTCAACATATTAAAAAGGGTCATTTTATAGGTGTTTGATTATTTTTTCCCACCACTTCAAACAATTTAAGTGATTTGCAAATAGATCTACAGTACTGTGCAAAAATTCCCGTAAAGCGAAGATGCTTTCAAAAATAATGAAATGAAAACTTTCTAAATATCAAAAAATGACTATAAAGATCAGAAATGTAAAACAAAAAAAATAAACATTTAAGACCAAATTTATAAAAATCGAGGGTGCCTGAGACTTTTGCAGAGTACTGTACATCTCTGTTTCGTTATAAAGCGCTCAGAAAGCTCCACCAATCACAGTGATAGGTTATTGGACTGGCTGACCAACCTCTTCCCTCCTCGTCTGACTCTCCCACCTTCCTTCACCACTCCTTCCTCTCACCCCCTCTCCCTTCCTCTGCCTCAGGGTCTGTTCCGGCTGGCGGCGGCGGCCTCGGTGGTGAAGAGGCTGAAGACCTGTCTGGATGGGGGAGTGGTCGACTACAGCGAGTTCAGCACCGATCCTCACGCTGTAGCAGGTGAAGGGGGGTGATGGGAGGGAGGAGCCAGGAGGCCAGGAGGAGAATGAACTAACTAACATCATTATGAGATGCTCGTCTGGGTTTAGTTTCTGTGAACCTTATTCTAAAGACACACAATTGGATTTCTCTCTCAATGTGGCAGGAGCTCTGAAGTGTTACCTGCGAGAACTCCCTGAACCCCTCATGACCTTTGACCTCTACAACGACTGGTTTAAAGCAGCGGGGTGTGTACTCTCTCTTCGCCCCCCGTTTTCTTTCAGTTTTTAGTTTGAAGGCCGCCGGTTTCTCACGTGTCTCGTCTGTCTCCGCTCAGGGAAAAAGACCCGGCGGAGAAACTGGAGCAGTTCAGGGTGCTGCTGAAGAAACTACCGCCAGAAAACTACAACAATCTGAGGTGTGTTGGGAACAAGATCAAATCCCTTTTACTCTCCCTTGCACTCACATATGCCATTGAAATGCCATATGACATCTGGTGGGTGTTTTCATCCTCAGCACCACGAATTTCTCCCTCCCTCCCTCCCTCCTTCATCCAAACCTCCTCTTCCTTTTCCAGGTACCTGGTCCAGTTCTTCTGTCTTCTGTCTGAGCAGAAGGCGGTAAACAGGATGACCCCTAGTAACATTGCCATCGTCCTGGGGCCCAACCTGCTGTGGCCACGGGTTGAAGGGTGGGTATCAACCGGCTAGGCCTTTCTTGTCTCAGTAACTTCCCTCCCTCCTCCTCTTCCTCTTGCAACATGTTGCGTCCATGTACAAAGAGACGAGTATTAGCGGTTTATTTCATGACCCAGGCCTGCTAGTGACGCGAAGCCAACCGACAGCATCCTGCCACCCAACAGAGAGACCACAGTCGTGTCAAGCCTGATGCTTCTTTTGCAGGTTTTAGTTTTAGTTTCACAAACATGTCTCAGGTCTTGAATCAATGAAAAAAAATCACTTTTTATGTTTTGACCAATCTTTCCTATTCAAGTTTGCCAGTTCTTTGGCTCCGCCCACTGAGGTTTAACTCGAACGATGAGATTATTTCTACTCTGCTTGCGAGAAATGTTTGCACAACTAAAACTCCAATGTGTACTTCTGCCTCTACCTGTATTGTTTGTGAATCTTTGCCCTCATACGTCTCTCTCTTCTCTCTCTCTCTCTCTCTCTCTCTCTCTCTCTCTCTCTCTCTCTCTCTCTCTCTCTCTCTCTCTCTCTGTCCATACCTCCCTCTCTCTTAGGGAGGTGGCTCTGTTTGACATGGCGTCCGCCTCCTCAGTCCAGGTGGTGACAGTGGTTGAGCCTCTTATTCAGCACAGTCGCAGCCTCTTCCTAGAAGGTACCCAGGCATTATTAGATACTTCACATAACAAGGGATGAAGCAACCCGGTCTTTAGCACTGTTATGAACTTGCTGGCTTCATGTTCATATCTTGACCTTTCTTGTTCAGACATAGCCTTTGAGATCCCCGAGCTTCCCGAGAGCCCAGGTTTGTCAGAGAAGGAGAAACTGAGTAGAACGACCTCCTCCTCCTCCACAGCCTCCTCCTGCTCCTCTCATCACCTCTCTCTCTCCAAGACGAACAGGTACGTCTCTGTGAGGAAGAAGGGCTTCGCAGCGCCGAAAACAAACACACTAGCCACCTCGTATTATCACTGTTAGAAAGTTAAAGCTGCGCTAGGCGACTTCACACGTCGGCGGCAAGAGGTAACCGTCTGGACTTCAACTATTCCCAGAAATCCATTATTTGTGATGTCAGTAACCATGGTTACCGACTCGGCCGGTCTGTGATGCTTTATAAAGATGATGCTTAAAAAGATCAAACGTAATGTTATATTTCGTTTTATATATATATTTTTATTATATTTATTTTTATTATCTTGCTGACCATGTGGAGGATTTTAACTCCTATGTGTTTCTGCGGTCCTTCCTCTCAGCACAGCCTCTCAGGACAGTGGGGGCTACTGCCTGGTGAAGTCTGGCTCTGTGTCTCGCGGTGGGAGCACCACGTGGGGCAACCCCGTCTCTGACACCGCGGGACCAGCCCAGCCCAACCCAGCATCCTCCACCCTCGGCCCTAGCACCACTCTGCCCTCCAACACTTCCACCGCCTCCAGCTCCACGGCCATCCAAAGCCCATGCCCACTTCCCAGGACATCATCAGGACTAAAACCACTCCAGATCAGGAGTCCGACCCAGAGCCAGTGTTCGGATCCAATGGGCCAGCTGGAGCCGATCTTGGAGGCACAACCATACTCTCCCAAAGCCATGGTGAAGATCACCTCCCCATACAAACGTAGGTCAATGTCTAAGGTGGTGTTCACACCGGAGCGTGTTTGGGTCGGTTTATCCGGAGCGTTTCCTCCTTCATACTCAGATGTTTCTTCATGTGTTCTTAACTGGTATGAACACCAGAGAAGAGCAGACAAGTCCATCATGGTAGATCAAGTGACAGACTGGAACCAGGTTGGTTTGGACTCTCTGACCTGGTGGGATGACAGGTTACCAAAACTCTGACCAATCAGCAGCTAGTTGTGTGCAGCATGTGGTTCTTGTTTACTTGTAATTGGACCGTGTGAATCTAAACACACCAAATACAAAAATGTAACAAAGTCAACTTTTCCACTCAGACCAGACCAAAGAAAACAAACTGTGATGGCCGCCTTGTGTAGCGGCGCTTCAACAACCCAACATTTTATTTCCCCACAAAAGCAGCAGCTGCTTTCTTCAGTTTGGGGCTGAGGGACAAGTTCCATTATTTATGACTCTTTATCGTGTCAAGTCTTTACTTCCATGCCTTCCTCTCACAACCATAAAGTGGTGGCTTTTTAGTGCAAGCCTGCATGGGAGGAAAAAAACCCCCCGCCCTTGTTTTAACCACCGGCTGTACACAGGAAACAGGAAGTCAGTGACCAGAATATCACATCCCACAGATAGTGAGATACTGATACACCGTTATTGATCCCGTTTCCTCGTTCAGACTTCGCTCTCCTAACCTCACAGTAATCATCAGTTTGTTACTTTCCTCTTACTGACTGTTGTATGATCCACTGGCGTTTCACTGACAGTAACCACCACAACCCGCTGCTGCATTTTCTGATCTAAATATGTGGTCAGGTGTCAGATATCATTCGTCTCTGTTTTGGTTTGAACTTCAGTTGAAGGGTTACATTACTCCTCTATAGGTTGAGACGATCCTACGACCCTTTGGGCTTGTGAATCCCTTTCAAAACCAATTAGATAAACTAAAAAATACATGATTTCTTTACTTCCTGAAAAGATGACATTGGCAACCTTTGCAGCAGCAGCAGCAGCAATATGTAGGTTGCTGTCTGTGTGGTTGCACATGCAAACAGGTCTGTGTGAAATTGAATCGCATCAGAAGACACTTTTGGTTTTATTTGATGCTCATGCTGCCTCTTTCTTCCATTTCTTTCCCTGCAGCGAAGAGATCCTTCAACCAAAACAAAATGCCGATCCGCGCTGACGAGCAGGTGGTGGTCCAGTACTCCAAACCCAAAGGCCCGCTGCCATCCAAGCCCGCGCCGCCACCACCGCCACCGCCACTGGCACCGGCACCCGCCGCCGCAGGCCAGGCAGTGGACACCGTACCCCCACCCAGGACTCAGCCTCCCGTCCTCAAGAAGCCTCCGGTGAAAAAGCCTGGACTCAAAGCTCCCAAGTGCCCGCCGCCACGCCCTCCGCCGTCGCAGCCCAAACAGGTTCCCTCTGTAGCGCAGTGAACGTGGGTTTTCTGACACGTTTCACAGCCTTGGTTGATTATTGGTTTTTATCCTTACAAGACGTAGTGATGTAGTCATGTATGTAGTCATGTGAGCTAAATAAGAAAATGATTGTAAGGGACCCTGTGGCTGATTCGGGGTTCGACTTTTAAGTTCCCATCATGATCATGTTTGACCTGCAACGTGTAAATAAAAGCAAATTCAAGCTAATTAAAAACATCTTTATTGTAAATTCATGTCGTCACAGAATATCATTGGTATTGGCTGCAGCATATGGATGTAAATTGCACTATGCACTGCAGGTGCTCTTAAGTACGCATTTATAGGAGGTCAGTCGATATCTTCACGTACAGTCGTATAAAAGAAAACATAAATGGTGACTCTTCTATAAAAAGCAACACGGGAGTTCATCGTGAGGCTAACAGGCTAGCGCGTGAAGTATCTATATAAGGAGGGTGGCAGCGCGGGGGAGAAACCAACAGGTTGGTTCAGGTTGTTGAAATCGCCTCACGTCATCTCATCATCTCGTTTAACATTTGAGATGTTTGTACGTCTCTGGTTCGTCTGGTAGAGGCCGGGTACTTCTTTCTCTCCCTCTTCTTCCTCTGTCGGTGTATTCCTGAGTGAAAAGCTTTGTAGTGATGCCAAGAGGCTGGAATCAGGCTGACGGGTCTGTCCTCGTTTCCTCCCCGGGCTCTGAATAGCCACGGGCGTTGTGAGTGTGTTTGTTTCCCTCGTAATGGGAGGAAGTCAACGGCGTAAGGCGTTTTGGTGAGTGACAGGCTTTGTAACTTCCTCTGAGACTCCCTCGTGTCTGACCACTTTCTCTCCGTCCTCACTTTCCACGCCCTCCTCATTGTTTCAGTCTGGATTTCATGAGTCATGACCACTTGAATAAAGCGCCTCGCCCTCGCCCCCTTCTTCGTGTTTCAGCTTGGGAACACGCCGTTCGTCTTCCCCTTCTTCTCTTTAGATACATTCAACAACAGATTTGTGTCTCTGGAAGTGTAGAGTAGATAAAAGTGATGAATCTGATATCATCCCATCAACGGAGCCGACCTCGCTGCCTTCAAACAAGATTTTAAGACGATTGATTTTTTATGGAATTAACGTAACGATCATATAATCAGATAAGCAAATTTGGTTTTCGATTAGTGTTGAAAGTTTCAGACTTTGATCTCCTCCTCTTCGTCGGCGTAGCTGTAGGACGCTTTCTTCCTCGCCTGGCTGCAAACCGCCGCCTCTGAATCGTCCATCCTGCCCGGCGCCCTCGAGAGGCCGCCGACCCCGTAGTGACGCGCCAGCACATCCGTGGCGCTCTGGAACCGCTCGCTCTCCATCCCCACCGCTAACCTCTCTCTGCCGGGGAGACCCCATGACCACGTCGGGCACCGCCCCTTTCAGAGGGTGTCCATTCACCTCCGCCATGCTCCCCTCTTCCTCTTCCCATTCTCCCCCGTACGGGCTCTTCCTGCTCCCGCAGTCCTCCCGCAGCAGGGAATCCACGTATGAGATAGTAGCCGAGTCCATCTCCGAGCCCTCATTGGTCAGCCCGCATGCTGATCCCGCCTCTTCGCCCTCCCAGGTGTGGCCGGGCTCCTCCGAGTGGCCGTCGAGCAGGCTGAACACCTCGCTCATGAGGGAGGGCCCGAGGTCAAAGGTGAAGGTGTCCAGGGAGGAGAGGGAGGGAAGGGAGTCGGAGTAGGCCGCGGCGGTGATGCTGGTGGCGATGCTGGGGTCAGAGGTCATGATCTGGGTGGAGCAGGTGGACAAGATGGCGTCAGTAGCGTCGGTCAGCGAGCCACGGTGGACGTTAGGGGAACAGGAAGTGGAAATGGAGATGGAGGGCTGCTGGCGCTCGGAGCGGGAGAGACGAGGCAGAGTGACGAAGCCAGACTCCAGACCTGAGGAGGACAGAGGACCAGTGAGATGATGTGGTGATGCTGACTACAAGCTAATTGAACAAGAGTCAAAAACAAATAAATAAAATCACTCTTCTGTTGAATACACATTATATACGTTCACGTTCATCGGTTGTGTTTCTGATTCAGATCATTTCACACACTAGTCTCAGTCCAGCAGGGGGCGGTGTAATCCCATGTAAACACAAACAACCAGCCCAGGTCAGGTCTGTAACCCCGCTCACACACTCACACACTGCTGCCTTCATAATGCGTGGGTGGGAAGGGGAACGGACCGGACGGCACATGAGAGAGGGGCGATGACAAATACGATTTTAAGATTTTCATAAGAGAATAAAAACGCAGAGAGTACAAAACTATTTGATTAAGAATTGTATTGAGAAAATGTACTTTAATTCACTTTTTATTGCAGTTTTTTTCTCTTCATGTAAGATTTTGTAACACTAAAAGATCCAAAAGTTTCATTTCATTTCAAGAAAATGGAATTGTGGTTTTTGTTTGTTTTGCGGGATTTGGGCACAAAAACACACATCATGTTATTGACCTGAGTAACGTAACATGCAGGCCATGTGTGATGTGTTTCTAACTGGTGTACTGCCGAGTCTTCTGCCGTCCAAACGTTTGAGAGACAAGAAAAAAGGGCTTGAATGACGAACACACTCTCCTACATGCCTATATAAACACAGACACACACACACACACACACACACACACACACACACACACTGGGGGAGGTCAGACAGTATGACTGGTTTATTCATGTCGGTCCTTCAGACAGCCTGTTGCCAACTGTGTCTGGATCTCTGTGTGTTATCAGAGTGTGTTTGACGGAGTGTGACCGCCGCTGATTGTGAGCCAAGGTGATTCATGACGACATCTGGGCCGAATCTGTCTGGATTACCGAGTAGAAACGGCCGGTTTTGACTGCTGGTTTTGACTGCCGGTTTTGACTGGCCGGTTTTGACTGGCCGGTTTTGACTGCCGGTTTTGACTGGCCGGTTTTGACTGGCCGGTTTTGACTGCACGTCCGGCGGCTGCGGCTTCTCTGCAGCTTCCAGTTATCAGGGGTCAACTCGTTTGACTTTGACTCATGTTTTCACTTTGTTTAGTGTCATTTCAAACAACATAAAGGAAATGTTCCACCCTAAAACACTTAAACTGTTAAAAAGCGTCTATAGGCGGTCTGAAACATCAACGGTAACCGGCAGGTTTTGGTGTCAGCCAATCAGAATCAAGAATCAAAGAGCAAGGGCTTCTTTCTAGACCGACGATCAACAATCATACAGGAGAAATCCATCGGAGGAGAGGAGAGAGACCGATTTCTCCACCAAGATAGACCAGAATGCAATGCAGTAG
Source organism: Hoplostethus atlanticus (assembly GCA_034670405.1). NCBI lineage: Eukaryota > Metazoa > Chordata > Actinopteri > Trachichthyiformes > Trachichthyidae > Hoplostethus > Hoplostethus atlanticus. Next base: position 223,509 of record JAXDDX010000047.1, read on the forward strand.
CCAAGATAGACCAGAATGCAATGCAGCTACAAGACATTGTTTTGAGTAAGGGGCACTTTTTCTTGACTTTTTCTCGCTCTTATTCTATTGCTCTCTCCACCTATAGGTACTGAAGTTCAGGTACATTCTCTGGGGGTTGTTGAAAAGCATTCTGGGAAATGTAGGATATCACGCACTGAAGTAGAAGTAGACAGGGCAGGTTGAGGGAAAAGTAAATTACACTTCATCATGGAATGTATTGAGACATTAACACTGTAGGAGGATCTGAGGGTGTGTGTGTGTGTGTGTGTGTGTGTGTGTGTGTTGGAGAGCATCTCCACCCACCGTAAGAGCATTTCTTCTCCTCCGGTGTGCTTGGCGAACTGGGGAAGAGCACCTTGGCGATGGGACCCCCATTAGGCACGTCCACATCCAGCCTGGGGAGGGAGATGGCGTTCTTGATGATGGGAGAGACGACGGGGGGCGGCGGGGACAGATCCTTGGACGCCCCTCTGGGCCGGTTGTCGGAGCTCTTCCTCACGTGACGGAGCGTCCTGGAGAAGAACGCGCCGATCTTGTTGTCGGGGGTGGAGTTGGAATCCGTTTCCCCGCCGTTCCCATTGGCTGTCCCGCCGTGGTTGCTCAGGAAGGAAGTGTCCCCGAACACGTCGCCGCCGCGGCCCACGTGCATGGTGTGGCGGAAGTCGCCCAGAGGAGGGCTGATCATGTCCGACGTGATGTCGCCCTTAAAGCGCCGTTTGCTGTGGGAGTGGGAGACCAGACCTTTCAGGCCCGACAGCTTTCCCTGCAGGTTCATGGTCACAACAGTGGAATGGCGCAAAAAAAGGTCTGAGATTTCTTGAAAATCAACCAGAAACAACGTCCAGAAGGGCCTTTAACCCCACAGAGTGCAGAATTTTATTTTCCCTTTTCAGTTTTAGAACAAAATCATTGACATCGGTCTCCAAATGATGCACTTCAAAAATGAGTTATTCCAAGTTCCTGAAACCACATTCAGGATTCTCTAAGGCTGAAAAGTTAAACTCCAGTCCTGAAACGGCAAATAGTTCGCTGGAAATGTATCACTGTTTATCAAGTGCCGGCCAAATGCAGTCCCTCTCTTTTTCGTAGCTTGTTGTTGCTCATCGCCGGCCGAGTTAAACAGAGATAAACTGAGAGGAGTTCCTGGAAGCGGCCAGGCCAGTTGGAGTGTGGTCAGGTCGCCTGGTTTCCCCCGGTTGCTTCGGGCTTTGGCTTTGTCGACATCAGCATCAGAAATAGGTCCAGCTGCAAACGGTTCTGCGGCCGCACCATGGAACCATCTATTGAAAGAAAAGAAAGAAGATATTATCTGTCTTAAAGTGTGGACACGGATGGTATAAAGTCTCGAGGAATGTTGAGGAAATTGGCCGATTTTTAGCAGTTTATTCCCCGTGGTGGTTAATCACTGAGACCTGGAGGAAAGCCCGACACACAAAGGCGTTTTCCTATTTTGGATATTTAGTCGTTAAGTAACCCGACTGGTTTTCGGTCTGCCTGTAGGTTTTCAGGAATCCACGTTCCAAAGTCCGCTGGTCTGGAACTGTCTAAATTTAGACCACAGTAGCTCCTCTGTCGCGGCTCTGGAGCAGCAGACCAACGTCTGCTTCTCGTCCGCTGAAACCGGCGGACTTTCAGCAAATTCCTGTCTCCACTTTGTTCTGCTTTGTTTGGCTACGGCGTGAAGATTGCTTAAAGTTCACTTTACAATCCGCTGATACACTTTATCAGGCCGTTAGAGCAGAGAGACTCGGATGGTGTTAACCAACAGGCAAAGTATGAGATTAAAACATGTTGGATAAGAAAATCACTCTGACTTCAGTTCCTGCTGGACTGTGACTGTATGTCGGCGACAAAAACGTCCCTTTTCTCTTGTGTTGTTCTTGGCCAGCAGAGTAATGGATATCCATTTCTAAAATATTTTGATAGCATGAGGCAAGGACCTCTGCTTCTCTTTAAAAGCTTTCCACTGCAGCAGCTAAATGTCGGCAGGCCTCCCACGCAACGCAGCCCAGTCTGGCTTCATTAATGACCTGCTACGGTTTGTGAGATGGGGATTGCGTCAGGTCCAAGGCAGCCCTTCTAATTTGCCGCTGACCGCAGTCCCAGGCCCTCTCCTCCACCTCCCTGGCTGGCTTTTTAAGAGGGGCAGCTGGGAGTGGAGAGGGCGGAAACACGCCACATACCAGCGCTGAGCGGAGACCAGGCGCTCTCCGAGGGACGCCGCGGGCCAGCAGACCGAGGTGTGATGTCGAATCCGAGCTGGTGTTGGCCTGTAGGGACCGCGCGCACGTTCCCATGAACCAGGCCAGATTGCACGGACACAACGGGCTATTCCCAACTGACGAGAACCACAGACACAAAGGCATATTTCTCAGTTTCTCCATGTAAAAAGGGGGTTTGTCTGTACCAGAGCAGCCTCAGTCTAATTGATAACCGACGGGAGGTTTTGGGGTCATTACTCGTCGGCGCTCTGGCTGGGCGCCTACAGAAAGCTCTGGTGATTCGTCTCTGCCTCTAATCCTGTTAAAGACCTTTGACCACAGCTCAGAGGGGGTCATGTCTGTGCCCCTGTACTGATGGGAGGAGGAGGAGGGGGCTCTCATCCGGACGCTTGCTTTATCCACACACATGCTCCCACCGAACTCTTCTTCTGCACTCGACCCTCCTGTTTTCAGAGCTACACAGATCCAGCGGCCTGCACCCCAGGCAGCAGATAAAACAGCCCTAAAGCCGCCACGAGGAAGAAACACCCTCCTTAAGTCTTTAAAAGACAATAAGTTTAATACTGTATTTCCAAGCAGCAGCCTGGGGATGGAAAAAAAAGGGGGGGGTGATTGGTGCGTACCCTGGATTATCCCCTAATCCCTCAGCTCCTCCGCTACCCCCAGTAGGGCACCTCTCCCTGGGCAAGGCCTGGCTGCTGTCCACCTGGTCGGCTGGTACTCTAGGAAGGGGAGTGACGGAGAATATGAGGTGCGTAAAAAAAAAAAAAAAGATGCAAGAGACGAGTGGAGGGGAAGATGGTGGATCAGGGATGAGAGGGATGGATACTGAGGAGAGAGACAGGGAGGGAGAGAAGAGGTCAGACAAGGAGAGGCAGGGAGGACAATGAGATGAGATGGGAGGACGAGGAGGACCAGGAGGAATACAGGCTGGGGAAGGAGAGACATGTCAGTGGTTAAGGTTAGAGGAAAATGCGATGGAAAATGATGACACTCAACAAACTTGTCAGCTGAGAAAAGTTGACCATCAACAGCCAATCAGATTTCCACACTTCCTTGTTTCCTGTGATTTTGTTTCAGCAGCAAAATCAACGTGAAGCTGATTGCAGCTTTTCAAAACGTCCCAGTTTTGATTTTCTGACAAATGATGCTTGGAGAACGTTTCCATCCATCGCTGTCATGGATGTGAAGCTCTGACGTTACCGAGTTTCTGTTCCCTTTATTTTCAGTTAATATGACCTTTAAGTATCGCTTGCCAGCTAGCTATGCTAACTCACTAAGATGATGTGTTGTTGTGACAGGAAACACCAGACCGTCCAGAAACGACATCATTTTCCTGGTCAACACTGTGTAGCTGCAGAGCCTCTGGCCCCGCCCCCACAGTCAGTCAGACTAGAGCGCCCATCAACCAAGTCGCTCGCAGTGTGAACGCCCTGTTATTGGTTTATCCTCCAAAGACAATTTTTACCACAATTTGGCACTTGGGTGTCAATTTGAGACCCAGCTCTTATGGTTTCTTAGTTTCACCAGCACCCATTTTTCTGTCAGCGTCTCCGTTTACGTGTTTTCATTATTTCCAGAAAATAAACCTCCACTATTCCTGTCGTGTAAAGAGTGCAGGTATTGGATGCTGATATTTGTGCGTTCTTGTTTAACCAATCAAAATGGGCTTGGGTCGTCCTACAGCGTCTGGACCCGTTCTGACCAGTCAGCATTCAGGTGGTTTCAGACGTTCATTCATCACAGACCGGCCCGATGCAATATTTCCATGTCACTATGTACAGTATTTGCTCGAGGTGGCTTTGCTGGATATAAACCAGAGTAACCACAGTCTAATAGGAGCCGTGTGTGTGTGTGTGTGTGTGTGTGTGTGTGAACACATTCCTCAGAAGAACATTGGTTGGTGGAGTTTCTTTCTTTCTCGATTACGACCATCAAACATCCTTCTTCCCGACCTCAGAGCTGATTGGAACCACGTTTGGGTTTGATTCCCCTTTCCTCCCTTTCCTCCCCTTTCCTCCTGTTTCCTTCTCTTACCTCCTCTTTCCTCGTCTTCCCTTCTCTTTCCTCATCCTTCCTTCTCTTTCCTTCTCTTTCCTCCTCCTTCCTTTTCTTTCCTTGTCTTCCCTTCTCTTTCTTTCTCTTTGTTTCTGTTTCCTTCCCTTCCCTTCTCTTTTGCCATATTTCCTTCTCTTGCCTCCTCTTTCCTTCCCTGTGGTTGACTGATTGGCTCGACTGACTGAGGACGGTGAAACAGCTTTACTGAAAGAGAAGTTAGGAACACACACACACACACACACACACACAAACACACACAAACACACACAAACACACACAATCTCTAGGAGGATTTTAATGCAACAACATGTTTCCCTTGTTGTAGGTTTGGTTTCATTTGAGTCAAATCACCGGTGGACTTTGTGTTTTGTTGTCTCAATCATCGGTCATTTCACCCTCCCTCTCTCTCCCTCTCCCTCTCTCTCTCTCTCTCTCTCTCTCTCCCTCTCTCTCTCTCTCCCTCTCCCTCTCTCTCCCTCTCCCTCTCCCTCTCCCTCTCCCTCCCTCTCTCTCTCTCTCTCTCTCTCTCTCTCCCTCTCCCTCTCCCTCTCCCCCTCTCCCTCTCCCTCTCCCTCTCCCTCTCCCTCTCCCTCTCTCTCTCTCTCTCTCTCTCTCTCTCTCTCCCTCTCCCTCTCCCTCTCTCTTCCAGGCTCCTTTCATGTCCTTCACTCACTAACCCGGCTAACCAGGTGAACAAACATACAAGATAAGGCCACATTTTTCGGAGGAACCCTTTGACTTCCAATTACGTTCCCATTTTCACCCTCGCTGCTCGGGCTGAATCCAAGCAAAACACAGCTACACTTCCTCCCGAGCCAAGAAAACATTTTCATGCTTCAACAAATATCCCTACTCTCCACGGCTCTGTCCTTCCTGCATCTGCTGGACCTGGGAGTCCCCCTTTTTGCCCTCTTTTTTCATTTCTCTCTCTCTCACACTTAAACACAGACTTACCCATTAAGTGATGAGAACATGGACACTAAAATCATCCGCGTGTTCCCGGTAGATCATTTGCTTCATTTGTAGGTGAATAGCATTATCTCAGAAGTGAGTAAGTCATTTTGTTAAGTCATTTTAAATGATTTGCAGCTCAGTCTTGCCAACTTTGTGTAAGAAGTTGGTTTATTTTTTGTGAAATATGCTCCACGACCAGGGACTACTTTCCCCGTTTCCACAGGAAGTGAAGGTGGTGGGCGATGGGAGACTGTGAACAGTTAAAAATCACTGCACAGTGGATGAATACGTGGTTGCTCACCTGAAATAGTTCCAAAAATAAACCTGGCTACATCAGCTAATTCACCTTTAAAACGTCATGTAATAAAAACCACTGACAAGTTTTGATTGGGTGCGAGGGCCGAGCTCTGGATGTCTCGTCCACCAGGCAGGACAGGTAGAAGTCACTAAACTACTAAAACGCTTTTGGACAACGCTAGTCAGCTACTATCACTCAGCATGTGTATGCTAAAGGGTTAGCATGGAGCACCGGAGTGAACGATCTACCGGGGACACATGGATGATTTTGGTGTCTATGCTGTCATCGCTAAACGGGTCGGACCAATGGAGCGATCACCTAAAACACTTGGTGAATTCCTTAGGGGAGGTCGGGTTGGGGGGGGGGGGGGGGTCTCTTGGTGAGTGAGTTGTGACCATTTGGTGATGACGGACCATGATGGAGCACTTTTCTCAACATCATCTTGTGTGGCGCAACACCCCCCCCCCCCCCCTCTCTCCCAAAAACCCTCCAGGGAACCCCATGGTGTGAAAACAAATACAACGGCTGGATTCAGAGTTCACACCTCTGCAACTGACCCCTTCCTGGTTGCGTCAATGACACCAAAAGGGCACAGAGGTGAGGTGTCCCCCCCCCCCCCCGCCCCCCGCAGAGGAATGTCACAGACGACTCAGGTAAAAACGCTGAGGAATAGCGAAGATAAATCACCGGGAATGTCTCTGGGAACGTCGCTATGCACTTTCCGTTACTTCATCGAGTGCTTCCAAAGGTACAGTGTCATTAGTCTCAATCATGTGAGAGGGAGCTACAGCGAACATCACGTGTTAAACACATGTTGTACACTGGGAGGATGGAGAGGGGAAAGGTAGCTAACCGAACATACAAGTCCTGCATGGCTGTTTATTGAATGTTGGGTTATTATCAATGGACCCTGCAGGCCTTTCATTGATCAGCACTGTGCATCTCTGTTTATTGGTGGATTTAACCAGGCCAACAAGCCCGTCAGTCAATGTGTGTCTGTCTGTCTGTGTGTGGTATTTCACATGTTGGCCTCTTTCATCAGCTTGTCGGTGGGTTTCAGGGTTAGGAAGCCTCTGGCTCTACTTCTAACAAGTCAGGACACTAACTGAGATACTTATATGTCATCCAACTTCAAATTCATCAAGTCAAGTTCAGCTCAGTACATCCTGATAATTTAAGGGGAATGTACGAAGATTGATAGGCTGCGTCTTTTTAACACACTGCTGTAATTACTATGTATAGAAATAAAAAAATCAAAGCATTGACAGAGTTTATTCTGGCCAGGGTTGCAGTGGGGAAATAGTAATGATATATTGCAGCCCGAGCAGCCCTAAATATAATGCTGAGCAGATAGAGTTTCATGTCAGACTCTCACAACACTTGGCCACAAAAACAACTGGGCATTTTACAGAAACATGACCATTAACACCATGCTTTTTCTTATAATGTGTTTGTTTCAGTCAACATTTGGAAGGCGTGCCTTAGGTTAAGAAGCTGTCCGCTAAAACCCAATGTCTTTATTTTTATCACTGGCCAGCATTCAACTTGTTCTTTGAACTGACTTACTAAAACTAACTTAATATTTCATTAGAAATGATAATTAACCCCATGATACTGTTACTGTTAGTCGATGAAATATCTCTACGCTTATTCGCTGTAAAAAAAAAAAAAGAAATTGCTGTAGTAATCCTATGATAAATGTTCTAAAGATACTATACAAATATCACAGCATTATTGTAAGTCCCTATAGGAATATTATCGGACATAAAAGATAAGCTCGTGTATGATAAGGTCACTATGAATATTACAGTGAGACCACGAGGGATTAAAAGTACCATAAAGTACGATAGTCATTATAAACTCACGGTTGAGTAACGCAGACACACTATAAGACACTATAGGAATATTATAGGAGTATTATAGGAGTATTATAGGGATTTTCCTTAGGGTTTAAAATGAACTCACCTCAAGACACTGCGATACGAGCAGGATGGAAGTCAGTTGGAAGTTTAAACAATGTTTTTTATCCCAATCTATTGACGGTAAGTATTTTAGTCAGCCAGGTCTGGAACAGCCCGTTGTCCAGCCGGGCTGCCCCGCTAGTGCGCCTGGGCTGGCGGAGCGACTTTCCGCAGAGGATGGGAAGGGGCGGGCCGTAGACATAATACCAATAAAGTCAGTCAACAACAGAGTGCTAGACCAGAGGGTCCCAAAGTGTTTCATGTCGAGGACCCCCCAAATAGATGTGCAACAGACCAATGACACCCGTTTGATGGAAACAAATATGGTTCTATGTCATTTCATTAAGAACTGCATAGCAAAGTTGGGGAAAACAGTAGAAACTTGTGATTAAAACAGCTTTTTATACATTTTCCTATTCTTATATAAGGTGAATGAAAGTCAAATTAAATTATCCCTCTTTTTTTGGGACCCCTGCAGATCCTCTCTAGGACCCCTACTGGTCCCCGGAGCCCACTTTGGGGCACGTCGAAAAGAGGGCGTGCCTTTATTACATGCAATGCCTTTTTTTAAAATTACTATTATTATTATTACTATTATCAATACCTACTATTGTGTTCTTGGTGAGTATCTTTTCATTTTCAAATCAACAATCGACAAATACTGGACCCTGATTGGACGGATATCAGGAATTCTTTAGTGAGGGAGCCAATCAGGACCAAGTCCAGTTGTGATGCGTTTACTGGAGTTGGTCTGAAACTGCCTGGAGTGGATATTTGAAATGGAATACTAATAATTGCATAATTACTAATAACATCTTCAGGAAACATCTTTGATCAAATAGAGAATTTGAATTCCTATGATAGAGTGTCTTTAAGTTTTGAGTAGTCACTTCCTGTGGGGGGACCGACCTGTGTCATCACTAACTGCTGTAAAACCTCATCCAGTGTGCAGAGAGGTGTAGCCCCCCCCCATTAGTGTTGATGTCGGGGCTCCCATGCTGACAGGCAGGATACAGTCTTATCAACAGCAACAGAAGCATCCTCACACCGTCCTCAAAGGCTCGTTAAAGCTCCAAGGCGGCCTGGGCGTCTGCCAGCGTACGCTAGGACCGATGACGCCGCGGCCGCCGCCACCTCTGAGTTAGCTGCAGCATTCCCCCTATACCTCCCCCCGGCACCACACACACACACACACACACACTTACAAGCTCACACGCGTAAGCAAACACAATCACACACACAGTCACACTCCTGCAGACAACACCCTTCCTCATCTTGCCTAGGTTACAGTTAAGCGCTGGTTTGAGATCAGTTTTCCTCTGTGCAGGGTTATCAGTCGAGCTAGAGGAGACGCTGCTCCGGTTTGTTTTGTGACCAAGGGACAGAATGCCCTTGATACCGTAGAAGTCTGGACACTGTTTTATACACACTTCTAATCTGTGTACTGGAGGGCGTGTGTGTGTGTGTGTGTGTGTGTGTGTTTAAAAGCATTTCTGTGTATGGTCTGGGCTGTATCCTGGTGCCACCCCTGCCCACGTGTCTCTGTTCGGGCATGAAGTGTTGGCCAGGCCTGTGGAGGGTCGACATCACTTCCAACTAAAACACTCAACATGGCGACCGCTCGCTAGCTAGCTTAAAAAAACAAACAGCAACGACGTTAGCGATCTCAACAAACGTCTTTGTGCGTTACCTGTTTGTGTGGCAAAATTTGGTCTTTTAGGTTTTTGTTTGTTTCTTTTTGTTTTTTAGCAATGGACTTTGTGAATGATTACGTTGCTATGGCAACCTCCTCCCGGGCCACTCCTTCCCCTTTTGCTCACCTCTCCTGCAGCCTGGCCTGGCGTTGCTCTCCTATCTCCAGAAACACTTTGTCATTAACCTGTTTGTTTAAAAGACTGGTTGACGTGACTTGACACTCCAGTAGATGTGCTCTTACACTGTCCAGGGAACTGGTAATAGAAGCTGGACCCACTGGCTGTCTAGACATGACTGTAGACCTACTGAAGCCAGCGTTGGGCTCAGATAGTAAGATAGCTTTAGAGGGAAGAAGACAGATTTCTCTCATCTCCCTCCTCTCTTTCGTTACTTCTCAAATCCCCCCCGTCCATCTCTCCGTTCTGTTTTCCCCTCCTCTCTCTCCCAGGCCTTCCCTGCATCCCTCTTCTTTCTCCCCTTCCCTCCTTCCCAAGATAAACAACCTATGTTCTGAGGCATGTCAGCTATTTGTTCAAAAAAGCTTGGATGCCGTTCAGAAGGGTCCCCGAAGGGAGGCAGCGTTACAGATTTAGTCCTTTTTCATGATCTCTCTCTCTGCTGTTCATTCTTTTTAGCTACTCTGTTTGTCTTTTCTCAAGAGTTACGCGTCTCTCACTGGTCGGTCAAGGAACCTGGTGATTCCCAGATTTGGGAATTTCGACACCCTGACACCTCTACGCTTGACCCCGCGTTCCCGGCGTTCCCAACCAGTTTTCACCGCGTCAGGTCTTAGGTTCTCCTCAGGTTCGGTAAATGCTGATTTATTTCTCTGTCTGCAGTTTTCATCACCCTAACATGCAGGGGGAGAACCGAACACCAGTTCTCACGCCTCTGGCTGGCCTGTGTTATGTCCCTTTGAGACACACACACACACACACACACACACACACACACACACACACACACACACACACACACGCTTCAACGACACTGTGGCAGCACACTCCCAATTTGGCATTTACTTATCACTGACTTGTTTGGAAAAGCTTTTTCTGAGTAATGACCTGCAGCTGACTTTTCTCTGAGGTCTATGAACTTGTGTGTGTGTGTGTGTGTGTGTGTGTGTGTGTGTGTGTGTGTGTGTGTGTGTGTGTGTGTGTGTGTGTGTGTGTGTGTGAGTGATGGGAGTCCAGAATGCAGTGTTCTGTCCTGAGATAAAACACAGAACATTTAAAACCCTCTTCACTGCCTCGTGGTTGTTTTGGTTCACACACTCGCCAAATATTTTCTTCTTCCAAAAGTTTTTCATCACTAATTACTTACTCTTTGACTCTTTGGTGTGTGTGTGTGTGTGTGTGTGTGTGTGTGTGTGTGTGTGTGTGTGTATCTCTGCATTTGTCATTGGGTGGAACAACGAACAGGCACAGTGACCAGCCAGTGACGCAAGACCCAAGTCATTCAGAGTCTTGCATCCTGTGACACACACACACACACACTAAGATCCACTTCTTTCTTCTTACACAAACACAAACACACACACACACACACACACACACACACAAACCCGCTGGTGTGTGTAAATCACCGGTGACACATGTACTTCTTTTTTTACACAAACGTGCACACACACACACACACACAAAGTAGTGTGTGTTTAGACTAGGTCACCATCCTATATGGAGATACAGATCACTGTTTTGCTTCCCGAGCATGATGAAGGGGTAATTATATTTAACCAGAGAGAAAACAACATAGGGAAGGGTGTGTGTGTGTGTGTGTGTGTGTGTGTGTGTGTGTGTGTGTGTGTGTGTGTATCTGAGCGGGGGTGGGCAGGGGGGGGCTTCAAGGCCTTTCTCTTTGTGGGCCAACCAACCGGCTGACTGACCAGGAGTGTAGCTAGTAATTATGGGGCCTGAGCACAGGGGGTGACTCTGGGCCCCCCAACCCCCCCCCACACCACCATCACTTCATCTATGACAACCTCATCTATGTCTACCTCATCTATGTCTACCTCAAACACACCTCCACACGTTCATTTACTGATCAGTTATCAGACACATGCCTGATTAAAATGATGTTGTTTTTTTTATGCTAACCTGATACCGCTAATCATCCGTCATAACCAAACCATGTTTAAAATATATCTGGGGTGGGGGGGGGGGGGGGGCAGTTTTATTTTAGTCTGCACAGGAAAAAGCGAGCCAGATGTGATTCCTGTGTTTGATAGATAACACAAGACAACAGCTCATAGTTTGGAGAAAGCCTCATTTGTTTGCAGTTTTGTAGATTTCAACCGAATCGTGTTTCGAAACCAGAGAATAAACCTATAAACTACTATAAATATTCACTTGAGGACCATAAAAGCCATTTCAGTCCAGCTTCTTTACGAGCCCGGTGTAGTCAGGACCCCTACCGCCCCGCCACGACGTCCCGGAGACAGACAGATGTTATGTGTTTCTCCAGGGCGGTGGTGGTGGTGGAGGCTTGTATGTTTGTGTCTGATTCAAAAAATCTAACTCCACCACCGACCACCACCACCCCCAACACGCCTCGTCAGTCGGTGTGTGAGGACATACGACAGCGTCTGCCTCGCTTGTCCTCGGCGTTGTGTTTTCCTTTGGGTCTGGAAGTGGACGAATTGCTGCTCAGCCACTTTGTCTGTGGCCTGAGTTCCTGAGGTTCAGCTTCAGGCCGGAGCGCTCAAAGGTTGTCTGATATGTGGTTGTGTGAAACATGAAGGCAAAGGAGACCTGGCTAATAAGAGATATATAGGTGGTTGGATCCAGGCAGTAATCATTGATGTAGTTCATAAAACGTAACTCAATACAAGATCAGGTTTAGTCAACGTACAAATGTACATTTTTCCAGCGTATTAAAGGAACCGTCCACCCACTCATATTGTTATTCCAGGACTTATTTTAAGTGTTGTAATTTACTTTTTTGTTGTACCCACATTCCCTCAACCTGCCTCGTCTACTTCTACTTCAGTTAGTGATTTCCTACATTTCCCAGAATGCCTTTCCCAACCCCCAACCCCCAGAGAACCGGCATGAACTCGTTGCATCTAACTGTGGGTTATACATGCAGGTGGAGCGACCATGAGCAGCTCATCCCTGTCAGCATGTCTTGTAGCTGCATTGCATTCTGGTCTGTCTTGGCTGCTGCATTGCATTCTGGTCTATCTCCTACTGTCGGTGGAGAAATTGGTCTCTCTCCTCTCCTCCGATGGATTTCTCTTGATTCTCTTGATATGATTGTTGATCGTCGGTCTAGAAAGAAGCCCTTGCTCTTTGATTCTGATTGGCTGAATCCAAAACGTCACCCAGGAATGTAAGCTACATTGCCAATAGCTGTTTTTAAGTGTTAAAGTGTTTTAGGGCAGATCTGTCCTTGAAACCAGGAGCAATAAAATCAGAATCATATTTACTAAATATAGTGACAGGCAGGAGTGAAACGTATTCAAAGCTCCTTGTGTCAGAACAAGATGAAAAAAGCTGACGATAGGATGGAGGAGGAAAAGGGGCAAGGTGAGGAGAGGAAGTAAGGATGCATATAAGTATGTGAGAGAAAGGATGAGGGAGGCTGGAGGAGGGGGGGTAAATGGAGGGAGGGGTTGGGGGGTAAAACAGGATGAATATTTCGCAGACAGAAAGAGGGGATGTCTTTCCAGGAAATTACTTTCACAGTGTGAAATGTTGAAACCATTTCCAGCGCAAGTCGTTTCCAAAACTCTCTGCTTGATCCCGCCGTGAACCGAAACATATTCTCACGTGAAACAAGAAATATGTGCAGGTAAAGAGCGTAAGTAGATAAGTACCATAAGTAACGGTGTGTACAAGCCAAGCCTCCATCCCACCTTGTGCAGTAACACTGGGCTCATGTGTCCCGTGTCCCCGTGGCGGGAGGTTGGACACTTCGCCTGCCAACCGACTATTTTTATAAAGTATCGTTCACACTTTCAAACACAACCGGATTCAATTCAACTTCTCACTCCAGCTAATATCCTAATTTTATTGGAGTACCGGTTACTAAATCCCGCCCCTCCGTCCTGACCTGCCCCCGCCACCAGGCTGTTTTGCGTTAGGCCTCTCCAACCTCGGCGGCCCGTCCACTAATTTGACTCCTAGAATAACAGAAGCTACTGTGTTTTTAAGTCTGGAACCAAATGTCTGTCTGGGGAGTCTGCAGTGGACACAGGTGCTCTCTCTCTCTCTCTCTCTCTCTCTCTCTCTCTCTCTCTCCAGGGTTTTGGTAGAGAGTCATGTCTTTTGGAGGGACTGTTTCCGTAGCAGCAAAATCTTGGCCAGACAGAAAAGATCCCCAATGTCTTGTTTTCCTGAAGTCTGTTTCCTGACCCGATCACTCACTCGTCACGTTTCAGTCTGAAGTTGCAGGTAACGTCCCGCTGAGCACCAGACTTCAGTCTTCCCAACGCCGTCGCGTCTTTAGCGCTCATATCGCCCCGTTTTAGACCAAGCAGTAAATACAGTATGAGATATTTAAACACTGCAGAAACAGCTGTAAATATCAGAGGTATGCACCAGAGAAGTCCATATGTAGAAGATAATGCTTTCATTTTCATAGGCGTCTACTAAACTTTCACTTTTAAACTCTATGTAGCCTCATTTTAGTCCAGTTCAAATACCAGGCTTATAAAAGACAGCTCGGTGAGGAGCGCCTTTTTTACGGTACGATAAGACGGGGGTGATGCTCAGATGTTTCTTCATGTGTTCTCAACTGGTATGAACACTAGAGAAGAGCAGACAAGTCCATCATGGTAGATCAAGTTACTGGAACCAGGTTGGTTTGGACTCTCTGACCTGGTGGGACGACAGGTCACCAAAACGAACGGAAACAAACCAAATACCAGAAATGCAACAGACGTCAACTTTTCCACTCTGGCTCAGACCAAAGAAAACAAACTGCTTTCTTGCCAGTCCATATGATACACTGTGAACCGTTGAGTCTTCTGCTGGAAATCCCCCCTGATCCCTGGTTTCATTTTAAACCCCGCCTCCTCCTGGCTCCACCCCACCCTCCTTCCTCCCTCCAGCCCTCGGCGCCTCCCACACGCCCACCTCCATCCACCCATCGGTCCACATTCACACGTATCCGAGCGCACACATGCATAAATATGGCTCTTTCCGACGTCGGGCCGGGGTGCGACGCTGATTAGCTTCCTGACTGGCCGGCGGCGGGTTTCTCCCAGAGAGCCGAGCGGCGGGCGGGGAGCCGTGGCCGGGGGTGTTTGTTTGGACTGTGTCCTTGTTTCCGTGAATTCTGACCTGGCAGGAAGCGTGGCGGGGAGACGGGACAATGGGCTATTGTGAGGCCGCACTTTATGTCCATGTGAGGCTAAAACAGGAAAACGCACTGAGACAGACACACACACACACACACACACACACACACACACACACAGTCAGACAGACCTTATTATGTTTGTATTACTATACTTGTGAGGACCTTAATTTAATTACATTAATTCCCTAACGCACTAACCCTAACCTTAACTATCACCACTATAGGCAACCTTTACCTTAACCTTTACCTTAACCTTAACCTTTACCTTAACCTTAACCTTTACCTTAACCTTTACCTTTACCTTAACCTTAACCTTTACCTTAACCTTAACCTTAACCCTAAACTTTACCTTAACCTTTACCTTAACCTTTACCTTAACCTTAACCTTTACCTTAACCTTTACCTTTACCTTAACCTTTACCTTAACCTTAACCTTAACCTTAACCCTAAACTTTACCTTAACCTTTACCTTTACCTTTACCTTAACCTTAACCTTAACCTTAACCTTAACTTTTACATTAACTCATATTTCTGTCCTTGTGAGGACATTTACTCCTCATACAAGAACACACACACACACACACACACACACACACACACACACACCCACATACACACTATACTACACAGTGGGGTTCAGCCAATAACGGTTTTGAAGGCCGATATCGGTGTTTTGAGACTGAAGTCACTGATAGCTGATATTTTATTTTGTTTTTTTGATTGTTTTTTTTTGGTATTATATTTTAAATTTGACCATTTTCATGCCAAAATTAACCAAAAGTATTCACCCAGAATTCACCCAGAGTGGTATTCCTGTCAGGGTGGAAAGTCTCTGAAGCACTTTGACCACCATGGACACTACAACTGAAACCAGACTGACTCTTCTCTGGGTAGCCGCTCCTCAAGGCAGGGTGACCCACCCTGACTGGCTGTTATGTCGGTCTAACCCCCCCCCCCCCCACCCCCCCCAGCACAGAAAACAGCGTTGCTCTGTCACATACCTCAGATCTGTAAATAGCCTCCCTTCCTCCCTTCCTCCCTTCCTCCAGATCTTTCCCCTCCTTTCCCTCTTTTTGTTGCCTCTCGAAAGCCGTGGATCATCCGCTTTCATCTGCCTTGAAAGGTGACATGGCCCAGTTCACAGGCTGTGGTGGTCAGGCATCTAAGGTAGATGTGTGTGTGTGTGTGTGTGTGTGTGTGTGTGTGTCTGTGAATCTGAAGGTGTGATAACAGAGCAGTGGAGCTTACATAAACTGTAATGTGTGTTTACTCAGTTTAAGCCACCGGTGTGTCACATCCAAGACCCTGAGGATAGCGTGTGTGTGTGTGTGTGTGTGTGTGTGCGTGCGTGTGTGTGTGTGTGTGTGTGTGTGTGTGCGTGTGCGTGTGCGTTGTGAGGAATGTCCATGTCTGACCTTTCTGGTGTTTGTGTATGGATGACTGGCCTAAAAGATTGACCCTATGTGTGCTGGTTCAGCGCCTGGCTTCACTCACACCTACACACACACACACACACACACGCACACACACACACACACTCCACAAACACGCCTCTTTTCTGAAGGACGCCCATGCACAACAACCCCAATCATACTAACCAACAAACATGTGAAACATCCGCGATGTGTGTTTGGACATATTTGTCAACGAGCGGACGCCAGATCCTCTCCGGGCGGCGGCGGCGTCACCCCGGTGTAATTGATACTCGACACGTTGGGCTGAGAGGCATCTTAATGACTGTGTGCATTCGTGGCAGTAGGTTTTTCGAAGTGTGAAAATAGCAGTGTGTGGTCAGTCGCTGTGTGGAGGGCTAGACTACAGACCGGGTTTCTATTTCGGAGACGTCTACCAGCTGAGAGCGACTGCTATAGGATGCTAGCAGTCTCTGGTGGCGGTGTTTCCGCTTCAATGCCAATACTGTAAGTAATTGGTTCAGTCTGGTCGAGGTTGTAGAAGCCCCCCCCCCCCCCCCCCTTCATGCATCTAACGCCTCCCAACGGACCGGGTACCAGACCGTGGCCTCGCAGGAGAGACGACGATGCTTCCAAAGATGTTTCCTGTTGGGAGTGCAGCAGGCGTGCAGTAAGAAGTGGGACGTCTACACTAGCTCGACAGTTTCCATCCAACCATCAAGCAAATGAAATAAAACGTGAATATGTGTGTTTCCATCAGCTGGTTTGAAGTGAATGAACAGCAAAACAAAAAGAGAAAAATGGTTCTTTAGCGTCAAATAAAGAAATGTCCTTACGATGGGCCCTTATATAATCACAATAACACTAACTCTCATTTAAGAGCCTTTCAGAGTATCCAAGGCACTCAGCAACAAGAAGGAAGAAGGAGAAAAACTAGACGAAAGGTCCAACAATAAAACTATATATATATATATATATATAGTATATATATATATATATATGGACATTTCTGGGAAGTTGTAGATATTTTACAGACATTTCAGAAAGTTTTTGAAACTGAGTCGATAGCAAACTGCAGCGTTAGAGAGCTCTGAGCAGCCCAGATGACTTCAACAGTAATGACCCATGCTGCTCCATCGCTCACCCTCTTCCACCATAACTCTCTTTCTCCTCTCTTTCATCCTTCTCTCCTTCTCTCTCTCTTTCTCTCTCGTCGTCTTTTTCTGTGCTGCTGCTGTGATTGCCTGTCTCCTCGTGGCCCGATGCCCAGCCACCACTGGGTAGCATTCCTCACCCTGGGCCTACGGGAAGAGAGGGAGGAGGGAGGAGGGAGGAGGAGGAGGAGGACGAATGGAAGGAATGAGAGAAAAGAAAAGAGCAAAAGAGAGAGAGAGAGAGAGAGAGAGAGAGAGAGCACCACAGCAGGTCTCCTTATATAGAGTCTGATGTTATATAGCGGCTCCACTCTGCCGTGACCTCGCTGAGGAGGTGAAGACTCTCCATGTTTTAGATGGAGCCGGCTGACCATAAACCTGCTCTGTTTATAGTCACGTCCACTCACGGCACTGCTCGTTACGACACACGCAGGCAGGCCGCAGGACGACCGCACAGTCCGACCGTACGGAGGCCTGTGGCATGCACACACACACACACACACACACACACACACACAGGGGCTGCCTTGTTTGCACAGTGGAGCGAAGTGCCAGGTCTTGGAGGTGAGTTACGACGCCGGTGCTGCCGAGGTGCAAAAATAAGAAAAGGTTTTGCTGAGGAAGCAGAAGGGACTCCGCCCTGCCCTCCGGCTCCTGTTTCTCCTAGGCACCTCCATTTGTGTGTGTGTGTGAGCTTTGAGGCATGTGAGCGTGTGTATGCATACATGCGTGTGTGTGTGTGTGTGTGTGTGTGTGTGTGTGTGTGTGTGTGTGTGTGTGTGTGTGTGTGTGTGTGGCAGCTCCACTGGGAGCTGCTGGCAGATGGAGCAGTCAGACTGTGGGTATACAGGGACGGATAAAGTTTGGCTCAGCCTGAAACTCAAGCCACACTGGAGCCACGCATACAGTCGCTTTCTCTTCTTCATCCTCTCTCTCTCTCTCTCTCTCTCTCTCCTTTCTCTTTTTCATCCTCTCTCTCTCTCTCTCTCTCTCTCTCTCCTTTCTCTTCTTCATCCTCTCTCCTTTCCTTTTTCATCCTCTCTGCTTTTTTCATCCTCTCTCCTTTCTCTTTTTCATCCTCTCTCTCTCTCCTTTCTCTTCTTCATCCTCTCTCTCTCTCTCTCTCTCTCTCTCCTTTCTCTTCTTCATCCTTTCTCCTTTCTTTTTTCATCCTCTCTCCTTTCTCTTTTTCATTCTCTCTCTCTCTCCTTTCTGTTCTTCATCCTCTCCTTTATTTCATCCTCTCTCCTTTCTTTTTTCATCCTCTCTCTCCTTTCTCTTCTTCGTCCTCTCTCCTCCTTTTGAAGGGGGTAAGAAGTACTCCAACGAGTTGTAACATATATACATATACATATATTGTAACATAACTAGTTACTTTTTAACAACAAGTACCAAAGGAAAGTAACTAATTCCTTTTGACAGTAACTTTCCCCAACACTGCCCCAGCCGGCCTCCATCCATCTGGACTGGTGGGATGTACAAGGCCTCCAACGATCTCACGCCAGGATATGACACGTGCTCAGAAATACAACATGATGTACAAACAAGACACAAACACATGAGAAGCGTTTTCAGAGTAGCGGTAGTCTGGAGGTCCTGGAGGTCCTGGAGGTACCTTCACCCCCAGACTGGTCCAGTGGGAACAGTAGTGGTGGTACTGGAAGCTAAAAGGATGTAACTGCATGAATGTGAAGCTTTGCAGGAAAAAGCGGTCAACTTTGCTTCGGATAAAGGTTGAAAGAAAGATAAGACAGGAGACTGAAGGACTGAAAACCAACCAACTAGCACATAAAAAACCTGATAAAATATTTGATATAATAATAAAATAGAATAATATTTGATAGGACAATGAAAGAAAACAAGAACGGCTCATTGGATTGATGCTTCCTTTCCTTTATTCTACCTGACAAAAACTAGATTTGACTAGACGTTGTGAAGTTGACCAAAGTATATTTTCCTTTATACATCCCAAACAACAGATGTTTTTCATCCAAAGCATCTTACAGCACCACAAATGCATTCTTTTTTTTTCTTGCATGGAAGGATCCCTAACCCTGGCAGCGCTGGTGCCGTGCGCCTCCTCAGGACCGCAAAACGAAAAACAATGTCTTCAGTAATCAGAGTTTCGCCGTTCTTTCCAACTCCGTGTGCAATAAAATGTATTGTCAGACTCACAGCGATCGGCCCAGCGGGGTATTAGGCAGATGGAAAGTGAGGCCGGCCGCTGATCATCTGCTGGCTGCTCACAAAGCTTTTACATCGGAGTCTGGAAAGACGCTGCAATAGTCTAACCCAAGATATCTGGAAGTATTTACAACGTTGTATAATTAGATCAGTGGGTTTAAGGCTGCAGTGGAAAATATTCACAGCATCATGTAATGACAGAGAGAGAGAGAGAGAAGAGGGAAGGACCGGCGGGACGTGCACTCACAAAACGTGCGCACGTTATGCCATCGCCAGCTAATACCACACGGCTTAAGTTAATTAGAGAATGGAAAGGCATGAGAGTCGCGCCTCCTCCAGAAGATGACCCGTTACAGCGTTAAGCGTGTACACAGTGTTTAGTCTGGCCCCCCGCTGGGTCGCGTCCCCTGACCCCACCAGGTCACCAGATCACCAGATCACCAGATCCCCTCTGAACATCATCATAGGGCTGTTTATCTCTGAGACGCGAGTACCAGGACCATCTATCCATCTAGAGTACCTCGGTCTGTCTGTCCATCCCTCACTCCATCCAGGGGTCAGTCTCCACCAACAGGAGACGTCTTTTTCATCAGTGCACACTCAGACAGACTGGACTGGCATTTCCTGTGGGCGGGGCCAGAGAGCAGAGACATTGTTGGGCCCGGCACCTCCACTTCCTGTCTGTTCGCACGCCAGTGAAAGACTTTCTGAGTCTCATTTACGTTTTAGGCCTTTAGTTGACGCTGTTACCCACGGCGACTTCCGATGAGTTCAGCAGCACTTTAAGGTTAAATTCCTACATCACAAATACTGAAAGCGAACAATAGTGGGGAGTGCAGGGTGAAGGTCTTAGCGCCCAACAGATCCTGTGACTCCAGCATGATCCTGTAAGATAGAGACGTAATGTAATGAGAGATAAGAGTGAAGGAGAGGTGGAAAGGGTTTCACAGCAAGTAGAGGAGGAAGATATGGAAGATGGAGTATTGATTATTTATTGCACGAGTTTTCATTAGTGACTCAGTTTCTCCCCTATTGCTCCTCAGCCTCCAGTATGCATGTTGTCTCATCTTATGCTTGAAATCAAGCTTGAAAACATCATAAAAGCGAGGTGCGACTGTGTTTTCAGAGCTAGTTGTCATTTCTCCTTGACCTCGCTCACCGAGTAGCACCAGAAAAACCAAGACTAAATTACAAAGAAAGAAATAAGGTTTCATTCTCCACACAATCTGAACATGACCGTGGTGTTTCTCAGCCTCGGTGAGGGGAAAGTACCGAAGTCTCACAGCTCAGCCATAAATCCTTCCTGCATCAATAACATGTCACCTCACCACAGCGGATAGAGGAAGACAGGAAGCTTCCTCGGGGCTCCTCCTCTTATTTCTCTCCTCAGCTCCTCATCTCCCTCTCGATATTTACTGTCATGTCTTCTTCTCGGTTCCGTGACTGGAATGCTGTGTATTCCAGGCCTCCCATGCCAGTGTATGGTTTCCTGTGATATGCTGTGTGTGTGTGTGTGAGCTGGTGTTACAATCAGCTGCTGTTCTCCCAGGAGTCAACAGCTGCACCAAAGTGTTGGTATTCAACAACTGTACCCATATGTGAGAGGAATGTGGGGGTGTATGTGGGGTGGGTGGGGTGTTGACCGGAGGGGGGTGGGGCTTCATTTTATACACAGACAACGATTAGATGATGTTGATGATGTGATGACAGGACAGTTAAAAACATTTCCTCTCCTCTCCAACCTCCAAGTTCATAAATCAATTATATTTTCAGAAAAGTATTAGTTTATGATTTTTTCCTCTCCTTTAAAAGACCCCATCTTCACATAACTCACATCAATCACGGTCAAGTTTATGTCAGCCTTAGAGGTGGGTAAACTCTACCGCTAGCGTCCTGACGGCCCATAGAGCTGTAACTGGTCCATAAATATGGCTGTTAAATGCTGTTGAAACGTTTTATGCACAGTGTGTTATTATTTTATCCCTGTTGGTTTTTCTATGACAATAACAGTTCTGGGAGTGTGTGGTGTATTGGTGTGTGTTCCTACTGCCCCCTAGTGGTGGACTGAGAAACAATGGTGAACAAGACAAACCGGTCACCAGTAAAATAAAACCTTCCATCAGCGTATTTATTCAACTCATCTTCATTAACAGAAACAAAGCTCCGCCTCTTTGAAGCAGTTTACACACACACACCAACACCAACAACAACAACAACAACAACAACAACAACAACTAAACTAAATCTGAAAGCATTTGACCATCCTGTTCGGTCCTTGAAAACACCTTGAAGAGTCTCTGGAGGTGTAGAGGTCATTTTCACACCACTCATTGATCACTATGTGGACCCTCTTTGTTTTCACACAGGGAATACAGAAGTGCAATCTGTTCAGCATACTCGAATCCTGACCTGTGGGGAGAGGACCTAAATGTTAAAAGGTGCTATATTGTAGGAATTTCAATTTATGTACGTATATGATCAAACATGTTTAATTAATTAATTCTTTAATTTGATTTTGTTTGAGTGGTTCAATTTAAAGTTTTAGCATTTTCAAGAATCCACCTTTTTTCCAGGCTGTTTCAGACAAACTCCAGTAAACGCATCACAACTGTACTCGGTCCTGATTGGCTCCCTCAGACTTCCTGAAATCCGACCAATCAGGCCAGTTTGCAGAAAGCCTCCACTCGGCAGGTTTACCTCATTTGAATTAGAGGAGCTGGTGTTGTCTATTGCCCGACTTTGTGTTTGGTGCAGCTTTAACTGTTATTCAATAATATAGTGTGCTGTTCTGTGGTCTACTTGAGGTGCCACCATGACCTACGACCCCTTGGCCCTCCGCTCACCGTCCAGGCGTCTCCAGGATCAGAGGGATGTTGTCCAGTCTGGGCTCGTTGACGATGTCTCGGAACGCCGAGATTCCAATGTGACCCTTCCCGATGTCCTCGTGGCGGTCGAGGTGGCAACCCAGCTTACCTGCAAACCACACAGACACACAGACAAGGTCACAAACCAGTCTATCTCAAGAGGTTACCTAAGAAGGCTGTTTAGTCCAATTCCCTAATATTTCCTCTTGGTTTCTTCTTTCTGAACTTGTCCAATAGGGTCTACGTAGCAACCACAAGGTCAACAATATAACAGGGGGACTTTCTGCAACACATAGTATTCCTGTCTACTAAATAATTCCTAGCTTTAATAATTTGCTAGCTTCTTTTCGTGAGACACCAAATAAAAATAGTGACAAGCTTAATAAATAAATACATAATCCACCTGAAATAAAAGATACAGTAAGTAGAACTATTAATACTTTGAATTCAATCAAACATACATTTTCTGTTTAACTGCAACAAGTTGAGAATATTAAAGTTAAAGAAAAAAATAAGAACAATTTTGAGAACTTTGCTTCCAAGAATTCCATTTATTTTTTTCTTAGGATGAAAAAGTTAAGAAAATGCTTTTATGCTTTTTTTCCTACTATTTTGATGAATAACAACTTAACTTTAACATTTAAAAAAATAATAATAGTTGTATGAGCAATTGGTGAAAACGACCCCAGGAGGGTTTTTTTCCCCCCATCAATCATCTGTATTAGCAGGTAAAGTACAGTCATGAGAACGCCCCCGCCCCCCCCCCCCCGAAAAAAAACAACAACAACAACTTCTAAGTGTACAATAAGTCATTCAAATAATCAATAATCTCCTGTAACTTGTGTATGAAGTGTTTTTAGTGTGAGAATATTTCCTGCGATACCTTTGGAGTCGTTGAGATGGACGGCTCTGAGGAAGTGGAGCCCCACCTCCTGATCAAACTCCTCCAGCATCGCCTTCACTCCTCCCTCTGCAGCCAGGTCGTAACCTGGCAGGACAGGAGTTCAGTCTCATGCAGGACCAGAAAAACAACAACACGACGGACCCATGTCAGGCTTCAGCCGCTCACCTGCTGAGAAGGCGTGGCAGGTGTCCAGACACACTCCGACCCTGGTCTGGTCTCTCACCTTGTCTATGATGCTCCTCAGCTCGGAGAACTTACCGCCCACGGTGTTGCCCTGACCGCTCATGTTCTCCAGCACTGACCGCATGGGAAACACAACAGGTTGGTTCCTAAAGCTTGATGACAATTCTCTTGTTCTTGTCACATCAGTGGCATTTTGGGTACAACTTCCATGACTTTTCCAAGACTATTCCATGACGTATCGCACAATTTTCATGACCGATATTTGTCAGTCTATGTTGCAGGTGGATCAACAAGCAGCCAAGACGTTGGAATAAAGATTATCAACAGATTTCCAAAGTTATGTGCACATTTCCACGACCTTTCCCATCCCTGGAAAATACCTTGTTATTATGTTTTAATTCCAATCCCCTGCAGGAGCCTGTAGTCCGCTCCATGAATCAAAAGTAATTTCTGCCTATTAGCTCAAACGGTCAAAATATATGTGTTAATAAATTCAAAACACTGGGAGTATATTTCAGTGTGCTTGGTTACCCTCCAAGTTTTTACTTCACGACATGGCAGCTCGCCAGCAAAAACTAAAATGATGCTCTGCTGCCTGATTTTGAATATTATGGTCGTGCAGCAATAAATCATTAAACCCCAAGTGGGATCAAACCTGTATATCATAGACAAAGTTCAACAAATTCAACTGGAGGTGATGAAGACACTAATTTGCACTTTAGATGTGCTTTAGTTGAGTCGAGCCACTGAGAGACGTCACTAAAACACCTGCAGGCACATACCAGTCTTTTCTGCTTCTCTTCAGCTATCAATAAAAAATAAAAATAAATCACCTGTAACCACAGAAGGCGTCTGCCGGTGAGCGTGGTTAATGGCCGTCGCTATCTTGTCCACGCACTGTTCAGTGGTGATGGAGCCCAGAGACGAGCCGGGGTGGAAGTTGTAGAGGCCGAGGCCCAGGGCGCTGCAGCGACTCAGCTCATCCACCAGCAGGGCCTGGCTCTTCTCAAACACATCTGGGTGGAACATGGTACACACACACCACAGGACATGGTCAAACGAGAGCACAGGACCTCGCTGGCAAGATGGAAGAACCAAAAAGATCAGACAAGGATGTGTCACTGAGAGGAGGAGAGCGATGGAGAGAGGATAGGGTCAAGGGGGATCAGTGATGGAGAATGAGTGAGACAAAGGGGTGAGTCTTTCAGCCCTCCATCCATCTCACTAGCTAACAAACCCTCTTTGGGAGATCCACAGTTCATCAGGTAGGATCCGTGAGGCAGTATGTGAGCTGGGTCGAACCCTTGCAGGGCGCACTGCTCCTGAAACCTGGCGGCGGCCGTCAGGTCCAGCGCCGGCCTCTTCCACGACCGCTGGGAGCCCAGGAACAGGGCAAAACTACGGCCACCCATCTCTGTGCAGGACACCACCGCTTTCCATATCCCACCTAGGGGGCAAGACAAGTTAGGAATGATAGCAAGCCACAACTTTCTATCAAACTCTGCAGTGCAACTGTGATTGCGTGTGACTGTATTTGCATGTGCAACTACAGGAAATTACCTTGAATGCCAACATGAGCCCCAATGTATTTCTTATTCCCATGGTCTCCCCTTCTTCTCTCCTTTTCTTCAGCATCCTCTCCCTCCTTCTCTCCTTCCACTGCCTCCTCGGTTTTCCTTTTCTTTGCTGCTCTCCTTCTTGGACCCATGCTATTAAATGCTGCAAAATGTTCTACCAGGCTCTTTTCTGAGATGCCCTGCCACTTGCTGCTGAAAACGACAGCGGGAAGAGGGTGGTCCAACCTGCAAGGCGTAGACAGATGTGCTAATGTTAAAGCTCAAAAGTTTCTGAAGGTCAAAAAGCGTGTTTTATGCATCCCTCCTGACAGCGGCTAGCCAGTCACAGAGCTTCCACGCAGCTGCCACAGGCTCGCTATTGGAGATGCTTCATGCTGAGCAGCAAAATGGCCGACCGTCAACCAACTGACTCCACAGCGCTTTGAAATTCAAAATTCTGCACATTAGGTTTACACTATCACAACGTTAGTACTTATTTACAAATCGGTAGCTTGTTGTTAAGAGTATATTTCATTATCCGACACTTACTTGATTACCCGCTCAGGCGTCGCCTGTTCTCGTAGCCGCGACGAATGCCTCAAAAAGCTAAAAGAAAAAATCGCACTGAAGCACTTTAGCAGGCTAGCTAGCACGCTAGCTGTTCTTCATATGTGATTCCTGAGGTGAGTAGACTGATACGCGCAATATTTAACACATTTGCAAATCATTTTACCATTGGGTTATGTATACGCATGTCTACGGGTTACACAATCAACAATTTATCTAAGATATTTGGTGATCCAATGCAGTGCAAAAATACCAGTGCGCTAGCCAAGCTAACGCCGTTAGCCAGCAGGAGTACTAGTAGTGTCAGTGAGTAACTTGGCTAACGCTAGATAGCATTAGCACTGAGATAGCATTTGTGACTGCGCGTTAGCAGAGGTACCAGGGCTCGGTGTATTTTCTGTCAAGGACCGTTGTGTACACAAATCAGCGTCATGCCAAACTGGTTGACAGTTAGTTGATCTGGGGTTAGTAGGATTTGTTTGTTTTTTTGGTTTTTTTTTGTGCGCTAACGTTACGTGCTGTTCAATGCTTGCGTGTTTCCAAAGTGATGCTAAGGTAACTAGTTGCTGCTTTGCAAACACCACTCGTCAATGTTAATCATCAATCGATTGTTTTAGCTCAACAGCTGCTAGTAAACTTGATGCTAGTGTTAACTTTGCAAGGGCAGGAATAACTGGTCATTTCATATATTGTACGCAGTGCACGTCTGTTCTGCATCTTAAAGTTATCTGCTTGTGTTTTCGCGAACGCATATCCATCTTAGCTGGCCGTGGGTCAGATCTTCTAACGCTGTAGTAGATTAGCTTGTTATATTGCCGACGAGACACCAGGTAGCTAGGTAACTGCAGTGTCTGAAGGGCAGATGGAAACGCCGAAGTCACATCTGACGGCTCGTATCACACCTTAAAAAAAAAAAAAAAAAAAAGCTCTGTGGCTTTCCGATGCGCCAGGCCTGAGGTCAGTCAGTCTGCCTCGGGATGCCAGGTTGAGGTGCGTTTTCCGCGTATGCTGCCTGCTGGATGAGTTCTACCGTTGAATCGAAACTGGAAGACACAGGCACTGCCAGGTCTGAACAGCTAGGACAGGTTAGGTGTTTAACATGTCTGCTGTCTTCAGAGTTAACAAATCGACATTTTAGACCCAGCAAGCTTGATTACGACTTACATTCATATGTTGGGTAACCTAATGACAATGCAATATTTGCTGCCTGAAGAGATGGATAGAGAGGATGTGCGGGTAGGTAGGTTCGTGGGTGTATGCTTTCTTGTTCCACAGCTCCTATAGCTGGTAAAGATCCACATCCTCACATATTCTCACATTCCACCACAGAAATAACACATAGAGATGCACAGGTTTCAAAATTTGAAGTTGTCACTTGTTGTGGTTAACATAACTGCACAGAGCTTTCTTAAAATCAAGCACTAGCCCTTCAGTCTACTGACAAGACATAGCTGACCACAGCCCTCCCCCTATGCAAACTGTACCAGGGTTGAAGTAAAGCAGGCGATCGGCTTACAGTTTTCTGCATGCTTGTGATGAGGATAATTACCGTGTTTGTTGCCCACGTGCCCTGCAATATTCTTGGCTGGAGGACCTGATGGCTGATTCATCCTTTCAAGCATGCAGTCCACTGTAGCTCATGCACATTGATGGAAGGCCACGTAGCGGCTGTGATGTTGCCTTGTGCTGCCCTGATTTGTGCTGCTTTTGCTATGACCACTGTTAGCCCGTGTTGTGTTACAGATAAAAGTCACTGGCTATACAAAGAAACGTGACTAAACGGTGAATGTGTAACCAAATGTTGAAGTGTCCTTTCCCCCTGCTTCCAGAAAGGAGTATCAGGACAGGAGCAGTAGTTCATGGAAGACAAGAAAAGGAAAAAAGACGACAAAAGGAAAAGGGAAACCTCTCAGAAGGTGAGCATGTTCGTGCTTTATCCAGTTACTGTTTAGGCTCCCTCAGTAATAGTCTTATTCATCTGTGTAGGTGTGCTAGCTGGGTGGGGTTTGAGTTGGCAGCGGTAATGGCTGGTTTTCAACACTGAGATTGAAGTTCGGGCCAGGTTACCTTTTTATATCAAAGATAACCGATGCCATTAGTGTGTCCATTAGTTATGTAAGAGCTTTCTTGGATGATGGCATCAGTTCAACAGCCCTGTTAGAGCATTCATGTGCATGGTGAAGTGTAGGTTTCTGGAGAACCAGATAAGGGGCGTTGTGAATGTCTGAGCATCTTATCTCCACAAGCAAAGTCATAGGACTCCAGACTAACCTTTTCTACCAGAACTGTGGTCCAGAGACGACGTCGCACATAATATGTTGGAATATGTTGCCTGTCAAAGTCATTCTGGTGTATCAGTTGGATAAATGTGCAGAATGCTACTGAAGCAGGCTGTATTAGACAGTTCATTTCACATCCTCTTTTGGTTTGCCATCAGTCAGTGCTGAAGAGTTCAAAACTATCTCAAATGATTACGTGTATTCTCATTTGTCATGTCACTAATTTTAGTACTTCTGAATCGATTTCTGATTCAGAAATACTAAAACAAAATGATTCTGGCCCTACAAAGTTCTCTCACTTATCTCTCACTCAGAAGTCATAAATGGGTCTTTTTGGTGCATTCAGGTGCTTATGAAATATAACAAAATGGAAGCTATAACAAATGCATTGTTTTATTTTCGAAATTAAGTGGCACAGAACTACTTTGTGCTGCAGCAACAGAATGTGGAGGATAAAAATGTCAAGTATATATTTGTTCAGTATTAATCATTCATATAGAATAACAATAACATGATATATGTTGGCATATGTTGTTATTATTATTATTATTATTATTAATAACCTGAGAGATTATTATTATTTACCTGAGATAGATTATTATTAATCTGAGATAGATTATTATTATTAACCTGAGATAGATTATTATTATTAATCTGAGATTTATTATTATTATTGTTATTATTAATAACCTGAGATAGATTATTATTATTTACCTGAGATAGATTATTATTAATTTGAGATAGATTATTATTCGATTATTATTAATCTTAGATAGATTATTAGATTATTATTAACCTGAGATATATTATTATTAACCTGAGATAGATTATTATTAATCTGACATAGATTATTATTATTAACCTGAGATAGATTATTATTAACTGATATAGATTATTATTAATATGAGATATATTATTATTAACCTGAGATAGATTATTATTAATTTGAGATAGATTAGATTATTATTATTAACCTGAGATAGATTATTATTAATCTGAGCTCGATTACATTATTATTAATCTGAGATAGATTACATTATTATTAACCTGGGATATATTATTATTAATCTGAGTTAGATTATTATTAGATTATCATTAACCTGAGCTAGATTATCATTAATTTGATATATATTATTATTAACCTGAGATAGATTATTAACCTGAGATAGATTATTATTAATCTGAGATAGATTATTATTATTAACCTGAGATAGATTATTATTAATCTGAGATAGATTATTATTATTAACCTGAGATAGATTATTATTAACCTGAGATAGATTATTATTTACCCATTACAGGTTGTTTCATTTCATTCATTATTTCCATTCGGCTGTTTTGTTCGAACTGTGATCAAGTGAAACACATTTAATTCAATGATTTTCTGCTTTGGGTTTTGTCGGCTAATTCATCCGTTAACTGTAACTTAAACTCCAGTCAGCAGATGCTAGCTTGACTGCATGAGCCTTTTAGAGCTTTTAGAAAACACAAATCTATTTTTTTTTCTGAAGGGAAATTCTGACTCAAAATTGACATTGAACCCAAAGTGTCACTCCTGGACAGAAGACCAAAGGGTCCCGCTGGAGCTCTGAGTTATGTTTGTATTTTGTCTCTCAGTACCAGCAGACTGTTGAAGACACAACAAGTCTAGAGCGTTGATTATTTATTGTACCTGGCACACCTCGACTAGAGGTTTTTCTTTCTTCCTCTAACCTGTCATGGAGACAGGAGGCACCTGACGCTGCCTGCTGTGTTTCCCTCCTAGCTCAGCCCACAGCGTTTTCACTGCCGTTCCATGTGTTGAATGGATGACATGTCACTTACTCATGGTGTCTTGACTTTGACGTGTCTTTATATGATGAATTGGCGACTGATGTGTGTTTTCTTTCTGCCTGTTTTAGGTTGCAGAGCAAAAAAACAAAGGTAAGCAGCACAGTGATGTCTGTATCTGTGGTTGCTCAGCTGTCTGTTTCTTCGTGCCTGACTCACAATTTTCTGCATCTTATCTTTTTTTCAACTGGGTTGTGATAGTTTGTTGGATTGTTTGATTCTGCGCATCGCCACTCCTGCAACACACTATCCCACAGGACACAATGAACACTTTCTCTCTTTTCTGCTTTTAAAAATACTTTTTCTACCTCCTGTCTCTATTTCATGTATTTCATTCCCAAGCAGATTCCCAGATTCATTCCTGGGCAAGACTTATTATGTTTCCACAAAGTGAGCTGTGCCCTGTTCCCCGAGCTTGTACCAGGTTATATAGGTCTGAATCTCTCTGCATTGTCCTTCCTGCAGTGCCAGACTTGACCAAGCCGGCATCAGCCCAGTCTCCTGCCACCCAGAGCAGCTCTGCCTCCCCCAGCCCTGGACCCACCCCCTCTGCCTCCCCCTCCCCAGCCACCCCGGGCCCTGGCAGTGCCGCCACCCCATCACAGGGCGGCAACAATGCCAAGCGCCTGGCGGTGGCCAACGGACAGCCCTCCTCCACCACCGGCTCTTCGTCCACCGCTGGCGGCCCCAGTGCTACTGGAAACGGCAACACGAGTAGCGGCGGTGGTGCCCAGGCGCCTCAGCAGCAGCGCTACATGCCGAGAGAAGTGCCGCCGCGATTCCGCTGCCAGCAGGACCACAAAGTGCTACTGAAGAGGGGCCAGCCGCCACTGTCCTCCATGCTGCTGGGAGGGGGAGGAGGGGGGGATGGCCCCAATGCAAACATGGCTGCTGCCTCAGGTAAGTGTCAGGGTTATCGACTGGGATGTCATAGGTCACATTTGGATTAGACCCATGCCATACCAAATGGATTATTGAGGTGATACTAGGGTTTGTATTTCAGAGTGCCTTCTCGACTCTTCTTGTTTCCAGATCCCGGTGCAGCTGCCTCCTCGTTGGCCCTCACCTCATCAGTCGCTGCTTCTACTACTACTTCTAATTATGCAAATTCCATGTGGGGGGTGGGCTCCGGCAGCCAGGCCTCCTCTCAGGGCAGGGAGAAGGTGATTGTCGATGGCAACGACCTGGAGGAGTGGCCTAGCATCGCCGGCGGTGATGGCGGTGGAGCTTCAGTCACCATGGCTAGTGGGGGCAGTGGCAACAACGGAATGCCTGTGAACAGCAGCATCAGTGCCTCTGGCAACCAGTCCTCGCCCACTTCCTCGTTCTCTTTGCCCAATGAATGTATGCAGTCGTCCGGCGGTGTGGCATGGGGGACGGCTGCCTCCCAGGGTCATCTTGGAGGAGGGAATGCAGCAGCTGCAGCTGGGCCCCTGCTACAGCAGCCCTCCTCACTTTCCAAAGCCTCCACTGTGCCAGGGAGCCATGATGCCAGTGGCCCCGTTGATGGCAGCAGTGGGATTCCAGGTGCCAACTTCAACCCAAATGCCAACCCTTCGGCCTGGCCTGCCCTGGTGCAGCAGGATGGACCCCCTGCTGCAGGGGAAGGAGGTCCGTCGTCCTTCCATCACCAGGGCCCTGGAGGGTCTTTGTCTGCCAACAACCCTGCCTCCCTGGGGCTGGGAGCCGGGGCGGTCGGGGTGCTGGGGGGTCACCCACCTTTATCTGTGAATCAATCAAGCGCCCATCAGCACCAACTTCACCAAATGCAATCCAGAGACAGAGAGATAGGAGGGGGGAAGTGGGAGAGCGGATCAGCAGGACCAAAAATGGCAGGGGGGGAGGGGATTGGGGGAGGAATGGACCGTGGTGTGGGAAGAGGGGGGCTCAGCGGGGGAGACCACAGCCTCGCCTCCTCATGGAGAGGCCAGCCTTCTTACCCTGCTGCTAACTCCAAAACGGGTGCCTCAAAGACTGACGGGTGGGAGGGTGGTGGAGGAGGAGGAGGAGGAGGAGGAGGAGGAGGAGGAGGAGGTGGCACAGGTGGATTCGGAGCTGCTGAAGGGGATAACGGGAACTCGGGTTGGGGGTATCCGGGTTCTGCTAGTGGGGGCAACGCTTGGGGCAGTGCTGGAAGCGGGGGAAGCAGTGGTCAAACCTCCGGGGTATCTCAGGGAGGGTGGGGGTCATCAGGAGTAGGAGGGGAGAGAGGTGTGTCTGGTGGAGACTGGGGTGGGAACTCCACTGGTACGGGTGGAGCAAATCCAGGAGGAGAGGGAGTGGGTGGAGCCTGCAGCAGTAACAGCAGCAGTAGTGGGGGCAGCATCGCTGGCAACCCCCCTCCCACCCCTTCTTCCCCCACAGCCACCACGATGACCAGAGCTTGGGACAATCAGAAGGGAGAGGGAGAAACGGGGGAGTGGGGCGGAGGAGGAGGACAGGGAGGACAGGGAGGATCCTCGTCCAGCGGGAGTGGACCTCACAGCAGTGAGCGGCCCCCCCGCCAGACACCTAATGCTGAAGCTGCCTTACAGAACCTGCTCAGCCGGTCCGACCTGGACCCCCGGGTCCTGTCAAACACCGGCTGGGGCCAAACCCAGATCCGACAGAACACGACCTGGGACTTCGAAGGAGGTGCAGGAGGAAGCAGAGGTGGATCATCATCAGCTACATCCAAACACCCATCCTCCCTTGGTTCCTCCTCTCAGTATTCTGGTGGTCCCGGGTCCCTGAGCACTGATCCTATAGGTCCAGGGGCCAATCCTTCCACCGGGTCGTCTGGAGAGGGCTGGGAGAGCAGCAGCAACAGTAGCAGTAGTGGAGCATCTCTGTCTGGGAGGGGCCCGCCGCCTTCAGGCCCCAACATGAGGAATCCTGGCGTCTCACAATCTGGGTCGGCGACCACTGGAGCCGGTATGGGATCAGGGGGGCTCGGATCAGGACACAGCCACATGGGAAAGGCCTCGGGCTGGGGTGGAGGAGGGATGGGGTCTGGGGATGGCCAGGGAGCCAAAGGGTGGGGGAATGAGGAGTGGAGAGACAGTAGAGGAGACAGTAGAGGAGACAGTAGAGGAGACAGTAGAGGAGGGAGTGGAGGAGACAGTAGAGGAGACAGTAGAGGAGGGAGTGGAGGAGACAGTAGAGGAGACAGTAGAGGAGGGAGTGGAGGAGACAGTAGAGGAGACAGTAGAGGAGGTTGGGGTGATCTTGGACAACAGGGTAACCCAGCAACCGGAGGCTGGGGAGGGAGTCAGGAAGAGAAAGGGGGGTGGAAAGACATGGGAAGGGATAGAGGAGGAAGCATGGGAAGGGATAGAGGAGGAAGTGGGTGGGCTTCAGGACAGAGGGCTGGGGGTGGTGGGGACTGGGGAGAGCAAGAGCCCAAATCAAACAGTGGAGGAGGAGGAGGAGGAGGATGGGGAGATGAGAGGAAAGGTGCAGGAGGAAACTCAGGTGGGGATTCGGATGCGGGTGCATGGGGGAGCTGGGATGAGGGCGCCCCCCGGAGAACCTGGGGGGCAGGGGGTACTGGGGGAGGAGGGAGTGGAGGAGGAGGTGGGATGGGTACAGTCGGGGACACGGGGTCCAAACCCCATCAAAGTTGGAGTGGAGGGAACGGTGGAGGAAATAAAATGCAGCAGATGCCAAACAGCCAGTCGGCCTCCATCAAAGGCCCACAGGCACAACTGCAACAGCAACAATCACAGCCCCGCAATCAGCATCCAGAGCAGCAAGCGCCGGACCAAGGGGCCATGCAAGGGGGCTGGGCGCGAAAGCCCGTCTCCCAGAACCAAAGCTCAGGCTGGACCACGGGGCCCATCCCCAGCGGCCCCGGAGGAGGTGGAAGTGGATCTGAACCAAGCGGTTGGGAAGAGCCCTCACCGCAGTCCATCAGCAGGAAGAACGAGATAGACGATGGAACATCAGCATGGGGAGACCCAACCCATTACAACTACAAGCCGGTCAACCTGTGGGATAAGAACAGCGCCCCTGCTGGCCAGCAGCCGCATGGCCAGGGTCCGACTCAGCAGCAGCAACAGCAGCAGCAGCAGCAACAGCAACAACAGCAACAGCAACAGCAGCAACAGGGACCTCCAGTACAGCAGCAGGGACCTCCAGTACAGCAGCAGGGACCTCCAGTGCAGCAGCAGGGACCTCCAGTGCAGCAGCAGGGACCTCCAGTGCAGCAGCAGGGACCTCCAGTACAGCAGCAGCCCAGCAGACAGGCTTCAGGACTTGGGGGGAACAGAGACATCAACACGGGGCATGGATCTGGGAAAGCTTCAGCTATGGGTAAGAGACTAGAGGAGTTGTTGCACTTTCTTAGTTAAACAACTTTAAAAAAAATCTTTTTGAAGGCGTCAGAAGATGCACTTCATTCATATTTTGTTTGAATTTGACTTTTCTTCATAAAATGTTCAGTAACATTGAGGGCCCAGTCTTTCTCAGCGTGTCTCAGATTCCAATATTTCAATATTTATCAGTGAACTAGATTTGTTTTAAATAGAATAGGATTTACAGATCATGGCTGGTTATTGTTTGGTTGCCTGTAGGGCTCAAAACTAAGCTCACCCACTTGCCAGAGGTGAGGTGAGTCCAGGAATAGGAAAAGAGGCCTGGATGGTGAGTGGGATTCAGACCGTAACACACAGAAATCCCATAAATCAACATTGAGTCGAGGTGTTGTAGACAGTCATCTTCAGCCAGTCACCTACATGCTATCTCTGTAGCTCAGTCTCAAAAAACAAGATGCTGTCACTGAACCATATACAGTAGCTGACAATTTTCTGCGAATGGACGTTCTCTGTTTGCCAATAGAACTGTGAAAAACAAAATGCATGGATTTTGAACCCCTACTGCTGTGGGACAGGGTGGAGAACTGGTGGTGTTCAGCCTGTCGGACACAACACAGGAGTCATGAAGGGCCCATGGAAACTGGAAAACCAGAGAGGACGGGGGAGGAGGGAGGACAGGAGTGTATTTTTAGAAATCAGATTTAGTTTGTTTTTTTCCGGTGTGTGCTCTAAAGTCTCGTGATCCACCCCTTGTTGCGTATGTTCACATTTTAACAGAATTTTTCCAAACTTGATCGGCATTAGTAGATCACTAAATCTCTAAACTGTCTTGCTCCAGGGGGATAGTTGTGTCCTAGCTTCCTAGCTGTCCCTGTACACAGTGTTTCTATCACATCTAACCTATGCTGTCCTCGTGTCTCTGCAGGTCCATCAGGTTGGGGTGGTGCGTCTCCCACCAGCCCGACGGTAGACAACGGCACGGCAGCCTGGGGGAAGCTCAAGCCCGGCGAGACCCCCAGCGGCTGGGGAGAACCTGACGACGCTGCAGGGAAGACCTCGGGTTGGGGCAACCCCTCTCCCAACCCCAACCCCATCAAACCTGGTGAGAAAAGGAAGGAAAAGCTAAAAGCATGAGCGAGAAACGGCAGAGAAATCAGCTCGCTTTGAATTACAGTTCTTCACGATCGCCATTAAATCTGATTGGGTCGTGATTGCGGCCCATAGAGACTGTGATGCAGTTCATATCAGTCATCAGCACTAAAATAAACACATAAATGGACACACACTTTGATCCACGAAGTGATGATGGAATCAACCATGATTTTTTTTTATTATGTTTTTTTCCCCAGTAGGTTCAAAGTCTATGCAAGATGGCTGGGGGGAAAGCGAGGGCTCGGTAGCAGCCTCCCGCCACCCCAGCTGGGAGGAGGAGGAGGAGGGAGGGGGCATGTGGAACAGCGCCGGCTCCCAGGGAAGCAGCTCGTCTTGGGGGCAGGGAAGCAACGGCGGCTGGGGACAGGGCCACGCTGGGAAGAAGGCCAGCAGCAAGGTGGGGAAATGAAGCTTGATTGCCTGATAATGTCGCTCTTCGGTTTTCATTGGTCTCTTTAGTAATTCATCACAAATAATGTCGTAATTCGTTGGTGAGGTTCTATTGCACGCCCAACCGTCCTGGTAGGGGATCCCTCTCTGAGTAGCCCCTCCCTCTCTGAGTAGCCCCTCCCTTTCTAAGTAGCCCCTCCCTTTCTAAGTAGCCCCTCCCTCTCTGAGTAGCCCCTCCCTTTCTAAGTAGCCCCTCCCTCTCTAAGTAGCCCCTCCCTCTCTGAGTAGCCCCTCCCAAGGTTTCTTCCAATTTTTTCCTAAAAGGTTTTGTGGGAGTTTTTATTTGATTTGGCGAGTTGACAGATTTCATCGCCTCTTCTGCCTCTGTGTTCATCCCTCAGGGTCCTCTGAAGGCTGGAGGAGGAGACTCATGGATGAACCCCATCAACAGACAGTTGTCCAACATGGGACTGCTGGTAGGACAGAGGATTTCTTATCATTTCACTCCGTCAGCCGCTGTGGCTGGTGGATAGAAAGTAAGTTATACTGAGCTGAGACGCTGAGCCACCTGGCGAGAGAACGCCGGCTGTGTATCAGTTATGGGGATGATCAGGGGAGAAACCTTTGGTCCATCACAAAATTCAGCCACTATTTTACCAGCGAGCTAGACTTTTAGAGAAGAATCTGAATGATGTTTAGTTGGTAGGCTAAAAAACAAACGTGTGTGCCCTACCTGATGACGTCTTCTGTCGGGCAGGGTGACGATCCCAGCGGCCGGACCATGGACCTGGCTCCAGGTTCCCTCCAGGAGAAGAAGGTGGACGGAGAGAAGAGAGGCTTGGGGATGAGCGATTACAATGGAGAGATGAGGAAGGGAGGAAGAGGAGGGGGCATGGTTTATCGTTCGCCCGGCTCTAAAGAGGCGGGCCCCGGGGACGCCGGGTCCTACTACGACAAGGTACCGCCTCGCCGCCGCCTGTCTCCGTGTCGTCTGTGTTTCTCCTGTCTCGTTAACTTTTTGTCTTTTTATATCTATTCTTTTCTCCGTCTGTGATTCTCTTCCTCTTCCTTTCTGGTCTGCCCCGTTTCTCCTTGTCACCACCACTTCTATCACCGCCACTCAAATTGGGCAACTTCATTGGCTGTCGCTGAGACAGACCTTGCCTTTCACCAATCAGGATGGGTGCCTTGGGGAGGAGGGTCCTTGCGCTCTTTACTCTCCACCCACTGTCTACAAGTCCCACCCCCTCTTCAACCACACTGTCCCCCTTAGACAAGTAAGCTTCCAGCTCCTCTTGTTTCCGTCCTGTCCGTAGCTACCCGGTAGAAAATCATTTCATAATAGAATGAAAAATAAATAGAACTTTTCCTCTTCTTCTATTTATGTGTCTTCTTCTTGTGTGTATCGGCACACTTTTCATGTTTCCACACATTTTTAATTTCCATCTTCGATCTCAGGGCGGTCACAATGTGTTCGGCAGTGGTGGAGGGATGGCCCAGTCAAGACACCAGCCAAGTGTCCCACCCATAAACCAGTCCCCAGGGATACGAGTGCAAGTGCCTCATCAGTTCCTGTCACCGCAGGTACCAACGCTTGTGCATTCATTCTGCTGATGACTGATGTTTCACACCGATAACCCTTGACATCCCGTCACTGCAACTTGGAATCATTCTTGTGTTTTAACTCGTGTCGTCTGCCATTTTGGACACAACGTGAACACGCCTGCTGATGACGTTGCAGCAAGTAAAGAGCCAGAAGTGGATCAGCATGTCTATTGAAATGGGTGTTCCAGACTGAACAGAGCTGTCTGTGTAATAAGTAACGGTCTGGTTCTTTTTAATATGAGCTTACTCAAAGGCCTCTGGTCGTCAATACAGTCCCTGGAGTTCCCAATCACTCCTCAGCACATTGATCATGTTCCCCACTTGTTTCTAAGGAATACATTTATGTGGAAAGCGTGTTGTTTTTGTTTTTTGTTTTTCCGGGAATGGGATCAATTCCACTCACTCACTCTGGTCAGTTGTTAACACCAACTAATAAGGACATCAAAGAGAATCAGTGTCAGTCGGAGAGCCGGAGGGAAGCAGTAGGCTAATGTCGTTGCTAGTGGTTACAGCACTGAAGCGTTGCATGCTCCAGGTTTCCGTGGTAACAGGTATGCCTGCTGTTGCGTCTCTCCAGGTGCCAGGCTCCATGCTAAAGCAGATGCCCCCGCCCAGCGGGAGCGTGGGGGGTGTTGGCGGCGTGGGAGGAGTGGCGGGAGTCGGGGGAGGTGTGTTCCCTCCACAGCTGTCCCCCCAGCACATTGCCATGCTCAGCAGCATCTACCCACCTCACATCCAGTTTCAACTGGTGAGGATCTGCCACTTTCCTAGACATCACCGTCAGATGCTTTAGAAACGCCGGGATCACACTTAATCCATGATGCAAAAAAAAAAAAGAAGAAAAGCAGTTGACACATGCATGATCAGTGCAAACCCATGCAACACCATCGCAACACCATGCATTTGCAGCGGTGACGCATTCTTCCTCATCCTCTAAATCTGAAATGAATTAACGTCCAACAGAGTAAAACATTCCAGTGTGATCCCTGCGTTAGTTTCATCATAAAACCAGAAGATACTGAAATATAGTTGTGGTTGTGTTTGCACTCATGTCTCTTTTGCTATCTCTCTTTCTCTCTCTCTCTCTCTCTCTCTCTCTCTCTCTCTCTCTCTCTCTCTCTCTCTCTCTCTCTCTCTCTCTCTCTCTCTCTCTCTCTCTCTTTCCGTCTTCCTTCC
Source organism: Hoplostethus atlanticus (assembly GCA_034670405.1). Classification (NCBI taxonomy): domain Eukaryota; kingdom Metazoa; phylum Chordata; class Actinopteri; order Trachichthyiformes; family Trachichthyidae; genus Hoplostethus; species Hoplostethus atlanticus. The sequence goes on from JAXDDX010000047.1 coordinate 261,573, forward strand.
TTTGTTCCTCCAGGCTTGCCAGCTCCTCCTCCAGCAGCAGCAGCCTCAGCAACAGCAACAGCAGCTCCTGCAAAACCAGAGGAAGTTCACGCAGAACGTACGCCAGCAGGCCGACCCTCAACAGGTACACACACGAACCCGTCACACACAAGGCCACGTCGTTCTTCCATAGCTCCTGCATGACTACAGGGTTAATCCATGCCCGTCGTCTTGTCCTCCCTCCTCAGCTGGCCAGGATCATGGCGGTGCTCCAGCAGCAGAGGCAGCAGCAGGCCGGGGGTGTAGGAGGCAGCTCCAAACTCTCCCCCTCCCACCTTGGTGGAGGAGGCGGAGGGGGGTCCCAGACTGCCCGGGGCTGACTCCCTGCCTCACCCTGGCCTGGCGGGGTCTGTGGCCGACCTGCACCAGAAGACACACGGGCCGTACTCCGGTGAGCGTTTGGCCCCGGGACCACTTGATTCATCAGAGCGAGGCGGTGAATGTTAAGTCTGTTTTACATCTCTATCCTCCTCTTCCTCTCTCTCTGCATGTGGACAGGATTCAGCTCTGGGGTCAACCTGTCGGGTCTAGACCTGGGGGGCTCTGCGGTGGGCGGGCCCGGGGGCCTAAAGGACCTGGGTGGACAACAGTCCCGTTTCAAATGGATGATGGAGGGACACTCGCCTCCAGACCCCTCCCCGCCAGAGAGTGTGCTCCACAAAAATGGTGAGTTGTTTTTTTATTTCCCCTGCTCGTCTCTCCGGTGAGAGGCCGAGAGCTCGTCGGTGAGGTGAGACGAGGTGAAGAGCTGTTGATGTGACGTGTCCTCATCCTCCAACACTCTCCCAGGTCCCGTCACCCCGATGAAGATGCCCGGGAGCTCGCCCTACTCGCAGTACGACATGATGGTAGGAGACGGGCTGAGCGATCACTGGCATCGCACCCCGGGCAACAAGATGGGCCCCAAGGCTACCACCACGCCCAGCTGGCCCCCTGGTGAGTAGCGAGAGAGGAAGTGTCTCTTATTTAACCGCCGTTCAACCAAGCATGTTTTTTTTCACAACTTTTTCTAAACTTAAATCAGAGCAAAACTTTGATGTTGGCTCAGATCAGAACCAGTGTTCAGGTTCAGCGTACCTAGCGTGTTTGTTCCCCTCTTGCCTTGACAAACTGCCCTCCCCACCAATCTGCCCTTCCCAGAGTTCCAGCCCGGCGTGCCTTGGAAGGGAATCGACCGCGTCGACCCCGAGTCTGACCCCTACATGACCCCAGGGAGCATGATGGGAAACTCGGGGTCCCCCAGCCTCAATGACACTGAGCACCAGTTGCTACAAGACAATACTGGTAAGCAGAAACAATCCTTTGTTTTTATCATATTTTATCAGTGTTTTAGTTTTTTCTGTTTTGCTCTTGTGTTCATTTTGCACCTCAACTAAATGACACTAAGGTGTGTATGGGAGGAACTAACATTAGTGAGTCGGTTGCTAAGAGACTAGACAGGTTAGCCACCATGTTGGATCACAGTATTGAATGTTTTCATGATGGTTCTGCTGCAGAATAGATTTGATGGTTTTAATCTAGAATAGTTTTAGTCGTTTCATGATGACGTGATGATAAAAGGCTGTGTTGCAGATTCCACCCCTCCCCTCAACACCTTGCTGCCTTCACCTGGTGCCTGGCCCTACAGTGCCTCAGACAGCCCCCTCAACAACGCACACAACTCAGGTAACCTCAACGCGCACATTCAGAAATCCACTCAACTGGAGTAACACCATGAGCTTGTTTTCTCACTCTCTCTTTCCTCCTTCACACTCTTTCCTCTGTTTCTTACTGCCTGCTAACCTTTTTTGTAGTTGAGCGGAACTGAATGAAATGAACTTCTACGTTCACACTGCAGTGTGTTATGTTTTGTTTTCCCTCATGTGACACAGATCTGATGTTTTCTAATCCGTATCAACAGCAAAAAAGCTGCACAGAATCACATTTTTTCAATTCTGTTCTGGACTGCATGGATATGTGCTACAACATTGGACCGCGAGGCTTGAGACCTACATGCAACTTAGGTTGATTTACAATAAGTAAATCTTAACATCATTCAACTGAGACAACTGGAGACTTCAGTCAAAACGTGAAGGCTCATGCTGAACCTAGTGAAACCAAATGTCTCTATTTTCACTCGTTTATTTCATGTCCTCTCACAGCAAAGTACACAGACTACAAGACCAGCTGGCCCCCGGAGCCCATCGGACACAACAAGTCCTGGAAAGCCAGTCGTGGCAGCAGCCAGGCCCAGCTCCAGTCACGCCCCCCTCCAGGACTAGCCAGTCAAAAGCAGCCATCACCTTCCCCTTGGTCAGGAGGAGCCCCGCGGCTGGCTGCCCGGGGCTGGGGCAGCGGCTCGGGCACCACTGGTAACTCCTCTAACGCTCTTCATGTGGTGTTTTGGTGTTTCCTCCCTGTCCAGCCCTACTACCTGTTATAAAACATCACCGGTTGTGGACTGCTCAGACAATACACAAGGCTCTTCAGAAGCCAAGAGTCCGTTTATCTGGGGCAGCAGCCAAGTGACTCTGTTGGAGAAGCCGTGGGGACACAGGGAGGGGTTGTGTTGTGAGGGGATGTGGAAAACTAACTCTCTTTCTGTTTGCTCTCCTTCCTCAGGCTCTACCTGGAGCGATGGCAGCTCCCGGGGAAGCTGCTGGTTGGTGCTCAGCAATCTCACGCCACAGGTACACACACACTCATACTACCCACAATACACTATCACATCACCCAGGGTTTCTTTCAGCTCAGTCAAGTCAAAAAGGATTCTCTTTAAACTCTTTAAACTCTCTGAATTCCTTAAAACGTCCCTCGTCCCGCCAAGCCCACCGTCGTCCATCTTTTTTTTGTCCCTGTAGATTGATGGCTCCACCCTGAGGACCATCTGCATGCAGCACGGCCCCCTGCTGACCTTTCACCTCGGCCTGACCCAGGGCACCGCTCTGATTCGCTACAGCTCCAAACAGGAAGCAGCCAAGGCCCAGAGCGCACTCCACATGTAAGCCTCTCGCATCTGTTGACAATGGAGGGAATATGGATCGGGTTGTGTCCGTCTGATACGTGATCTCTCGGGTTTGGAGGGATGATGCGTCTTCACACTGTGCCCCGCCCTGTCTGGCCTGATGGGGGCGCTGGAATTAAAGGGCTAGATTTCAAACTCTGAAAAGCCATAACTGCTACAGCACCGGTCTGGTTTTGGTGAAACTGGGAGGGATGATGCATCTTGTTACTGTTTCTGTGACTGACGGAGTGTTTTGTGTTTTCCAGGTGCGTTCTGGGTAACACCACCATCTTGGCGGAGTTTGTGAGCGAGGAGGAGGTGGCTCGCTACATTGCACATTCCCAGGCAGGAGGAGGAGGGAGCGGAGGGACCACGGCCGGGTCCCCGAGCTCCGGGCCTACGGCAACCTCCGCGGTGGGGTCCAACGCTAACGGAGGGAGCAGCGAGAGAGGAGGAGTAGAAGTAGGAGGCTCCACATCCGGAGGAGCAGGGAACGGAGGACCCGGGCCCTCCAGCTCTGGCTGGCAGCGCCTAGACGGTACAGGGAGCTCCTCGGACCCGTCTGCCACCCAGGGGCTGGGCATCTTCTCCCAGTGGAGCAGCAACGGGGCTGCGGGAGGCGTGGAGGCCGGGAGGCAGGGCCTGTGGGGAGGGATGGGAGGGATGGGAGGGATGGGGTACCCCAGCAGTAGCCTTTGGGGGTCTCCTGCACTGGAGGATCGCCACCAGATGGGCAGTCCTGCCTCACTGCTGCCAGGGGACCTCCTGGGTGGAGGGGCCGACTCCATCTGAGGGGCCGACTGACTGACACACACACACACACACACACACTACACACACACACACACATACAGGTTAAACCCATATTGTATTACACATGTTCACTCTGTATTTATTTACACACAGAGATGACATGAATTCCGACTACACTGGTCGCCAACATGCAGACACACACACACACACACACACACACACATTATTTTCACACACACACATTCACCTGTTTTACCTTTAAATGAAGACGACAGCAAAACTTGAACCGGGAAAAAGGTGAACTCCATCAGACTCGTAGGACTCAACTGGACAGCTCTTGTCTTTTTACTCCAGATCCACCATCCGCATTCAGAGACCCGATCACTCAGGCATGCACTGCAGACAGGCTCAGCCAGAGTCGTACATGAACAAGTTTAGCTATTGCTGTTTTTAGCGTGCCACAATTTTTTTGTATTACTATTTAATGGTTGAATCTCAAAAAATCCAGACTTGCGGACTGAGCCCTCGTGGACCTGGCTGGCGCACTTCTTTAGTTCTCGAGTTTGGACGGCCCAGAGTGGCGAGAGGGCGTGGCGTTTGGAGACGACCCGGGACCGCCCTACACTACTGAGTCGACGGGAACATCAGCGGTGCCACGCAGCGTCAGCAAACCCCCCCCCCCCCAACCCTGAGAAAACAGAGAGCGGTTGTGCTAGGTACCGACACCTCTGCCTTGGTAGAACCACGCCATCAGTTATGGCACCCAGGGTAAAAGCAACATTAGCCAAACTTGCACTATATATGGCTCTGGGTTTGTTGACACATCCTCCAGAATCCCTCCATTTGTGACAGAGCGCTACGAAAACACACAACTGCTACATGAAACCTTACAGGACGACGAAACGTCACAACAGCAGTGGCCTTGGCTAACATCCACCGCGTCAGTCACGCCCTTCTCACCAGTTAAACACTGCTCTTATATTTGACAAGCAAAATTGTATCTCCTCGTCGTATGTACGTCAATCGTTTATCGTTTTTCTGTTTAAAAAAAAAAAAAAAAGAAAAGAAATATGTCGAACATTGTGGAAATCCGGAGATGTCCTCTTTGTTTCGCCCTTCAAACACTGACCTCGTTATTGTATTTTTTCTTACTCAAGAATTCAAGTTGGTTATTATATATTGTCATGACGGTAATGATGACTATGATCACTTATTTACTCGCTGTACAAGGTGCCCTCCTCCTGCCTGTGTGTGCATGAAAGGAGTGTTGACAGTATGATCGTATGTAGGAGGACGTGATGACGATGATATCGGGAGTGTGTGTTGCTACAATGGTGAATGTTTTTTTTTTCGTTTTTTTTTTTCTCTTGTCCATGAGAGATTCATGCGTTGTGTGTATGTGTGTGTGTGTGTGTGTGTGTGTGTGCTGTGCTTGTGCTTGCTTTTGAACACTTATCTGCCCCAGTCAGGGAAGTGAATAAATCTGACAGTTTGCATCAAGTGTGAGTGATACTGTGTGTGTGTGTGTGTGTGTTTGCATGGCTGTGTGCTTGTCTGTCTGGAACTTGTGTAGATGATGAGTTCAAGAACATTGGCACTAATGCGTATGTCTCTTAAGTTGTTTTTTTAGCAGCATTTTGTTCCTGTTTTGATTTTTTTTTTGATATATTTTTTTTTTTTGTCCAAATGCAATAAGAGAATGATTTTTGTTTTTAAGACGAAGCAACCAACTGAAGGCATTCATGTTAAGATGCCAAATCCTACCCACACCAAGCTGAGCTGGAACAGTGTTTTACAGACACGTTAAAGACATTACCTTGTTTGTTTTGTTTTGCTGGGTGTTTTTTTTTTTTTGTTATGTACCAATTTAAATTAAGTCAGTCTTTATTATCACTCCTGTTCAGGATCATTTTGTTTATTTCAGATGTTACAAAAAAAGGAGAGGAAATTAATTTAAAGCAGAAAAGAACAAGATAATAAAGGTTGAATTGAATCTGTGGTTGTGTTGTCTCTTCATCTGTGGGAACATCTCGCCCCCAGCTCAGATGCAGGATGTGGAGTTGGTGGTTTGCGATCATGTCACTTTTTCCATCGTTCAGATTCAGGTCAGTTAAACCTGAACTCTCTTATGAAGGGCCTTTTTCAGGAAGGAACACGTCAGTTTCCTGCATGTTGGATGCTACCAGTACGATCTCTCTACTGGTCCAGTACCAGTATAATCTCTATTAGTGCAGTACAAGTACAATCTACACTGGTCTGGGGAAATGCTCTTTTTCAGCAACTTCCTGCTTCACTTCAGCTACACAGATTCCCAGTACAACCAGTAGGGTTCCTGGTGGAGCAAGTGGGCCAATTGGACACAAGATGATTAAAAGGTGTTGGAGGCCTGGTGCATAAATACTTCTAGCTGAGGAACGATTCATATTTTCATGCCATCCCACACAATTCTGCAATACAATGAAAATGAAAAGGCTTGATTTTGCACAGGTACTAGGGTAGGAGCTTTACAGTCTTAAATCATCTAAACTCGAGGCCTTAAATGAACTTAAAGAGTTAAATAAAGCATTTTACGTATTAAATGCAGTTTAAAAGGCCTTTATGTTAGTGGTTTCTTGGTGTGTTCTGTTGAGAAACCAGTCCAGTCATGCAGACCACATTCTGATATTCTGAAAATCATTTTTTTCCACTTTCATTTGTACTTTGAGTTTCACGTCTTTTCAAATATGAAATTGTTTTGAGTTTCAGTTGATGAAACTTGCAGACACCCTGCTTTAGTTAGTTAGTTAGTTAGAGATGTGTGGGCTTTATTACATGATCATGCTCTGGTCACGGGTAGCCAGGCCTTGACCTTTGCCCTGCTTACTGGTGGCTGCTTGTAACACCAGTGATCAGGAACTAAGGTTTATTCTACTGCTGCACTCGCTGCAAGTCTCTCTGGAGAGGAAGATCAGCGAAATGCTTTTAATACGATTCTATACAACCCAGTGGGGAAATGACATGGGGACGTTTCTGAGAGGAAAAACAACGACTTGATTCTCATTCACACGAGCGAACAAGCCGCGCGGTGGCTTTAAGGCAATCCGGGCATCTCTGCAAGCCTGTGGATGACATCATCGATATTGTCAATGGTGTAAACTGAGAGGAGGGGGGGGCAGAGAGAGAGAGAGAGAGAGAACAGAGAAGAGAGAGAGAAGAGGAACTGAGGTTCTGGCTTGTGCGATTTTTTTTCCTCCCCCAAAAAATTGTGTCACCGAGAATCTTCCAGAGTCGGTCCGGCTCGGCTGTGGGTAGATGCCCGAGGTATGAGCCGTCAAAAGCCGCGTCGGTGCGTCGCTGTCCAGGGTCCTGAGTGAGAACCAGCGGCCGCCACGGAGGCCCCCCAGGAGCCCGACACAACCCGGTGAGGAGGAGGGTGGACGAGGGAGAGGAGGATGGAGGAGGAGGGGGGGTCCATTCATCAAGCGGTGGGTCTGGAGGCTCGCGCGGGGTAGTCGGTGGGTTGCAGGGCGGGCGGACAAATGTACAAATAGAGCACGGGGGCGAGAGAAGGAAGGGCGGGTTGGACGGAGAGGTCCCGTGTCGAGGGTGCGGTTGTGGGAATATCAAGAAATGCATTGATGGACAGTGACGGGTGAAGCGGATGTTTTGCTTCCCAGACGTCTAAACCGGGTATGGAGGCCGGTGGCGTTTTCCCCTGACATTGCTTTTGCAGCCTTGCAGCAATACCGAGGCTCGGTTTGGTGACAGCGGCCAGGAGGGGAGAAGGACGAGCTCGAGAAACCCGCGGTGAGGGGTTTGGGTGTTTGCAGCGAGGGCTCGGTTCCCCTTATTTTCCTTGTGCACAACCGAGACTGGAATAAACGAACTTACTCCGCGTTCAGTGCAATGTCAGAGCGACAGCAAACGCCTCGGCCCTTTCCCCCACTTTTAAAGGTTCATTACACAGAATAGATGTTTAGATGGGGGAAGCACAACGTGACTCATTCTAATTTCATCAGGGGACTCGGTGAGAAATCGTGCATGGACTAGATCCGTTTGAACCCACAGCCTCGCAGCTCTGAGTAAATGGTGTCATACAGCTACTCTTACCTTTCTAAAACACCTCATTGGTCTTTATTCTCACCCTCCTGACTGAGCCTGGTTCAGCAGAGCATCTGTGGCAGGAGCAGGGGGGGGGGGGGTTGCTTACATCAGATGCTGTGTATTGATGAATGTCACAACTTGATTTCACTGTGGGATTTTCTTTTTTGGTTGCGTAGCTTAATGTAGCAGGAGATTTCCCTTCACCACTTCCAACGGTTCGCGTCTACACAGCAACCGTCATTTTCTGTTTGCATCCTTTCTCTTCTCTCCTGTCGATTCGGTTTCTCCCCCCCCCCCCCCCATATCTTCCAGTTTCTTTTCTTTTCACATGATACAGCAGCCCCAAGTTTGAATTGTGCAGCTTTGCACCACAATGTCCTTCTACGCTATTGATCGCTTTAGTGATTGATGACAGCTTGTGTATGTGTGTGTGTGTGTGTGTGTGTGTGTGTGTTTGCCCTTTCAGTGAGTTGAAAAGCCCAGGAGCCATGGAGTTGAGGGTGGGAAACAAGTACCGCCTCGGGAGGAAGATAGGGAGTGGATCCTTTGGAGATATTTACCTCGGTGAGA